>JBAIZL010000002.1:194608041-194963041 GCA_036971475.1 Prosapia bicincta | reverse complement strand
AATAGTTAGAATATAAATAGATATACATGTTTTTGAGGGATGTGTTCAATTTTAAACAAAGTTTTGGACATAAATTAAATATGTTGTTAGTTGTAAACAAAAAGAAGTTAATTGATTATAATAATTTGTAACAAAGTCTTAGTCATGATTTCAATACTTTGCTAGTTGTAAACAAAAGGATATTATTGGATTATAAAAGTTTTTGACTAAATATAGAAGACTATTGAAATTGTGTATGGAAGTTAAAATTAATATAAAGAAAATAGTTATAATTACAGGGGAATTATTCTATACTTTTACATTTGAATAAAACAGGGAGATTAATCTTAATTCACATTTATGTAAAAATAATAAAGAAACCCCCTGTAAAATAGGACAAATAAAAAATTAAATATAGATTAAATATTAAATAAAAAATTATTTTCCAAATAGCTTTGAATTTATTTTATATAAAGTGAGTTTCACTGGGTGTCCAATTATAGTATAAAATATAAATGTATTAGGCTAAATGGATTAGGCTAGTGTCTCTCAAAGAACCCATAACCCCGATAAAAGCCTAAAAGGCTGTAGGTGGCTAATTGGTTTTATTAGAAATTCAGGAGTTGGTTCTTCTGAGAGGTTTATTCCTTGAGCTACAGGTTTCGGACCAGAGTTCAAATTCAGGTGATCCAAAACTTACCTGCGGGCAAGGAGTGGCATAATATCTTAAGGTAAGAGAAGTGTTGGAGATGAGCTGGACGCGGCACAAAAAAAGTTAAGGAGTTGAGGTAAGTGGTAAGGTCCGTAGGAAGTTTCTGTAAATTGAGGTTATTTTCTCACAGTTTTTAGCACTATTCATGCGTTTGCGATATTTAAAACAAGTTTTTATTGTTTAAATTATATTACTGTATTACGTATTAAATTTTTAAAACGAGAAAAATTTGTGCACTACAACTATATCATAACTATATATTATCATAGTTTCACTTAATATTAAGTGTGTTACTTTCTACTCATAAACAGAAACATCAATTTTAAAAACGTTTAAAAAAGTTTATATTTTTGATAATTTAATAGATTTTCAATTTTTTATATTTTATTTAATAATAGAGTATACTAACCAATGGTTCATTAGTAAATTCGTGGTGGGTGATGTTCAAATACACTTCAGAGTGAAAATACACAAAACGTATGTAGCTCCTATATGACTATGGTGAAGAAACTTGACTATGGGGAAATGTTTACCTGATTTGTGATATTGCGCATGGCTTTCATTAACAAATAACTAACTAGCAAACTCTATGATACATCTATTTTAGTTATATGTTTACTAGTATTAAATACTTGTTATTTGTAATTTTGTTCCCTACACATTTTTCATTCCAATATTCCTAAAATTGACTCAGTTTACAGAATGTAAAGGGCATTAAAAGTAGTCTAATATAAAAAAATTTCAAAGTCAATTCCAACTTAACACGGAAAAATTTTATTTTAGTTTCTTTTTATTTAATAATTATAATCAATATAAACATGTATATACATATGTCAGAATAATAATATTAGTGGCAAAATAGAAAGCGAATATCCTTGCAATTTCTAATTTTCTTTTCTATGTGTGGTGTTGGATATTATTTTTGTTTGTTACTATTTACACACTTTCTTTTTTTTGTCGCTTACATGGTTATGTGATTCTTTTCGCTTTCCTTTCACATTGTTTGTTTGAGAAGAAAGGTTCAATGCCTTTAATCCAGTTTGTTTATTTTATTCTATTCATTCGTTTTTAATCCTAGGGTATTATTTATGATTTTGTGTGGTAACCATGGCAACAATTTAAGGCTGTGCAATGGAGGTTTCGACGACAACCAGATGGTAGCAAAAGAAAATTTAATATATGTCTTTGAAATACGTATATATGATCATAGTTATTGGGAGGTTTGAGCAGTACCAAAGCGCTCTACACTTTGAACATGAAGATACTCAGTTCGAATCCCGCTAAACTCCCCAAAATTGTATAATTTAATTATGAAATGAATATTTTAAAAAACTGTATTAACATCAATTGTCATCCACTATAGGTTAAGAAAAATGTATTGAAAATTGATTGGATAAATAAAAAAATATTTTATTAATGATTGAAATTTTGTACAAGATATGTATCAAGGGAGTGTGAGCTAATATAAGGAATTTAAAAAGGTATCTTTTGTTTTTCTCACTACTGTTAATTCTTCATCAGCTGATTATTCTGTAATAATAATGTTTATTCTACAGGAAATAACTAAAATGTTACTGTAGGTAATTAGTTACTATAGAATCTTCGTTTTGTTTCCAATATTTAGAAACCATCTACTTTCTTAAAGTGTAAACCACAAACTAGTAAATAATGAAACACTGCCGAGGCGTTTCATTAAGAATTTATTGCCTTCACCCAGAATACTATTTCGAAGTAGACTACATTTTATTTGAAAACAGGAAGTTCAGAACCGTTGACCTACGCACTAACCTTGAACAAAGCCGTCTGGAAATTAGCAATATGCTGTCAAATAAAACTATACAGTAAAGGGATCTGTGATCCTAATAAATCGAACAATGGCGGAAACAGCCGAACTCGAAACGAAGTATGGGTTAGAGTGACATGTGTTTACGTTATGAAGATATTTAATCTAATCGTGTCAGATAAATACACGTCTCACACAAGATAACACTATACGTTAAGGGGATTTAGAGATCTTAATAAATATCGATTGATTACGGAAACAGCCGAACTCGAAATGAATCATCGGTTATAGTGACATGTGTTTTCGTTATGGAGATATTTAATCTTATCGTGTCAGAGAAATGCACTCCTGACTAGATACTACTATACGTTAAGGGGATTTATGAGATCCTGATAAATATCGAGCAACGACGGAAATAGCCGAACTCGAAACGAAGTATCGGTTACAGTGACATGTGTTTATGTTATGGAGATATTTAATCTAATCGTGTCAGAGAAATGCACGCCTGACTAGATACTACTATACGTTAAGGGGATTTATGTGATTCTAATAAATATCGAGCAACGACGGAAATAGTCGAACTCGAAACGAAGTATCGGTTACAGTGACATGTGTTTACGTTATGGAGATATTTAATCTTATCGTGTCAGAGAAATGCACTCCTGACTAGATACTGCTATACGTTAAGGAGATTTATGAGATCCTAATAAATATCGAGCAACGACGGAAATAGCCGAACTCGAAACGAAGTATCGGTTACAGTGACATGTGTTTATGTTATGGAGATATTTAATCTAATCGTGTCAGAGAAATGCACGCCTGACTAGATACTACTATACGTTAAGGGGATTTATGTGATTCTAATAAATATCGAGCAACGACGGAAATAGTCGAACTCGAAACGAAGTATCGGTTACAGTGACATGTGTTTACGTTATGGAGATATTTAATCTTATCGTGTCAGAGAAATGCACTCCTGACTAGATACTGCTATACGTTAAGGAGATTTATGAGATCCTAATAAATATCGAGCAACGACGGAAATAGCCGAACTCGAAACGAAGTATCGGTTACAGTGACATGTGTTTATGTTATGGAGATATTTAATCTAATCGTGTCAGAGAAATGCACGCCTGACTAGATACTACTATACGTTAAGGGGATTTATGTGATTCTAATAAATATCGAGCAACGACGGAAATAGTCGAACTCGAAACGAAGTATCGGTTACAGTGACATGTGTTTACGTTATGGAGATATTTAATCTAATCGTGTCAGAGAAATGCACGCCTGACTAGATACTACTATACGTTAAGGGGATTTATGTGATTCTAATAAATATCGAGCAACGACGGAAATAGTCGAACTCGAAACGAAGTATCGGTTACAGTGACATGTGTTTACGTTATGGAGATATTTAATCTTATCGTGTCAGAGAAATGCACTCCTGACTAGATACTGCTATACGTTAAGGAGATTTATGAGATCCTAATAAATATCGAGCAACGACGGAAATAGCCGAACTCGAAACGAAGTATCGGTTACAGTGACATGTGTTTATGTTATGGAGATATTTAATCTAATCGTGTCAGAGAAATGCACGCCTGACTAGATACTACTATACGTTAAGGGGATTTATGTGATTCTAATAAATATCGAGCAACGACGGAAATAGTCGAACTCGAAACGAAGTATCGGTTACAGTGACATGTGTTTACGTTATGGAGATATTTAATCTTATCGTGTCAGAGAAATGCACTCCTGACTAGATACTGCTATACGTTAAGGAGATTTATGAGATCCTAATAAATATCGAGCAACGACGGAAATAGCCGAACTCGAAACGAAGTATCGGTTACAGTGACATGTGTTTATGTTATGGAGATATTTAATCTAATCGTGTCAGAGAAATGCACGCCTGACTAGATACTACTATACGTTAAGGGGATTTATGTGATTCTAATAAATATCGAGCAACGACGGAAATAGTCGAACTCGAAACGAAGTATCGGTTACAGTGACATGTGTTTACGTTATGGAGATATTTAATCTAATCGTGTCAGAGAAATGCACGCCTGACTAGATACTACTATACGTTAAGGGGATTTATGTGATTCTAATAAATATCGAGCAACGACGGAAATAGCCGAACTCGAAACGAAGTATCGGTTACAGTGACATGTGTTTACGTTATGGAGATATTTAATCTTATCGTGTCAGAGAAATGCACTCCTGACTAGATACTGCTATACGTTAAGGGGATTTATGAGATCCTAATAAATATCGAGCAACGACGGAAATAGCCGAACTCGAAACGAAGTATCGGTTACAGTGACATGTGTTTATGTTATGGAGATATTTAATCTAATCGTGTCAGAGAAATGCACGCCTGACTAGATACTACTATACGTTAAGAGGATTTATGTGATTCTAATAAATATCGAGCAACGACTAGATACTAGTATACGTTGAAGGGATTTATGTTATCCTAATAACTTGAAATGAAGTACCGGGTGCAGTGATATTTAATCTTGGAGTTGCAACAAAAATAACTTATTAACAAATTCATATTAATATACCCCACAATATTTCAAGTTTAGACATACTAGATTCTATTATTTCATAATGGAATATTATTTTATTTACAAAATATAAGAACAGAAGTTTAAATATTGAAATTTGAGCTCAACTTGAGAGCATAGGTAATCAATAATACCACCAACTCATAATAAATAATGTATAGTGTCATATATTGTTCAATAACAAAGTCATCAACATCATCAATGAATGAGTAGGGCATATACCTAGAAATGAGTTATCAAGAAATTAGCTTTGAGACGAGTATGAGTAAATTAATTGACTGCAAACTAATATTCGCTATTATTTACTCATAACAAAAAGACATTTTTTCAAAGAAAATAGTAAAAAATTTTTAGACGATAAGGTATCTTCTTTCAGAAAAATCATAACATAGAATCAAAACTGCAACTAAAATCTAAATAGTAACAGTAAAAAACGTAAGGGGGAAAATGAAGTTACCAAAAGCAATAACCATGAAGACAATAAAATATCATTAAAACAACTAAATTTGAGATAAACATTTACATTTTCATCCTTAAACCGCTCTATGTCTATATTTCGACATCTATTACATTTGATCTTCACAGAGCTAGTAAGTGTTTACAATTTGTTTACTTGTATTGTTTAGTTTTTTAATTGTTAGCGTTAGTGTAAAATTGTTTTCTTGAAAGGTAATGTGAAGGCCACTATGTTGGTAAATGTGAGGATTTTATAAGTAAGAGATAATTTTGCGGCCTATTACCATTGACGTTCAGGAGATGCTACGTTTTACTATTGACGGTTGGTCAAGGTAGGTTTAAGGGTTTTTGCTATCAACGATTTCGTCCATTAAGGTTAGGATAGGTAGCATTTACAGTGTTCATCATTTACTGTGTCAGTGTGGAAAAACCAAGGGTGGAGTTGAAGGGGAGGCACTGCCCCCCCCTTTCTAGACAGGTGTATTATTTTTTTATGATCAAAAGCTGACAATGAGCTCGCTAAAATACTACACAAATAATAATAGTACCGACACGAAATATACTCGGCAGTATCAGTTGATATTTTTATCGTATTGGAGTCATTTTGGTGAATGTATGGTAATAGAAAAATATCAACTTTATTTTAATCATACAAGGCATGATGTTCCAAATGAAATTTTGGGAATTGTTTCAGACGAAGTTTGGTATTCAACGTTATGAATAAAAAAAGTTTAAAACATGCACCTTACTTATAATGTAAGTTTTTGGATGCTAGCCCAATGTAGACAAGCTTTTAAATGTTCTTTATTTTTGAAGGGGCTTACACCGCAGATTCCATTCGATACCTCCAGGACAATCTTGTGCCCCCCCCCCCATAACAAAACTTGTAATTCCGCCCATGGGTAAAACATATACAAGCCGTTATGTGACTATTATATGTAGCTAAAATTTTATTAAAGGTTTTGACACCACAGTCGCGTTTGGTACCATTTTAAAAAAATATTTTTAGGTTTCAAATACCTGATGAAAATAATCATATAATGCATTATAATAATTATATGCTCGTAATAAGATAAACCGTACATGACTCATTGGTGAAACAGCGTTGTTTATTAGCCGTGGCTGCAGGACGTTCTTGTTCCAGGGCTCATCCTGAACCTCCCGATAATAACATCATCGACAATAGATATACGAGTTCAATTGGTTTAACCTCAACGTCTATAAAATAAAGGGCAGTTAAGGTAATTTCCTTTACGGCTTTCCTTTCCGACTTTTACACGAGTGTAAAATACAGCCTCCTCTCTGGGAACCCCGTTTACGCAACAATACTCGCCGACTATATTACTGCTTAATTTGCCGTGGCAATTGCCGTGCATTGTACAAGACCGGAACACATGTTTATTAATGCATAACCGCTGAAGTCATGTTATAAAATGGTAATTAAATAATTCCAAGATAAACAAGCACCACTGATACAAAAGAAATCACGTCACAGATCAATTCAACTATTTATACTAAATAAACTCCGTAATTTTAAGTGAAATAATTGGAAATTATTAAGAGTAACTAAAAAAATAGATACGTAGTTACAATTTAAAATAAAATATTATTTAATCGTATAGAGACGTTGCGTGCTATCTAGACTATAAAATAATATTCACAACTGTACTTGATGTGACAAAATTAACAAAAACTATTAAACGGGATATTTTGATTATTTTTTCTAGAACAATGTAGTAAATCAAAATAGTGTGTGATGGGTTATACTGGGGACTTTAAAATGAGCATTGTAAAACATTTTCTATTTAGAACACTTCATTATATTCCTTCGATATGGCCTCTTTCTGCTGAGATGTGAGCCAGGGCGGTTTACAACAGTATCAAACGCTAAAAGTGCGGCATTTGTGAATCTGCCGGGCTGCAGGTACTGTTCAATCACTCCTCACGTGCAAACGCTCGTCCTTATTGGCTACTACCCAGAAACTGTAGGCGGAAATAAACTCTCATCTCTCTCCGGACAGAGTACAGAATGTTGTTTTCCGAAAAAAATCGCTTTTAACAATTATTAAGATTGAAAATCAAAATTAAACTACTACAAAATACAAAAATCTATACAGAACATAGTTATTATAATAAGTAAACAATGTTTAGTGTGCTTGTAACCTACTGATGATGCTAAGAGTGTTAGAGAAATGTACATCAAAGTTGTCAAAATATTTGTAATAAGAGTTATGGTTGTTTAATTATTACTACAAATAATTATGATCAAATAGAAAAAAAACTAAGTAAACTAAAACTATGAATTCAAAGAAGTGAATAAAGAAATAAAATTATGATTATATAGTTACAACTAAAACAACTAAACTAAATAAATTAAGGAACTAAACAATTTATAACAAAAGTTATTAAAACAAAAGACATTTTTAATATTGCATAGATCCATGATTGATTACGTTATCAGTTCCTTTTATAGATTGTATTGGGACACATCTCCCGCACAGTAGATAAAAATGGGACACATTCACACGAAAAATAAGTACGACTAAACCCAATGTTTACATATCTAATCCATTAGGACTAGGAAGCGACTGTCCACCACCACCCGCACACTCACGCGCACGTGCTTATCTGCTTACCTGCCGCTGATGATTTTCCATCAGTCACTCCTAAAGATGGATATGAGGTTTTTTTAATGACTTGTAAACTGCAGTTACTTTTTCATATACTTTATCCGTATTACGAGTGACAAAATGAAATCGTATTTGGCCTTTATTTCCAAGGAATGATAAGTAGAATCCAAGAATGTCAATAGAAAATACCTTAATCAAACGAGGTATAAAATTCTAGTTTTGTAGACCAAGTCCTAGTAGGTGACTCTTTTGAAGGTAGAGTACCGGACCGGGTCAGCGAGAGCGAGAGATAGATAGATAGATAGATAGAGAGAGAGAGAGAGAGAGGGAGAGAGAGAGGGAGGGAGGGATGTGTGTGTGTGTGTGTGTGTGTGTGTGTGTGTGTGTGTGTGTGTGTGTGTGTGTGTGTGTGTGTGTGTGTGTGTGTGTGTGTGTGAGCGCGCACACCTTTCCCCTAATCCTCTATGGAGTCTGAATGGAGAACAATATATTTAAGTATAAAACATAATTTGTAATAAATACGTTGAAGTGTCGCAAAAACCAATGCCGCGTTTAATGGACTCGCCCATCATCACCACCTTTTTAAACTTCTCGAAGATCAAATCGGCACCGAACATCGTTGAACTAACTACATAAGTGCATAAGATGTTTGTTTCCGTACTAGGATAAAGTAATAGAATGTACATACGTTTATAACATCGTATACATTGCATCCAAAAGTAAGTAAAACAGTCTTATACATCACCCCTTGACATTGTCACTCTCGCTACCATTGCAAGATGCTCCCCCAAGACATCTTTCGGCATTGCGTTGGTGGTTTAAAGCCCTTGGCTGCCGTCTCTGCTAGCACTAATAACCATTTAATACGAATATACGACAATATATTCAAGTACTTGAGAGATGTGGTGATTCTTCAACCTTGCGCTCGCTGCCAGCTCTTAGAACTGCATCTACATCCACTGTACGTTCGCGTGACCTTCAAGGACCTGGTGGAGTTGTATCATTCCAGGAACTCCAGCAGGAACTGTTCTCCAGGCTGTTCTCCGTTTTCTTTTCACTGCCTACGTTATGTGACCCAGCTGTCAATCACCGGGATGACGTCAGAGGACAACTACGCTGCTTCCAACCAGTTTATGAATGACTCTTCATCCGCCACCCGTTTTAGATGTTTTTTTCTTTGGCATTGTTTTTTGTTTACAAATTGCGAAGCTGCCAACAAAGTGCGCCGCCTAATATGCTTTTCTACCCATGAAGTTCTAACTTCATTTCTTCTACATGATATTCTCAACAGATTCTGTTTGCAAAACAAAACAGTAGTTTCAAGTCAGTCTTGTCGCTAAAATGCGGTTAGACAATTATGTTCTCCGACGAATCACCAAGTCACATCCTGTCCAGTCAAACGCCTGCCTAACTTTTACATGTTTCCATTTTTTCTCCTTTCTTCAAGCTGCAACGTTTCGTCTTACATCTGCGTCTGGATACCCTGCTACCGCGACTCCTTCAACCAAAACCCAATCGCTTAGGCTCTTTCCCCCAATGTCTTCCTTCCCTCTTTCCACAGCGTAATGTCGGACCGCAGCCCACTCTGACACGACGCGCGTTCCTCAGTCGGCAGCGCTCAACTGCCTTCAGAACAGAGAATGCTACTACTTTCACCCCGACCGCTCAGGGCTGTTCTTGGCATCATTGCGCCAAGGAATGCGCAGTGTTGCCAAATTTCACGGTATCTTCAGGCTGTTTTATGTTTACAATTAAACTTCAACAATCTTGTCTCAAATGGAGAATCTAGGGATCCAAAATATCTATCTTCCAGGAAGAGGCCTAGGTGTCCTTCCAATTCCCAGACAAATATTTTGAAAAAAATTCTACTATTTTAATATAATACACTGCGTAGTATAAGTATACTTTAAGCAAAATTTATACTTTTTAATAAAACAATGAACAAATATCCTAGTAAGTAGTAATTTTCACATGCTCAATTTCCAACAAATAAATCAACAGTAACAAATTATAATACAAATTTTAAGTATAGAGAAAGTTTTTAGATGTTGAATATTGATGTAGTAACTAGTTCTTTTTACTAATAAATAAAACGCAAATGCGTTTTATATGTATTAAAAATACGTATGTTTAAATATATAGGGGTGTCCGGACTCCCCCTGCAACCAATAGTTGGTTTTAAAACTGATCTATTTTTCGATTTCCAAATGGAACTCATAAAATGATTTTAGGAACTATAGAAATATTTTTGATAGAATTAATATTTTCAGTATTTTTTTTGTTGTCAAATATTTAAATATTTGAATTTATATTTTTTGTGTGTTGCGGATATAAAATAGATGTTTACCTCCTGAATAGTGTCCAGAATTGGAACCACAAGATAGAGTTTTGTATTAAATCTAATTACAGGATTTTTTTTATTTTTTCTATAATTTGTAATATACAGTACTGTGATTACTAAACTATTCAGGAACAAGTATACAACGGTTACATATTTGTACGTGTAGGGTACATTTCGATGACCCAGACGTTATCGTAAGTGGTTGTAAATACAATAAAATTATTTATAAATAAATTCAATTTAACTACAATAAAGTTAATTTATGTTGATGTGGTTTGATGAAATACGTTAGTAGTGGCCAATCACTGATGAAGGCGGCGTCGTCGTCGAAACTAGTCATTATGTAATAATAAACTAGACAAACTAGCGTGTAGTGAGATTTGAGTGAACTATTTAAATATTTACCGTTCTGAAATGTTGGCACTAGCTAAGCTCTAATCAACTTATTACATATTTGTACGTGAACATTTCTATGACCCAGCCGTTATCATCAAAGGATGCAATTACAATAAAGTTATTATACATACATACAGACACACACACACACACACACACACACACACACACACACACACACACACACACACACACACACACACACACACACACACACACACACACACACACACACACACAAATATATATATATATATATATATATATATATATATATATATATATATATATATATATATATATCTATATATATCACTTTCACTTATGTACTTAAACAAGAATCTCAGTATGGCTGAGGACGACGGCACAGCCAGCCGTTGAAAGTTAGCTCGCATAAATACCAAGAAGATTCTTGTTTAAGTACATAGGTGTATACAAGAAAACAGTGTTGCATAATCTACAAATACATATATATATATATATATATATATATATATATATATATATATAATAAATTTAAAATATTTCAAAAGAAGAATACTTTTAATGCATATGTTATTCCATTAAGAAGAATAATATATGCATTAAAAGTATTCTTGTTTTTGAAATATTTTTAATTTATTAACTATAATACAAGAAAACATATCACCATATTTAATATATATATATATATATATATATATATATATATATATATATATATATATATATATATATACATACATACAGTAGAGTCTCAAAAATCCGAATCCCTATTTTTCGAGCTTCCGTTAAATATTGGAACCTATTTCTATTTCAGACCATTTTATCTATGTCAAAGGAAATTCAAATAAATTACTGTTAGACAAAGCACCGTCGCATCCCGATGAAGATCAACTGTGGTCTGATGATATCTGTGCTTTATATCTACCAGCAAAGGTTACGAGCATAACCCGGCCGATGGATCAGTGTGTTCTGGGATGTAAGAAAAAAATACAAACGTTACCTTTTAAAATCTCTCTTGGAAGCGACTGAAGGGGAAGAAAGCATTGTAGGCTTTCTAAAAAAATATAGTTAGGGAAGTTGTGTAGTTGATAGTCGAAGTAGCCTATGGAACGGAATAAAAAGCAAATATTAAGTAAGTCATGGAATAAAGTTCTGAGGTATAATAAAACTGTTTGACTCTGTCATTAATCCACAAGAAGAAACAGATTTGACCTTTCTTATCAAGAAATTTCCAGGTTGTAAAAATGTTGATGTACGGACGTAGCCAGTGGGGGAGTAAGGACGAACGTAAGTAACGATAACGCATGTTACGACTGTTGGAATGGTACAAGAAACTACTGGAGGCAGTGACGACGAGAATAAAGACGAAGGTTCGGCCGAGACAGCACAAGAAGCGAAAATAAGTCACGGTGAAGGAACGGCCGCCTTGTAAACTGAAATGCGCTATATTGAATAACAGATGCGCTTCTGCTAAGACGTGTACGCGACACCGTAGCTCGAAAACTATCTGATAAGCAGGCAGACACAGAAGACATTTTAAAACATTTTACAAAAATTGTAGCAACCGTGATTAACAACGTGTTCCAAGGGAACATTAATTTATGTAAGTACTGCAATCCATAAAGTTCTATAAACGTATTTTGTGTATTCTTAATTATAGTATAAGGGTTCATTAGAACTCCTGTTTTTTCTTATGCACAGGAATGTATTTCCGTGTAATCCGAGGAGGTCTCGGTCCCATCTACCTCGAATTATCGAGACTATACTCAGTATATATATATATATATATATATATATATATATATATATATATATATATATATATATATATATATATATATATATATATATAAATATCGCAGTATGTTTTCTTGTGTATTAATAAAGAACAAAAGTCTAAATACAAATACAAGAATTATAATTGAATTATATATATACGTGTACATTTCTATAACCAAGCCGTTATTGTCAGAGTTTGTAACTACAATAAATTTATAGAACAATTATAATATTGAGTTACAATAACTCACTGTACGACAAAGAATGGCCCAGACATCATGTTTACATTCTCAATTCAAGGTCTAAGGCTCACCCCAAACTTCCTCTATTAACCTGTCATTAATTTAAACAAATACATTCAAGGAATGTCAATGCCATTAAAACCATTCCAACAATCGGATGAAACTGTAATTTATGTATAATAGTGTCACGTGTACCGCGTTTGCCGTTATATTAGCGCCCGCTTTATGATTAATGTTCCATTAATAAAACTTAAAGCAGAAAGGGAGGGATCAGCTGTTCCTAAAGCCGCTAGTTTACTGACCTTGAAAGTTACTGTACGGAAACAAGTAATATAAACAAATATTCTTATGTCAATTTATATTTGAGTCAACAAAAAAAAAAAAAAATATTTTAGTTACTTCTTATTAAATAATTACAGTTGATATCAATAAAGTAACAGACCTATGTGTTAAAACAGCTGTTTTACGACATAACGTAAAGCATAAAACGAGAAGTTTTATAAAGTCATTTGTTATCACTTATTTTAAGACATATGGAACGAAATAATTGTATTGCATACCTAACCCCTTTTGTAAAAAGTTTTTCTCCCGCATAAAACTAAAAGTAATTCATTAAATTTAATTATTAAAATATTATTATTTAAAACACTGTATTCACATCAAGTGCCATCCACTACAAGTTTAAAAAATGTATTTGAACTTGAGTGGATGAATAAAAGGTATTTTATTAACGATTGAAAATTTGAAAAAAATATATAAAGCCTAATGAGAGTGTGAACTAAGATAAGGAATTGAACAAATACACGCAGACGCGCATCATGCTAGGTGAAGGCCTGAAGGTTATCCCTTACAATAATATGTAGGTAATAAAAGCGAAAATAAATAATTATAAGGTGTTATCATACTCACAAGGAAAACTAAGAGAAATATAAAGGAATAAAAAAACATTATAATGTAGCAGCATGGTTGCCCGACGGACGTGGATGCCTCATGTGAAAAATGTAGATGTATTAAAATAGAGGTTTTATTAGTATGAAGGTAATATAGTTGATAATAAAATAAAGTAGTTTAAAAGCTTTTATTAGATGCTGAGAAGTTTATTGAAGAAAAACTTTATTTAACTAATCTAAGATCGGTTTTAAAAAACTGTCAGACCGACACCTAAACTAAGGAAGCTTTCATTTTAAAAATTTGAATGAAAATATATAACTTGTTCTTAATCTTTTAAATTAATTCTAGTAAGATTTATCGAAATAAAAATTAATATAATAACTTCTTGAACTCTATCATAATAACTCTATATGTACTTAAACAAGAATCTTACTTGGTATTTATGCGAGTTAACTTTCAAAGATTGATAGTATCTCCATTGTCGAGCATCAACTGATAGGGCTGTTGTGGTATAAATTCCACACACCTGGCAGTCTACTACAATACCCGGTCAGTTAATGCTCGACAATGGAGATACTATCAATCTTTGAAAGTTAACTCGCATAAATACCAAGTAAGATTTTTGTTTAAGTACATATAGTGAAAGTGATATAATATATATATATATATATATATATATATATATATATATATATATATTAAATATGGTGATATGTTTCCTTGTAATATAGTTAAAGGAAAAATATTTCAAAAACAATATGTATTAAAAGTATTCTTGTTTTTGAAATATTTTTAATATATATATATATATATATATATATATATATATATATATATATATATATATAGTTACATGACTACCATTTTTCGTACATACTATATGTTTCGTCACTGACGGTGACAGAATTTATTTTTAAAATAATATATTTGTGATATTTAAGTTATTTTCCATATTTTCTGTTTATAAATTAATATATTTATTAACTGATAAACATAATGTATAGTATCATTTTAACTTAATAATAATAAGTAAATAAAGTAACATAACCTATGCGTTAAGACAGCTGTTCTACAACATAACCTATAAAATCAGCTAATATATGTAGTTACATGTTATCACTTAATTTAATCTAAAATAGTTATATACAGAGTTAATATGTAGATGTGTTAGAGGATGACGACTTTAACGTGACGCCAGCTGAAAAATTCGATCCGTATAATATTTCTGTTCAGGCGCGCTGAGGAACTATTCACTCCAACATATTAATTTGGTAGCTATGGAAATCTTTTAACCTTTTGGTTGCAGATACCGTCCAGTCTGCAATCATGTGTAGCTATTTCAGTTTCTTTTGCAAGCAGAAATACTGTTTCTATGAAGTGAGATGCCCGAACACCTGAAAAAGATCGTTATATGGTTTTCTAGACGAAAATAGCGAGTTTCGGTTTCTACAACATCTTCGTTAATCAAAACGTATTCCGTGACTAAAACTTAACGTGATACCAGATTGCAATCGTATTCCAAAGCACAAGTAGTCAGATTACAATGGCCATAATGGGGACAGAGCTTTGTCTCTAGACTTCCAAGAAAAAAAATGTATTTTCCAGTAAAAACGTGGTTATCGTTCTTCTTTATATAACACTTAAAACTAAAAGGTTATTTTTACGAGCTGTGATGCAATTGTTAGCCACATTTCGTAATATGACTTGTAGAAGGCATACCTCTCTTCAATCCAGTTGTGATTAGATCTACCTCGAGTAAGGTGCTCGTCTCACGCGGTTCTATGATTTTCTTCTATTTCCAGACCTCTCCTGGGAGAGGGAGAAAGGATAGAAGAAATAGGAAGGATAAAAGAAACATTAAAAGGAGAAGAGACAAGTATTTATATAAGCATTATAGATTGACAGTGAATAGGGGTAAAACTCTCTCTTGTAACTGGGAGAATACCTAGAAAGTAGCCTATGCTTAAAAGTGGAATACATGGAGAAGGTGCCTAAGGTCGATTCATTTTTTCACAGTGGATAAAATAGAGAAAGGAAGAGAGATAGAAAAGTGAGAGAAAAGGGAGGATGTATTATAGACGGATAGTAAACGGGAGAAAACTCTTTCTTGTAACTGAGAGTATAAAGAAATTATGCCCAGAAGTGGAAAACACGGAGCAGGTGCCAGAGATTGATTCACTTTTCCACTGTGGTCAAAATAAATAAAGAGAGAGTTAGATAAAGAGAGAGAAAGGGGAAGGAGTAGGTTGGGAGAGAAAGAACACTCTCTCTTGTAACTAAAGAGAGTGCATAGAAATAATGCTTAAAAGTGGACGTCACGGAGAAGATGCCTGACGTTGATCGATATATATATATATATATATATATATATATATATATATATATTAAATATGGTGATATGTTTTCTTGTATATATAATTAATAAATTAAAAATATTTCAAAAACAAGAATACTTTTAATGCATATATTTATTCTTATTCCTAGAATATATATATATATATATATATATATATATATATATATAGAGAGAGAGAGAGAGAGAGAGAGAGAGAGAGAGAGAGAAGATAAAAGAAAAGATGAAATAGGGAGGGAGGAAGTATTTATATAACAGTTATAGATTTGCAACGACTTGGAGTAAACATATCTCATGGAACTAGATAAATAGATTACAGTCATTTCCAAATTACAGGGTCTGTTGTATTAAGTGCTCTGTAGTCCGAACCTGTTAAATTATCTCGTTTCACACCGTTTGTAACAGTGCATCTGATTTCTCTGATATGGTTTTATTTTTCAATTCCTTCTTTCACAGTCTCCATAGTATAATTGCATACATACTACATTCTCTATGTATACAGTTTTCACAATAATATATATATATATATATATATATATATATATATATATATATATATATATATATATATATATATATATACAGTAAACTCCCGATTATCCGTGGAATAGGGTGGCCCGGCAACGCCGGATAACGAATTTCCCGGATAATCCGGAACAAAGAATAGGCAAAACGATCGATAATCGATTATTATACCATAAGTTACACAAATAATGACCCCGGTTAATGCAATTCACAAATAATCTTCAAAGGACAAAATAAATACAGAAAATAATTTAAAATATCGATGTATTAGACGGATTATAACATGTACATTTATATGTCTAACTATTTACAATACGTACATAAGTATATGTCGAAAGTAAGTATGTATGTACATATGTAATTTCCTTTATACATAATACTTTCACTTTTTAACAAAAAAATCTGTCACTTTCGTCTGTATTTTTGTGAGCATTGATTTAGCTTTAATGTGCGGTCTAAGTTTCTTGAGAACCATTTTGTCGCACAGTGTCTACTTTTGTCACGTGTGTCACAAAGCCATAAAGATCGATAATGTATATGACAGACATATGTCACGTCCTAGACTATTTATAGCCGAGATTAGCTGACATTTGTTTACAATCTTATGATACACATTAGGTTTTTGGGCGTCCAAGCATTTTGTCATTGTCTCTTATATACAGTAGTCTGCTCGCCCCTTTTATTTCGCTGGCCCGCGTCGGGAAGCTTCCCTTTCAATGTAAAAATTAGTACGTACATATTTACATATCTATTCCCTTCATCTTAACTTCTATTAAGCCTTATATGTATTTACGTCGTAATTAACCGTTTGGAAATTTAAACACGTGAATCTGATTGGAATAAAAATTGGATATTTGTAAACCAATGACAGACCCCGGATAATCTGCAAACCGGTTAATCCGCCCACGGATAATCGGGAGTTTACTGCATATATATATATATATATATATATATATATATATATATATATATATATATATACACACATACATATCTTGTTCAAAATTTCAATCTATAATAAAATACTTTTTATTCATCCATTCAAGTTCAAATAAATTTTTTTAAAACTTGTAGTGGATGATGTTTTAACACTTGATTTTAATACAGTATCTTTAATATTTAATACAGTTGTATCGTTGTTATACAGTATTAATATTTTTCAAATAGTAATTAATGATTTAATTTTAGTATTATATGGGAGATAAACTTTTCACAAAAGGGGCAAGGTATGCAATATAATTATGTCTTCCCATTTGGCTTAAAATAAATGAGAACCTATGATTTCATAAAACAGCTGATTTTATATCATAGGCTACGTGGTAGAACAGCTGTTTTAACTCATAGGTTGTGTTACCTTATTTACATAAATTGTAATTATGTAATAAAAAGTAACTAAAATAATTTTTTTTTTTTGACGTAGGTAGGAGTTGACTTTTTTATATGACTTTATCTATGCTTCCCAAAACGTACGCAAGCGGTAGCAGTTTGTTCGCCTTAAAGTGGACAGAAATCGTAAGTTATTGCACGCAACATTCACAGCATAGTGCACTACGAGAAGTGGCTATAATTAGGTAGTTCATGTTTGAGAAGGAATCATCTGACCCACATTAGGCCTTCATCTGCTCACGACCCATGATTAGTCCATGACCCTGCTATGCAATCATATCGAAACCTCGCGTGCAACGATGTTTTCGTAAGACAAATTTTAAAAAAAACTTAGCGTTACCAAAATAGCACTTTTTGTAGCCTGTTTCAAAGATAAGTTTAAATTAAGAATAGATTCCTATCGTTTAGCTCATTATCTCGTTCTAGAAATGTTTTTATATTTACAATGCCTAACCGCTTGCAACAAGGTTGTGCGTTTTTTTTTACTTCGCAATAGAGTTCACCAGCAGATGTATTCATGGGCGCCCACGGGGGGAAGGTGGTCGCCACACCCCTACCTTGGGAAACGGACAGTGAGCCAGCGGCAGTTTATGACCTCCTATCAAGAAGGGGGCGGACTGTGCGCCAGCCGCAACCACCTTGGTTTTAGTAATAGGTTAAAACTTGAATTTTTAGCTGCGTAATTTTTTGATATGCAATGCCCCCCCCCCCCTACAACCTATCATATGTGCACCCATGGTACGGGCGGATCTATAATTTCGCCATGGGGAGGGGAGAAATTGAATAAAAAACATACGGAGGGGGAGAATCATTACACACGAGTGACACGGTGGTTGTTTATCACAACAATAAGTAATGAAAAAAATTCAAAGTTCAAAGAACAACACTGCCTCAAACTTATTATCTCCTATTTTACAAGTAAATATAAACTTTTAAATGTTTACTTATTTTGAGGTAATCCAATTGTATCTAGTATAAATTTTGACTTATTAGGTGTCTTTACCCCTCATTTGATCCGGCAATGAATATGCGAAGTATAGAGCGGACCACGTAGCCGTGCACTTGTTCTTGAGTGATCGTACGAAATTTCTCATGTACTACCACTTCCTAAAACATGTTACATATTCAGAATGTTCTATACATCAACAGCTTCTGCATCCGACATGTCTACACATATTTCAAGATTGTTCGTTATATCATACGGAAGCGAATTTATCATCGAATTTTTTTAATATCTACCGCCTCATGGAAGTCAGTGTTTTGACAGTCCTTATCGTGTTTGTAGGAAAGTATTTATACTGACCCTCTACCTCCCGCCCGCCTAGTGCACGGTTACGTAGTCCGTACTATACTATAATAATAAAATGCTGTTCAAAATGTTACAGATTTATATTTCAAATTAGTTTACTCTTGTATGTAAGGGTTTATGTACGCGATGTTCTAAAAGGTAAAATGGAGCCTCGATTATCCGACACGATTAATCGAGTTCCGGATTAACCGATGTAGTAAAAGAATACATATTTGCAGTTTTTGGGTTGTACATGGTCTGCCTTGTAAATACAAAAAAAGTACATAACATTTAAATATCACGTCAACACATCATAACAAATAGCTTCCTCGTTCCGCAAACTCAAATACAAAGTATCATTCACAACTATTAAAAAACACCTACACAGTTCCAAAACACACCAGGATAAACACGGCAAGGCAGGCGTATACAAGATTACATGACAACTGTTCCAGCTTTTACAAACAGTGAAAACATTTACCACAAGATACAATGACCGACTACGTAAAACTGATAAGAAAGAAACAACCCAATCAAATTTCACCATACAAATACATAACACACTACACTCACAGACTAACATAAACACCAATCTAAAAATCCTACAATACATAAAAAAAGAAACAAACTTATCACAATAGAAAACTACGATATATACAAACACCATAAATACTATCCATAACACATTCTAAATGGCAAAACACACTCCCAATCAAATACTATATTTGAGCACATAATTAACAATAATGACTCACAGACTCACACCAACACAACACACCTGAGCAACAGTCTTGTCAGTAACTCACAGCATTGAGTAATACGCTGACCTAGTGCGAAAACGCGTCTGCTGAATAAATCAGTAAGTAGTGGTTTTTTAAGTTAATATCTGTAAGTTAAACCTGTAAGTTAATACAAAAGAGCGAAAGAATATATACGATTTCACTCTCGGAATGCTCTTAGAACATGTAAAAATACTATTTTAATGCTACAGCTCCAAGAGCATCTCCGTGCACGTAGAGTGTAGGGAAAGTGTGCAACCATAGAAAATGCCATCAATAAATAAATGTATTACTTAAGCATAACTTAAATTATCCATTGGCGAACCCATTCTTTACGTGGTGATGAATTATCCCGTCCTTAAAAATGTTTAACACTGCTTGCTTGTAAGCGACGTAATGTGAATCAAAGTTACCTCAGATAAGCAAAAACTCGGATAACAACGCGTTAAAAATCGAGAGATAGAGGTTTGGTAAACTTGTGAAATGTAAGAAAACATGGTCAGTTAGTGAAAAAAGGTATTATCAAACAAATAATTGTTTTACACATATAAATAGAACAATACAAATTTGAAAAAGAAATGTAAAAATTAGAAATGTATTTCATAGAAACGTCGTTGCTCTAAGAACATTTTAAGAGCCAAAACGAAGTACTGTAAATACTTCTTATAACCCCGGTTAATCCGGAACTTGGTTATCCGGTTAGCCGGTGCTCGGATAATCGATCCTCTGGTATACATGTATGTGTTACAATTTCTTTATAGGATCTACACAAGTCTCTTACTAGAGGTATTTTCCGACGTCGCTTTGAGAGGACTAGTGTTTACAAGAAAAATATAGCCGGGTTTTTTCGTCTGTGTTTAATAAAAATTATATAAATACTCTTTCAAATATTAGAACAATGACTAAACGTAGGCATCAAACTGCCAAAATGCGAACGCCTACGACATACAAGTTGTTTGAAAGTTGGCTGATTGAAAACGTGTCAAGTCCTACACAAAGAAATGGTTTCAATTAACTGCTCTCAATAGACACAACGCCGAGACGGAGCTAGAAACAGAAAGCTTTATCCTCGTACAGCCTCCTGTGCTTATCTTAAACCTCTCTCAGCACTCAAAACATAGCTCTAATTCTAACCTTGACCACCCCCGTCATTTCTTACTTTAAGTACGCAAACATAATCCTCCCCTGGTTCTAGTACGAAGGAATCAGTACGCACTTTCCCTAGCTTAATCTACCTTTTCTTATACTTCTTACAAGGCTGTGTAAAGGGAAAAACTCCCTTATGTCTCAATTATATTTCAGTCGTACGATTCTGGCCACGGGATGCATAGCTTTCCTCTGTTCTCAGCAGTTGAAGTTTATCAATGTGTCCTCCTCTTATTTGTACCTTTTACCTCTTTTCAATTCCTTCTATTAGTTCACTCTCTCTCTCTCTCTCTCTCTCTATATATATATATATATATATATACCTTTGCAACACTGTTTTCTTGTATTCAATAACCACATTCACAATATGTACTTAAACAAGAATCTTACTTGGTGTTTATGCGAGTTAACTTTCAAAGATTGATAGTATCTTCATTGTCGAGCATCAATTCACAATGAGTGCTCACGAGTGAATACTCTACAAAGAAGATACTATCAACCTTTAAAAGTTAACTCGCATAAATACCAAGTAAGATTCTTGTTTAAGTATATAAAGTGAAAGTGATATATATATATATGTGTGTGTATAAAAATCTTTTCACAAAAGGGGTAAGGTTTGTAATACAGTTAATTAGTTCCTTTAGGCTTAAAATAAGTGATATATGATTTCATACAGTTGATTATATGTTGTAGGTTATGGGATAGAACAGCTGTTTTAACGCATATGTTATGTTAGGTTATTTATATTAATTATAATTCTTTATTAAAAAGTAACTAGGATAATTTTTTTTTTTACTTTAGTAGGAATTTACTTTACAATTTTTTATTTGTATAACATAGAATAGTGATAAATATATTGTCAATAATTACCTGAGTCTATTTTACCGAATCCGAAAACAGCTGATGCCTTCAGAAAATATCCCCAGATACGATGTTCGCTGAGAGTTTATTATTACCAATCACTTTTATTTTCAGTAATAGCCTTTACATAGTTTTAAAGTTTAATAAAATTTTATTTGCACTTAATATTTGTGTATCGCCTTGGAGTCTACAGTTCAAGGTCAATAAATCAGTAGTACAAAAATTGACCCGTATTAGATTAAAAACAAAGATTTGTATACAAACTAATTAACAAGAATTCAATTTCGTTTACAAAAATTGTATACAGGCATCAATTTATAACAAACCTTATATAGACATAATTTATTTTAAAAGGTTTCTATATTTGTTATTTAAAAGGCTGTAAACAATCAGAGTTCAAGATATCAGCCTTAAGTTTTCATTTGTAAAGAAGTGTTGCGATGCGAACTTCAAAATTTGTCAAGAAGGCTGTGAACGGAAACGCTTCCTTATTGCCAATACCGAGTTGAACATTAAAACCGAACATAACCTCAGTAGGACTTACTCGTTATGTACAAAAGAAAACGTTTGGTTTTTTTACTCTCAATGGAATTTTAAAAAGGAAATTTGTCAAGAAGGCTGTGAACGGAAACGCCTCTTTGTTGCCAATACCGAGTTGAACATTATAGCCGAACATAACCTCAGTAGGACTTACACGTTCTGTGCAAAAGAAAACGTTTGGTTTTTTTTACTCTCAATGGAATTTTAAAAAGGAAATTTGTCAAGAAGGCTGTGAACGGAAACACCTCTTTGTTGCCAATACCGAGTTGAACATTAAAACCGAACATAACCTCAGTAGGACTTACTCGTTCTGTACAAAAGAAAACGTTTGTTTTTTTTACTCTCAATGGAATTTTAAAAAGGAAATTTGACAAGAAGGCTGTGAACGGAAACGCCTCTTTGTTGCCAATACCGAGTTGAACATTATAGCCGAACATAACCTCAGTAGGACTTACACGTTCTGTGCAAAAGAAAACGTTTGGTTTTTTTTACTCTCAATGGAATTTTAAAAAGGAAATTTGTCAAGAAGGCTGTGAACGGAAACGCCTCTTTGTTGCCAATACCGAGTTGAACATTAAAACCGAACATAACCTCAGTAGGACTTACTCGTTATGTACAAAAGAAAACGTTTGGTTTTTTTACTCTCAATGGAATTTTAAAAAGGAAATTTGTCAAGAAGGCTGTGAACGGAAACGCCTCTTTGTTGCCAATACCGAGTTGAACATTATAGCCGAACATAACCTCAGTAGGACTTACACGTTCTGTGCAAAAGAAAACGTTTGGTTTTTTTTACTCTCAATGGAATTTTAAAAAGGAAATTTGTCAAGAAGGCTGTGAACGGAAACACCTCTTTGTTGCCAATACCGAGTTGAACATTAAAACCGAACATAACCTCAGTAGGACTTACTCGTTCTGTACAAAAGAAAACGTTTGTTTTTTTTACTCTCAATGGAATTTTAAAAAGGAAATTTGACAAGAAGGCTGTGAACGGAAACGCCTCCTTGTTGCCAATACCGAGTTGAACATTAAAACCGAACATAACCTCAGTAGGACTTACTCGTTATGTACAAAAGAAAACGTTTGGTTTTTTTACTCTCAATGGAATTTTAAAAAGGAAATTTGTCAAGAAGGCTGTGAACGGAAACGCCTCTTTGTTGCCAATACCGAGTTGAACATTAAAACCGAACATAACCTCAGTAGGACTTACTCGTTCTGTACAAAAGAAAACGTTTGGTTTTTTACTCTCAATGGAATTTTAAAAAGGAAATTTGACAAAAAGGCTGTGAACGGAAACGCCTCTTTGTTGCCAATACCGAGTTGAACATTAAAACCGAACATAACCTCAGTAGGACTTACTCGTTCTGAACAAAAGAAAACGTTTGGTTTTTTTACTCTCAATGGAATTTTAAAAAGGAAATTTGTCAAGAAGGCTGTGAACGGAAACGCCTCTTTGTTGCCGATACCGAGTTGAACATTAAAACCGAACATAACCTCAGTAAGACTTACTCGTTCTGTACAAAAGAAAACGTTTCGTTTTTTTACTCTCAATGGAATTTTAAAAAGGAAATTTGTCAAGAAGGCTGTGAACGGAAACGCCTCTTTGTTGCCAATACCGAGTTGAACATTAAAACCGAACATAACCTCAGTAGGACTTACTCGTTCTGTACAAAAGAAAACGTTTGGTTTTTTTACTCTCAATGGAATTTTAAAAAGGAAATTTGTCAAGAAGGCTGTGAACGGAAACGCCTCTTTGTTGCCAATACCGAGTTGAACATTAAAACCGAACATAACCTCAGTAGGACTTACTCGTTCTGTACAAAAGAAAACGTTTGTTTTTTTTACTCTCAATGGAATTTTAAAAAGGAAATTTGTCAAGAAGGCTGTGAACGGAAACGCCTCTTTGTTGCCAATACCGAGTTGAACATTAAAACCGAACATAACCTCAGTAGGACTTACTCGTTCTGTACAAAAGAAAACGTTTGGTTTTTTTACTCTCAATGGAATTTTAAAAAGGAAATTTGACAAAAAGGCTGTGGACGGAAACGCCTCTTTGTTGCCAATACGAGTTGAACATTAAAACCGAACATAACCTCAGTAGGACTTACTCGTTCTGTACAAAAGAAAACGTTTGGTTTTTTTACTCTCAATGGAATTTTAAACAGGAAATTTGACAAAAAGGCTGTGAACGGAAACGCCTCTTTGTTGCCAATACCGAGTTGAACATTAAAACCGAACATAACCTCAGTAGGACTTACTCGTTCTGTACAAAAGAAAACGTTTGGTTTTTTTACTCTCAATGGAATTTTAAAAAGGAAATTTGTCAAGAAGGCTGTGAACGGAAACGCCTCTTTGTTGCCAATACCGAGTTGAACATTAAAACCGAACATAACCTCAGTAGGACTTACTCGTTATGTACAAAAGAAAACGTTTGGTTTTTTTTACTCTCAATGGAATTTTAAAAAAGAAATTTGACAAGAAGGCTGTGAACGGAAACGCCTCCTTGTTGCCAATACCAAGTTGAACATTAAAACCGAACATAACCTCAGTAGGACTTACTCGTTCTGTACAAAAGAAAACGTTTGTTTTTTTTACTCTCAATGGAATTTTAATAACGAAATTTATCAAGAAGGCTGTGAACGGAAACGCCTCTTTGTTGCCAATACCGAGTAGAACATTATAGCCGAACATAACCTCAGTAGGACTTACTCGTTCTGTACAAAAGAAAGCGTTTGTTTTTTTTACTCTCAATGGAATTTTAATAACGAAATTTGTCAAGAAGGCTGTGACGGAAATGCCAATACCGAGTAGAACATTATAGGCGAAAACATAACCTCAGTAGGACTTACTCGTTCTGTACAAAAGAAAACGTTTGGTTTTTTTACTCTCAATGGAATTTTAAAAAGGAAATTTGTCAAGAAGGCTGTGAACGGAAACGCCTCTTTGTTGCCAATACCGAGTTGAACATTAAAACCGAACATAACCTCAGTAGGACTTACTCGTTATGTACAAAAGAAAACGTTTGGTTTTTTTACTCTCAATGGAATTTTAAAAAGGAAATTTGTCAAGAAGGCTGTGAACGGAAACGCCTCTTTGTTGCCAATACCGAGTTGAACATTATAGCCGAACATAACCTCAGTAGGACTTACACGTTCTGTGCAAAAGAAAACGTTTGGTTTTTTTTACTCTCAATGGAATTTTAAAAAGGAAATTTGTCAAGAAGGCTGTGAACGGAAACACCTCTTTGTTGCCAATACCGAGTTGAACATTAAAACCGAACATAACCTCAGTAGGACTTACTCGTTCTGTACAAAAGAAAACGTTTGTTTTTTTTACTCTCAATGGAATTTAAAAAAGGAAATTTGACAAGAAGGCTGTGAACGGAAACGCCTCCTTGTTGCCAATACCGAGTTGAACATTAAAACCGAACATAACCTCAGTAGGACTTACTCGTTATGTACAAAAGAAAACGTTTGGTTTTTTTACTCTCAATGGAATTTTAAAAAGGAAATTTGTCAAGAAGGCTGTGAACGGAAACGCCTCTTTGTTGCCAATACCGAGTTGAACATTAAAACCGAACATAACCTCAGTAGGACTTACTCGTTCTGTACAAAAGAAAACGTTTGGTTTTTTACTCTCAATGGAATTTTAAAAAGGAAATTTGACAAAAAGGCTGTGAACGGAAACGCCTCTTTGTTGCCAATACCGAGTTGAACATTAAAACCGAACATAACCTCAGTAGGACTTACTCGTTCTGAACAAAAGAAAACGTTTGGTTTTTTTACTCTCAATGGAATTTTAAAAAGGAAATTTGTCAAGAAGGCTGTGAACGGAAACGCCTCTTTGTTGCCGATACCGAGTTGAACATTAAAACCGAACATAACCTCAGTAAGACTTACTCGTTCTGTACAAAAGAAAACGTTTCGTTTTTTTACTCTCAATGGAATTTTAAAAAGGAAATTTGTCAAGAAGGCTGTGAACGGAAACGCCTCTTTGTTGCCAATACCGAGTTGAACATTAAAACCGAACATAACCTCAGTAGGACTTACTCGTTCTGTACAAAAGAAAACGTTTGGTTTTTTTACTCTCAATGGAATTTTAAAAAGGAAATTTGTCAAGAAGGCTGTGAACGGAAACGCCTCTTTGTTGCCAATACCGAGTTGAACATTAAAACCGAACATAACCTCAGTAGGACTTACTCGTTCTGTACAAAAGAAAACGTTTGTTTTTTTTACTCTCAATGGAATTTTAAAAAGGAAATTTGTCAAGAAGGCTGTGAACGGAAACGCCTCTTTGTTGCCAATACCGAGTTGAACATTAAAACCGAACATAACCTCAGTAGGACTTACTCGTTCTGTACAAAAGAAAACGTTTGGTTTTTTTACTCTCAATGGAATTTTAAAAAGGAAATTTGACAAAAAGGCTGTGGACGGAAACGCCTCTTTGTTGCCAATACGAGTTGAACATTAAAACCGAACATAACCTCAGTAGGACTTACTCGTTCTGTACAAAAGAAAACGTTTGGTTTTTTTACTCTCAATGGAATTTTAAACAGGAAATTTGACAAAAAGGCTGTGAACGGAAACGCCTCTTTGTTGCCAATACCGAGTTGAACATTAAAACCGAACATAACCTCAGTAGGACTTACTCGTTCTGTACAAAAGAAAACGTTTGGTTTTTTTACTCTCAATGGAATTTTAAAAAGGAAATTTGTCAAGAAGGCTGTGAACGGAAACGCCTCTTTGTTGCCAATACCGAGTTGAACATTAAAACCGAACATAACCTCAGTAGGACTTACTCGTTATGTACAAAAGAAAACGTTTGGTTTTTTTTACTCTCAATGGAATTTTAAAAAAGAAATTTGACAAGAAGGCTGTGAACGGAAACGCCTCCTTGTTGCCAATACCAAGTTGAACATTAAAACCGAACATAACCTCAGTAGGACTTACTCGTTCTGTACAAAAGAAAACGTTTGTTTTTTTTACTCTCAATGGAATTTTAATAACGAAATTTGTCAAGAAGGCTGTGAACGGAAACGCCTCTTTGTTGCCAATACCGAGTAGAACATTATAGCCGAACATAACCTCAGTAGGACTTACTCGTTCTGTACAAAAGAAAGCGTTTGTTTTTTTTACTCTCAATGGAATTTTAATAACGAAATTTGTCAAGAAGGCTGTGACGGAAATGCCAATACCGAGTAGAACATTATAGGCGAAAACATAACCTCAGTAGGACTTACTCGTTCTGTACAAAAGAAAACGTTTGTTTTTTTTACTCTCAATGGAATTTTAATAACGAAATTTGACAAGAATGCTGTGACGGAAACGCTTCTTTTTTTGCTAATGCCTTTCTGAATGTTCAATCCGAACATATCGTCAATATGACTCCCTAATTCAGTACAACACAGAGTAGCTCTTTATTTTCGATTGAATCTTAACAACGTAATTTGACAAGAAGGCTGTGGCGGAAACGCTTCTTTGTTGCCAATGCCTTTCTGAATGTTCAATCCGAACATAGCGTTAATATGACTTCCTAATTCAGTACAACACAGAGTCGCTCTTTATTTTCGATTGAATCTTAACAACGAAATTTGACAAGAAGGCTGTGGCGGAAACGCTTCTTTGTTGCCAATGCCTTTCTGAATGTTCAATCCGAACATAGCGTTAATATGACTTCCTAATTCAGTACAACACAGAGTAGCTCTTTATTTTCGATTGAATCTTAACAACGAAATTTGACAAGAAGGCTGAGGCGGAAACGCTTCTTTGTTGCCAATGCCTTTCTGAATGTTCAATCCGAACATAGCGTTAATATGACTTCCTAATTCAGTACAACACAGAGTATTAGCTCTTTAGTCTCGATGGAATCTTAACAACGAAATTTGACAAGAAGGCTGTGGCGGAAACGCTTCTTTGTTGCCAATGCCTTTCTGAATGTTCAATCCGAACATAGCGTTAATATGACTTCCTAATTCAGTACAACACAGAGTATTAGCTCTTTAGTCTCGATGGAATCTTAACAACGAAATTTGACAAGAAGGCTGTGGCGGAAACGCTTCTTTGTTGCCAATGCCTTTCTGAATGTTCAATCCGAACATAGCGTTAATATGACTTCCTAATTCAGTACAACACAGAGTATTAGCTCTTTAATCTCGATTGAATCTTAACAACGAAATTTGACAAGAAGGCTGTGGCGGAAACGCTTCTTTGTTGCCAATGCCTTTCTGAATGTTCAATCCGAACATAGCGTTAATATGACTTCCTAATTCAGTACAACACAGAGTATTAGCTCTTTAGTCTCGATGGAATCTTAACAACGAAATTTGACAAGAAGGCTGTGGCGGAAACGCTTCTTTGTTGCCAATGCCTTTCTGAATGTTCAATCCGAACATAGCGTTAATAAGACTTCCTAATTCAGTACAACACAGAGTATTAGCTCTTTAGTCTCGATGGAATCTTAACAACGAAATTTGACAAGAAGGCTGTGGCGGAAACGCTTCTTTGTTGCCAATGCCTTACTGAATGTTCAATCCGAACATAGCGTTAATATGACTTCCTAATTCAGTACAACACAGAGTATTAGCTCTTTAGTCTCGATGGAATCTTAACAACGAAATTTGACAAGAAGGCTATGGCGGAAACGCTTCTTTATTGCCAATGCCTTTCTGAATGTTCAATCCGAACATAGCGTTAATATGACTTCCTAATTCAGTACAACACAGAGTATTAGCTCTTTAGTCTCGATGGAATCTTAACAACGAAATTTGACAAGAAGGCTGTGGCGGAAACGCTTCTTTGTTGCCAATGCCTTTCTGAATGTTCAATCCGAACATAGCGTTAATATGACTTCCTAATTCAGTACAACACAGAGTATTAGCTCTTTAGTCTCGATGGAATCTTAACAACGAAATTTGACAAGAAGGCTATTTCGGAAACGCTTCTTTGTTGCCAATGCCTTTCTAAATGTTCAATCCGAACATAGCGTTAATATGACTTCCTAATTCAGTACAACACAGAGTATTAGCTCTTTAGTCTCGATGGAATCTTAACAACGAAATTTGACAAGAAGGCTATGGCGGAAACGCTTCTTTGTTGCCAATGCCTTTCTGAATGTTCAATCCGAACATAGCGTTAATATGACTTCCTAATTCAGTACAACACAGAGTATTAGCTCTTTAGTCTCGATGGAATCTTAACAACGAAATTTGACAAGAAGGCTATGGCGGAAACGCTTCTTTGTTGCCAATGCCTTTCTGAATGTTCAATCCGAACATAGCGTTAATATGACTTCCTAATTCAGTACAACACAGAGTATTAGCTCTTTAGTCTCGATGGAATCTTAACAACGAAATTTGACAAGAAGGCTATGGCGGAAAAGCTTCTTTGTTGCCAATGCCTTTCTGAATGTTCAATCCGAACATAGCGTTAATATGACTTCCTAATTCAGTACAACACAGAGTATTAGCTCTTTAGTCTCGATGGAATCTTAACAACGATATTTGACAAGAAGGCTATGGCGGAAACGCTTCTTTGTTGCCAATGCCATTCTGAATGTTCAATCCGAACATAGCGTTAATATGACTTCCTAATTCAGTACAACACAGAGTATTAGCTCTTTAGTCTCGATGGAATCTTAACAACGAAATTTGACAAGAAGGCTGTGGCGGAAACGCTTCTTTGTTGCCAATGCCTTTCTGAATGTTCAATCCGAACATAGCGTTAATATGACTTCCTAATTCAGTACAACACAGAGTATTAGCTCTTTAGTCTCGATGGAATCTTAACAACGAAATTTGACAAGAAGGCTGTGGCGGAAACGCTTCTTTGTTGCCAATGCCTTTCTGAATGTTCAATCCGAACATAGCGTTAATATGACTTCCTAATTCAGTACAACACAGAGTATTAGCTCTTTAGTCTCGATGGAATCTTAACAACGAAATTTGACAAGAAGGCTATGAACGGAAACTCCTCTTTGTTGCCAATACCGAGTTGAACATTAAAGCCGAACATAGCGTCAATATGACTTCCTAATTCAGTACAACACAGAGTAGCTCTTTATTTTCTGACAAGAAGGCTGTGGCGGCAACGCTTCTTTGTTGTCAATGCCTTTTGAATCTTCAAGCCGAACATAGCGTTAATATGACTTACTAATTCAGTACAACACAGAGTAGCTCTTTAGTCTCGATTGAATCTTAACAACGAAATTTGACAAGAAGGCTGTGGCGGAAACGCTTCTTTGTTGCCAATGCCTTTCTGAATGTTCAATCCGAACATAGCGTTAATATGACTTCCTAATTCAGTACAACACAGAGTAGCTCTTTATTTTCGATTGAATCTTAACAACGAAATTTGACAAGAAGGCTGTGGCGGAAACGCTTCTTTGTTGCCAATGCCTTTCTGAATGTTCAATCCGAACATAGTGTTAATATGACTTCCTAATTCAGTACAACACAGAGTAGCTCTTTATTTTCGATTGAATCTTAACAACGAAATTTGACAAGAAGGCTGTGGCGGAAACGCTTCTTTGTTGCCAATGCCTTTCTGAATGTTCAATCCGAACATAGCGTTAATATGACTTCCTAATTCAGTACAACACAGAGTAGCTCTTTATTTTCGATTGAATCTTAACAACGAAATTTGACAAGAAGGCTGTGGCGGAAACGCTTCTTTGTTGCCAATGCCTTTCTGAATGTTCAATCCGAACATAGCGTTAATATGACTTCCTAATTCAGTACAACACAGAGTATTAGCTCTTTAGTCTCGATGGAATCTTAACAACGAAAGTTGACAAGAAGGCTATGAACGGAAACTCCTCTTTGTTGCCAATACCGAGTTGAACATTAAAGCCGAACATAGCGTCAATATGACTTCCTAATTCAGTACAACACAGAGTAGCTCTTTATTTTCTGACAAGAAGGCTGTGGCGGCAACGTTCTTTGTTGTCAATGCCTTTTGAATCTTCAAGCCGAACATAGCGTTAATATGACTTACTAATTCAGTACAACACAGAGTAGCTCTTTAGTCTCGATTGAATCTTAACAACGAAATTTGACAAGAAGGCTGTGGCGGAAACGCTTCTTTATTTGTCAATGCCTCTTTGAATCTTCAATCCGACCATAGCGTTAATATGACTTACTAATTCAGTACAACACAGAGTAGCTCTTTATTTTCGATTGAATCTTAACAACGAAATTTGACAAGAAGGCTGTGGCGGAAACGTTTCTTTGTTGCCAATGCCTTTCTGAATGTTCAATCCGAACATAGCGTTAATATGACTTCCTAATTCAGTACAACACAGAGTATTAGCTCTTTAGTCTCGATGGAATCTTAACAAAGAAATTTGACAAGAAGGCTGTGAACGGAAACTCCTCTTTGTTGCCAATACCGAGTTGAACATTAAAGCCGAACATAGCGTCAATATGACTTCCTAATTCAGTACAACACAGAGTAGCTCTTTATTTTCTGACAAGAAGGCTGTGGCGGCAACGCTTCTTTGTTGTCAATGCCTTTTGAATCTTCAAGCCGAACATAGCGTTAATATGACTTACTAATTCAGTACAACACAGAGTAGCTCTTTAGTCTCGATTGAATATTAACAACGAAATTTGACAAGAAGGCTGTGGCGGAAACGCTTCTTTGTTGCCAATGCCTTTCTGAATGTTCAATCCGAACATAGCGTTAATATGACTTCCTAATTCAGTACAACACAGAGTAGCTCTTTATTTTCGATTGAATCTTAACAACGAAATTTGACAAGAAGGCTGTGGCGGAAACGCTTCTTTGTTGCCAATGCCTTTCTGAATGTTCAATCCGAACATAGTGTTAATATGACTTCCTAATTCAGTACAACACAGAGTAGCTCTTTATTTTCGATTGAATCTTAACAACGAAATTTGACAAGAAGGCTGTGGCGGAAACGCTTCTTTGTTGCCAATGCCTTTCTGAATGTTCAATCCGAACATAGCGTTAATATGACTTCCTAATTCAGTACAACACAGAGTAGCTCTTTATTTTCGATTGAATCTTAACAACGAAATTTGACAAGAAGGCTGTGGCGGAAACGCTTCTTTGTTGCCAATGCCTTTCTGAATGTTCAATCCGAACATAGCGTTAATATGACTTCCTAATTCAGTACAACACAGAGTATTAGCTCTTTAGTCTCGATGGAATCTTAACAACGAAATTTGACAAGAAGGCTGTGGCGGAAACGCTTCTTTGTTGCCAATGCCTTTCTGAATGTTCAATCCGAACATAGCGTTAATATGACTTCCTAATTCAGTACAACACAGAGTATTCGCTCTTTAGTCTCGATGGAATCTTAACAACGAAATTTGACAAGAAGGCTATGAACGGAAACTCCTCTTTGTTGCCAATACCGAGTTGAACATTAAAGCCGAACATAGCGTCAATATGACTTCCTAATTCAGTACAACACAGAGTAGCTCTTTATTTTCTGACAAGAAGGCTGTGGCGGCAACGCTTCTTTGTTGCCAATGCCTTTTTGAATCTTCAAGCCGAACATAGCGTTAATATGACTTACTAATTCAGTACAACACAGAGTAGCTCTTTAGTCTCGATTGAATCTTAACAACGAAATTTGACAAGAAGGCTGTGGCGGAAACGCTTCTTTATTTGTCAATGCCTCTTTGAATCTTCAATCCGACCATAGCGTTAATATGACATACTAATTCAGTACAACACAGAGTAGCTCTTTATTTTCGATTGAATCTTAACAACGAAATTTGACAAGAAGGCTGTGGCGGAAACGCTTCTTTGTTGCCAATGCCTTTCTGAATGTTCAATCCGAACATAGCGTTAATATGACTTCCTAATTCAGTACAACACAGAGTAGCTCTTTATTTTCGATTGAATCTTAACAACGAAATTTGACAAGAAGGCTGTGGCGGAAACGCTTCTTTGTTGCCAATGCCTTTCTGAATGTTCAATCCGAACATAGCGTTAATATGACTTCCTAATTCAGTACAACACAGAGTAGCTCTTTATTTTCGATTGAATCTTAACAACGAAATTTGACAAGAAGGCTGTGGCGGAAACGCTTCTTTGTTGCCAATGCCTTTCTGAATCTTCAAGCCGAACATAGCGTTAATATGACTTACTAATTCAGTACAACACAGAGTAGCTCTTTAGTCTCGATTGAATCTTAACAACGAAATTTGACAAGAAGGCTGTGGCGGCAACGCTTCTTTGTTGTCAATGCCTCTTTGAATCTTCAATCCGACCATAGCGTGACTACTAAGTATGACTTACTAATTCAGTACATTAAAGCCGAACATATCCTCAGTTGGACTTACTCGTTTTGTAAAACAGAGAACGTTTGATTTTTCACACTCAATGGAACTTTAATGAAAAATTTGTCAAGAAGGCTGTAGAGGAAACGTCTCTTTGTTATCTATGAACTGTTGAAAATTCAAGCCTCAGTTGAACATAACCTCAATACGACTTACTCGTTCAGTAAAAAAATGTTTGACTTTTTATCCTCGATGAGATATTAGCAACGAAATTTGTTTTATCAAATATGTCTGGCAATGTTGTGTTGAAAATAAAAGCCAGACATAACACAGATAAGAAAAGAAACAGATTTTGCTTTAGGCCAGCTAAGAAGCGCAATTACGGCTGACATCGTAAAAATAAATTCCCCGCCACTCTCGGAAAACAAACCCGTATTACTGTCGTTACGAATGTGACCTGCCAGAGGTCCAAGTACTACGTGGAGAACAATAATTAGTTTCGCATTGCTCGAATGATTTCGAAACACAGAAACACCCTACTTGCTGTTAACGTTTCAGTTGGCAAAGATTTCTCCCGCTATTACGCGAACTGAAAATATCTCACGTGACCGAAAAAGAATATTTTATTATACAAGTAATTTATTTTTAAAAAGTAGTTTATGTATATATATATATATATATATATATATATATATATATATATATTCAAACGTTTATAGGAAAGCTATCTTTAAATTATAACATTTTACTTTCTTTTTGAGAGTGAAATTAATTAATCAACATGATTATTATACAATAATGCCGGGAGATTGTTCATTAGTACTAAAAGTTTGAAAATGTATACGCCCTAAATAATAATAATAATAATAATGAATAAAAGGTAGGAGGGAAGGAAAGATATCGACATATTGCACCCCTAATTGCTGACATAAATAACTGATCACAACGGAGATTGAAAACGTATGAAAGTAGCTCTAAGAAACATCTTACAAAACTAAAATGTAAGCTGGATACAACTTGCCTTAAGTTGTAGAAAAATTATACTAAAACTGAATCAAATTAATTAATTAGACCTGACTTGGTGTAGTCTCCATATCTTTTTCCTTTCTTTTTAATATGTTGAATTTTTTATTTATGTTTTACAACTGTTAGTTAACTTGAAACAAGTAATATGAGCAAAACTTTTTAAAGACACTTGCTATGTAGGCAAACAAAATTATTTAAGCTACTTTTTATTAACTACAATTAATATAAATAAAGGAACACAACATATGCGTTTAAACAGCGTTTCTACTAAATATCCTATAACATAAAATCAGTTAAAAACCCTTATAAATATGATAAACTTGGCTATAGTAGCACTTTGTATTGTTGAGAACAACCGCTTCTTAAGATGTGTCTCATTGTGAACGCAGACCGAAACGGCCGTCTTCAACAATTATAAAAGTAAGTGCTACTATAGGCAAGTATAACAAATATTTAGAAGTGCTTTTAGTTAAAAACTAGTACCTCAAGTAAACATGGAATCAATTAATATAAAAACAGCTGTTTTGGTGAAATCACTTGTTATCACTTATTTTAACTCGTTTTAAAAATACTTAACTAAGTGAATACGTAGTTTCTTACTTGCTGACGCGTTTAAAAACATTCCTTCTTTTTACGAAGCTAACCCTCTACTTATTTTAAGCCAAATGGAACGAAATAACTATATTGCATATCTTGTACATTTTGTGAAAATTTTTTCACTCATGAAACTAAAATTGATTCATACTTAAATTTTAAAAATGAAATAGTATTTGCAAAAAACTGTATTAACATCAAGTGTCTTCCCCTACAAGTTCTAAAAAATGTATTTGAACTCTTAAGTGGATAAATAAAAAGTATTTTATCAACGATTGCAAATTTGAACAATATATATATATATATATATATATATATATATATATATATATATATATATGAGGAGAGTGTGCATTAACACAAGGGATTGAAAAAATAATATATGATTTGTGTGAAAAATATTTAACGCCAAACATTACGTAATGAAAGAATTAAATGTTTACCGTATCTAGCGACACCTGGTAGTGAATGACGGTACCATGTCAGATCTTAAAACAGACGTTACGCTCTTCATTAGTTTCACATGTCTATTTTTATCGCTTATTTACTATACGCATACAATTTCACAGAAAATTCTCTTGCGAAACAGGATGCATACGTTACCAGTAGAGGATGTGTTAGTGCTTCGTATTTCATTACCAGCCAAATTTACTGTTCCTTTATTAATAACAATAAATAATAGGCTACACACAAAAAATCACTAACCACAAATATTTTTTATTCTAGGCTTATGCACATTACGATTACCAAATAACAATCTACAGAGACATGGCAGTTCTCTTACTTGAAAGTTTACTCAATTAAATTTCCTTATATAAGTAATGGAACTGTGCAGAGTTAGCCAGTAGGTTGTGTCATGTCTCTGAGGATGGTTACTTGGTAATCGAAATGTACATAAGACTTGAATAAAATATTTGTGGATTGAAGTTTCTTTGTGTGTATTATTTATTAATAATAAACCTCAGTAAATTATTCTAAGTAATTAGTAATACCTAAAAAATTCATCCGAATAAATTTTACGACTGAAAGAGACATTTCTGTCTTCAGAAAAAGAGTGGAAATATCATTACGACGATGATTGTTACCAATCTTTAATTTTCAAAAGTAATATATTATTAATTCCTTTCTATTATTATTTGTTAAAAAAAAATTTCTATTAGTGCAAACTCTCTTTACATATATCTTGTTCAAATTTTCAATCGTTAATAAAATAGATTTCATTCATCTACTCAACAAAAAATTGTAACTTCTTGTAAGCTAGATTGTAATTTTTTAATAAGACCCTTTGATGATGAGATGGTCATCGAAATGTACATAAGGGTTTAATCTTAAGTAACTCGTATTATTTCTTATTTTTTACTATTTTTGTGGTATTGGAGTTCTTTCCAATATTTTCATTGCTCTATATCATCTACTCAAGTTCAAATGGGGTTTTTTTCTAAACTTGTAGTGGATGATACAGTTTTTTAAAATATTAATTCATTAAATTAATCTAATAATGAATTAATTTTAGATTTAATTGAAAGAAAACTTTTCTCAAAACGCACAAGGTATGCAATATTATTATTTCGCCCATTTGGATTAAAATGACTAATAACATATGATTTCATAAAACAGCGGATTTAATGTTATAGGTTATGTAGTAAAACAGCTGTTTTAACGCATAAATAATGTTACTTTATTTCACTGTTTGATTTGAAAAATTTTTTTGGTTATATTACTTGTTTAATTTGTATATAGTTTTAATGCGACCAGCAAATATAGGCCAATGTATTAGGAATGTTAGGAAATTGGTTATGCAAATACGTAGGCACATACATACGGTATGGGAGATTAAGGCATCACGCATGCCTAAAGCAGGCCTACTCTCTGTCGAGGCAGCTTCAACACAAACAGAAGAATAATGAAGGATAGATAGAATTTGGTGGAACTAAGGGGAGGCGATGACAAACGGGAAAATTATTGCAGTGGTGTGCAGTCGCGTACCTGAAAAATACTTAGTCTCTATTGGGATTATAATGAGGTGTCTACTTGTTACACGCCCTTATAACAAGGCCAACAAAGGGTAAATACAAATTAAGACTATGAAAATAACATGATGCCCTGGAATTTAGAATACGGGAAATTATGGTTCATGCGGCCCATAATATTATCCCGAAGCTTACCTCTCAACCAGTGCAAGAAGAGGTGTTTTTAAGGCCAACCTATGCAATAAACTTCATATTTATTCCTCCGTTAAAAAATTAATTAAATAATAACAAATGAAACTAAATAAAGAGGTTATATAATAGACAACAGAATAAAAGCAGGCTTTAATGTTTTTTTCTGACGAAAAATCAATCCAGATCATCATCGCCGATCAAAAATAGTGTACAAAAAAATTAAACTTGAAATGAAATAATAATACTAAAATATAAAATAACAGAGCCATATTGGTAGACATTAACAACAAGAAATAATAAAAAAACATAAACGTAACAATAAATACAGTACAATTTATTAGATAAATACAAAAATCTGTTCTGGCACTCGTGGGACTCCCGACCAAAGTGATAACAAAATGGAGATAATAGTATCACAAAATTTTCATCGAAAATTTTCATCGAAAATTTCCGAAATTATGAATTTATACATTTTTTATTCAATTTTTACATGTTTATTTGAGGAATGTATTTAATAAAGACTAATAATTATTGTAGTTAATAATATAGTAATGAGGGTAACATAAAACATTTATTAGATGTTTATAATTGTATTAACGTATCAAATCAGTTCTTTAAAAAATATAAGACGGGTCTAAAAATGTTTTCCTTTCAAAAATTGGATTAAAAATTCATAACTTATAACTATCGTTATAATAAATTATTTCTGTATGGAATTGTCAAAATTGAAATAAATTAATATATTTATTAACTGATCAAAACTATTAAAAAATAATCTGCGTGTTAAAAGGCTGTTCTACAATATAACCTACGAGTATAACACACAACCAGATGTTATATGAAATCAGATAAGGTATGCGTTTCAGAAATAGCGTGACGAGAAAGCAATTATTTAATCTCATGTTTTGTTCACCTCACGTAAATAAGTTATTTCAAAAATAATAATAAATAAAAATATCGAAATTTTATTGCTGTTCATGACGAGCTGGTTGTTAATTACTTATTACACTTTGATATTACTTACAACCAGACTTTTTGTTAACTAAAGGTTATTAAATTGTTAACTTACACTTGGAGGAAACGTTTTTGTCTTACTTCTTCAGACTCGTATTTTTGCCGTTAGGAATGCTACAGTTGAGCTTCTTTGGTACAATTTTTGAAAGTTAGAAGTGATGTGATCAAAGATTCTGTGTGATGTGTCGTGTTTGTTTATTTAGGATGCCATTTTTATGTGTGTTGCTATGTCTGTATATTTCATACTGTTCTAGTGTGTTTTATTTTTTTACCTTTCTTGCATGTGTGGAGGATACGCACTACACACTACTATTAAATCCACCTTCGCAAATCCCCTCATGGATACTAAACACTAATGCAATAATATTGAAAATAACATGAGCATCCTCCACACATGCAACAAAGGGCATAAATTAAACACGTTAAACAATATGAAATATATAGACATAGCAACACACATAAGAATGACATCCTAAATGAACAAACACGACACAGATCACACTTACTCTTCCATCACATCACTTCTAACTTTCAAAAATTGGAACCAAAGAAGCACAACTGCAGCAATCCTAGCGGCAAAGATACGAGGCTGAAGAAGTCGTAAGACGAAAACGTTTCCTCCAAGTGTAAGTTAACAATTTAACAACATTTAGTTAACAAAAAGTCTGGTCACAAGTAATATCACAGTGTAATAAATAAATAAAAACATAAAAATAAAGTAGGTTTTAAAGAGACGTATTGCCACAGTCCCTGATCCCAACACAAGCTCGTTGTTTCATTATTTATGTTTAAAGTTAAAGTAGATCAAATTACATCTATTTTTCAAGTCATTACTTAGAAAGTTTTACTATACATAAACAATGGATTCATTGTTAAATCACGGATTAATGTCACAGATTAAGATAAATCTTGCAATCTGTGAAGCCTTTAACACGTATGACGACGGATCGGAAGAGATATGTGACAGTACGAGTGCAACGACTTGGAAACACGGCAGTGTAGTTAATATATGCGTCTATAAAGTAGAATAAACTATAGTAGCAAACTAGTTACGCTACCGCTGTTAGTATATTACACTAAGTCAAGGCGTTTTTAACCAGCTTCTAGTCTTATAAAGTTCTTAAGTGTTTTTCTAGAAACGTTTTCCCTAACAAGAAAAGTTAGTTATTTAGAAAAGTTAGCAAATTTAGTTAAACTAAATTTAAAAACAAATAATATAAAAAAATTTTAAAGTCAATGCCTACTTAAATCAACAAAGAAAAATGCAATAGTTTCTTTTTATTTTATAATTAGAATTAATATAAATATGTATTTACGTATGTCAGAATAATAATATTAAGTGGCAAAATAGAAAGAGAATTTCCTTATATTTTTCAATTTTTTTTTCTATGTATGATGTTGGACTATTATTTTTGTTTGTTACTATTTATACGCTTTCTTTTTTTCGTCGCTTCATTGTGTTTATTTTCGATTTCCTTTCGTATTGTCCGTTTGTGAAGCAAGGTTCGATTCCGTTAATAAGTTTGTTTGCTTATTTTACTCTTTTCGATCATTTTTAATCCTAGACTATTATTTATGATATTGTGTGGTAACCATGGCAACAATTAAAGTTGTGCAAAGCTTTCGACGACGACAACCAGAAGGGAGCAAAAGAAAAAAATCATGTATGTCTTTGAAAAATATGATTCTAGCTATTGAAAAGTTGACTTTGAACATAAAGATACTCAGTTCGAATCCTGCTAGAACCCCCAAATTTGTATAATTTAATTATAAAATAACTATTTAAAAAAACTGTATTAACATCAATTGTCATCCACTTATAGGTAAATAAAAATGTATTTGAACTTGATTGGATGCATTAAAATTTATTTTATTAATAATTGAGAATTTGTACAAGATATAGGCCTGTATAAGGAGAGTGTTAATAAATGCGTTTTTAAACCGTTCATCCGATTGACATGAAATTTTGGTAAGTTACGATACATTCTGGAACGATTCGGGCTAGTTTCAAACAAATACATAAAAAGTGCGATCACCTACTTTTCTGACAGAGCATTCAGTCACTTACATTGAAATTAAGAATTACAGATATTTTGTCATATCTGGGAGTCGACGATTTCCCCAGATATGTGGAGTATGACTTATGCAAAATGCATGTAAAATAGACGAGTAAAAATAAACCTGATGATTAGAAAAATGTAACAATAAAGGAACACTATTTTCTTACTTAATGTTTGCTAATCTTTAATTAGTTTTTTTTTACTCAAACATTGTATTAAATACAATTTTATTTATTTATTATTAGATAAAACCTCTTAAATTTTGTAGTCCATTACGTCTGGTGAAACATAATTAATCACTTTTACATTAGTTTATAACTATCCGAACTTAAATTTGTAAAAACTTACTGAGAAAGAACGTTTTCGATCGCTATGTGCCGATCTTCATCAGTGTCTTCTGCTTGGAGATGTTGGGTTAAATGGTGTCGGTTTTAAAGGCAAGTTTTCGACAGTATCAAAGAGTATGTGTGATTTGTATTGGGTTTGTTCGTTTAATAGGTTTGTATTTCGTGTTTTTGTAAATTTCATATTGTTCTAGTGTGAGATGTCCTTTTTTGTTGATGTGTAAGATTTCTAGGTTATGGTATATGTCTGTGTATTTGTGTCCTGTTTCTTTTTAGGTGATTGTAATAATGATTGATTTATAATAATGATTGATTTATAACAGTAATTGAATCAAATTACATCCTTCAGCGCAAAATAGGATCTTGAAGATGATTTCACGCCAACTTTTAAAGTTCAAGGGCAAGTTTACCATTTGCACGGTAGTTTGATACCAAAAAGTGAAAGGAAAATGGACAATTTTTGCAAATTTTTTATGTAGATGAAGACGAGAGAGAAGCGCAATTGAAATGCAGCGAGAGAAGCCGTGACTGACTAGTTAACGCATAGAGGTTATGTGTACGATAAATAACTATACAAATAAGAAAATGGACAAAAACGTTAGACTTTCAATAGCTTACATATTGCAATAAAATTATATTTGAATCATGAATCAATTAAACATAATTTTCTCAGTATTATCCGTATCATCCATGTATATTATTATTATTTGTATAAAACAAGTAATATTTAAAAAAAAATGTTTAAAGTAAATTCCTACTTAAATAAAAAAATACAAATATAATTTTAGTTTCTTTTTATTTTATAATTACAATTAATATAAATATGTATATACATATGTCAGAATAAAAATATTAAATGGCAAAACAGAAAGAGAATTTTCTTGCAATTTTCCATTATCCTTTCTATATATCGTATTTTTGTTTGTTACTATTTACACGCTTTCTGTGTTTTCGTTGCTTGCATTGTGTTTTAGTTTCTTTCCGCTTTCCTTTCGCATTGTCGGTTTGTGAAGCAAGATTCGATAACGTTAATCCAGTTTGTTTATTTTATTCTTTACATTCGTTTTTAATCCTAGAGCACTATTTATGATATTGTGTGGGAACCATAACAACAATTTAAGGTTACAAAATGGAAGTTTTTCATATAGATCTTTATCTCTAGCTCAGAAAAGTTGATTCAATCCCAAAGTGCTAGACTTCAAACATGAAGATACTTAGTTCGAATCCGACCTAGACCCCATATTTTTATAATTTAATTATTGAATAAATATTTGCAAAAAACTGTATTAACATCATTTGCCATCCACAATCAATTTTAAAAAAATATGTATTTGACTTGATTGAATGAATAAGAACGTATTTTTATTAACGATTGAAAATTTGTACAAGATATATATCAGGAGAGTGTGAGCTAATAGAAGGTATTTAATAACTATTTTTGTTTAATAGCTAATATTTATTAATCTCTTAGGCAGTTAAGATTTCAATAATTAGCGTTAAGAAATAATAAAATACTTTAATTTGTATTGAGTTTTCCACTGTGAAGATACATACTAAAAGCTGATATTTTATTAAAAATAAACAAAACACTAAATTTGAAATCAATGTCCATAGTTATTCGTTAACACTTCTCATAATCATACAAACTATTAGGGTCTAGTTTAATAATTTGGAGCAGCTGTTGTAATTTTTAATTATAAACAAATAAAATCTCTTAAACCACAAATACTTTTATTAACTAAGAGTTAATCTTGTAGTAATTTCCTGAAGATGATTGGTTTACAATCAGGACATAAATAAAAAGTTTTCATGGTTTAAGAAGTTATATATAGTTAAACTATTGGTTTATTTTTACTGGTAAACTTTCGCTCTTCCACAATTAACATCAGAAGTGGACTAATTTGTAAATTTAAAGCAAATTATAAGGCCTATAATAAACTATATTGCTCGACTCCGGTTGGTAAAGTATTCACTCATCTACCCCGAATAACGCGGATCCAATCTTCACTGAGTAAATTTATAATTTAAATCCCGCCTTGAATCTAAATAAATATTAAAACCCTTTTTGGGAATTGTTTTTACACCGGTATTTGATTGTTTTCTGAAAACTTCTATTTTTAAATTTTGTTTCGACATTTAAAACTCTGAAACACAATACAACAGACAGAAGATTAGGATCTCGATTTAATTCAGATAATCTTTCCCTTTACACAGAACGTAAACAAGCCTGAAGCGTTCACCTTCTGCAGTATTTTAACAGTTTTTCAATCATACCCTTGTAAATTATTTATTTACTGGCTTTCTCAAAAGGTATTTTTTATGTAATCTCCAATAAAAGCTATTATTTTTGAAAGCAAAAGAGAAGAAACGAAAAAGAAAACATATTATTTAAAGTATCTCTTATACTAGGCCTAACTATTTATAATAGCATACCGAGATAAAAATTTTAGGTTATGCTATTCTGGAATTAGCATATAGTCCCACAAAAGGATATTTGAAAATTTATTTTCCTAACTACTTCTTACCACACGACCTTCGACGTCGGCATAGGATTTAAATAATCCTACTCTAATGAAGAAACAGACTAGTTTAATATAAAACTTCCGATCCAAATAATTAGTAGAAACTTTCGCCCCCCAATAAAGAAAACCTTCAAGCAAGTAAGTCTAGATATTAAGAATTGGTGGTCTAATTCTTCAAATAAATCTGTTTTTACGCGTAACATAAGGTAGGCCTAAAGATTCGCCAATTCAAGAAAACTATAAAAAAAATTGAAAAATTGAAAAAAGTTTTTAATATTTGGCCCCAGGCCTAGCGTATATAAATAAAATATTATCGAGAATATTGTAAAAAGTCCGATTAAAAAAGGGATTTTCGAGAAATAAGGGATAAAATGCATAGGAAATGAGAAGTGATATTTTTTTAAAAACGTAATTTTTAATGCAGTTTTGTTTGTCTAAATAAAAATAACGCTAAACACTTGTAAATATTTACATACTCATGAGTTACGGTCTGAGTTGACAATGGGACACATCTTCCGAAACGGCCGTCCTCAACAAACATAAGTAAGTGCTACTATAGGCAAGTTTGTAAATATTTACAAGTGTTTAGTGAAAACTAATAGCTCACGTGAAGATGGAATCAACAAATATACAAAGAGAACAAGAGGTTCTTTTATAGCGAAGAATATGTTAATAATTAGCATTATCTTTTAATATTTCAACTTTTAGGAGATTAAACCTAAAGTTTCCTTTTGTAATAAAAACTTCGAAATCAAGAATAAACTTCTTGATTTCTGTGGAGTTGATACTAGTTTCTTATTCGAGATAGTAGTAAACATATCTAAAAATGAACGCATGCATGCATGAAATCGTAAACTTATTTGTGAAATGTTCTAAATGGCTACTTCAGAGCCGACATTATGGTAAGGCGTTGAGGTAAGGAATTACTCGGAGTAACCCGTTAAAGAGTTATTGGCCTTGTCTTTATAATTAATTTAGGTACACTGATTGTAAGACTTAAAAATTTCGGTTCTGGACTAAAAACATAGTTTTGTTTGATTTTTAAACTGTTGATACAGTTTTTGTCATTCGCCTTCTTTTAAATAAAATTAAAGTTTTTTTTGTTGTAATGAACTTGCACCAAAACTGGTGATGTAATAAGATTATGTGGTTATCGACAATTACATTTCCATGTGTTTGCCAAAAAAGCCATAATATATGTCACTAAAATAACATTCAAGTTTAATAAACAAGCCATTATAGAAAATTAATACTGTGAACTTCAAGTATAACAATTTTTAAACAGAATTCTAGGTAATAACCTATAGAATAAGTTTTATTTGCGCCTCTTCACTGAGAATACATATTTTTTTAAATTAATTTAATATGCCACACACGCTTTAATAGAAAAAAAAAACAGGTTCCGTGTTTTAAAAGTATTGTAAATAAGAAAGTTATCGGATTTTTGTTGACATTACTTAGAAAACAATTACCTTTCATTAAAGGATTAGGCAAATCAGTCAAAACATAACCTACATACTTTCTATGAGTTCATTATTTTAAAAAATAACTACTGTATTACAGAAATATCGAATATTCTAAGACTAATACGTTCGGAATAATATTATATATAACTCTATAAAATCCTCATAAATGCAATTTTGTTTTATTTCAGAACTTTTACAATAATATAATTAATTAAGAAAACACTGTTATCACATAACCTTTACATCAAAACAAGGAAAGTTTGTTTACAGGTAAATCTTAACTTATTTGAGAAGAAAACTACAAAACAAACGAAAAAATTAATTATGTTTGAATATTTAAAATTTCACTTACTGCTAGAATAACTACAACAACGATAAGAAGAAAACACGGCAACTTCACTTTCACCATTTTAAACATCTCACGTTGAACGAAATTTACAAATCAACAGACAACTGCTGACTGACCAGCAAGTTCTGTACAAAGGTAAGGTATATTGGACCTAAGGCTAGCTCTATAAATACGCATGATCGCGCTATCTATAGAAATTGTTACAAACTAACAACAAAATTTAATTACGAAAATTCACTAAAGTTATTTATTATTTGCAATTTAATTTTTATTATAATAATTTAACAAAAGTGTTATGGTGTTTAAGCGTAACCTAATAGCTTAAGTTGAACAATGAATCAAATAATAGTAATAATTTAATTATTATTTATGATCTAAAAAGGCTAAAGAAAGAATGATCTATTATTCAAACTAACAATGCTTCCTTCCATTATCATCCAAATTATTTTGAGAATGAAATAGATTGAATGATTTGTTAATATTTTTCAATACAATATGAAATTGGATGGATACATCTCTTACCCATGCTCTTCATTTATAGCAAAACACTTGTTGTTTTGGAAATTGCAAAAATTTCAACGTTATAAAAATAAAAATGTATAACTATGTTAAAAGGTTCTTAATACTATCATTCACATAAATTATGTAGGCGCTAAAAATTAGGTAAACAGAAGCACAAATAAAATGAAACAAGTCAAAATAAACAAAACCAATGTCATAAATATACCTTACTCAAATATATTTATATTTGTTGATTCCATCTTCACCTGAGCTACTAGTTTTCACTAAAATATTTACAAGTGTTTTAGTCAAATATTTTGTCATTTGTCATAACATATCAGTAATCCTGTAACTAAAACCCTAATCAATACCACACAATAGTGAACCACAAACCAATATAACTAAAATCTTAAAAAATCTTTAAAGGTTTTACAGAACAAAAATATATATTACCTTCAACAACCAAATATATATCCAACCAGTAAATGAAAAAACTTAATCATTCCTTCCTCATTGAAATATTTCAACAATTCTTTTTTTTTAAAAAAAAAAGAGCAAATACCTTCCTCATAATAAAGAAACTAAAAAATGTTTTTATATCAATTAACTTGTCAAAAACCACTAAATATTAATAGTTATAGAAAGGCATGTTATGATATATCAGTAAGTAGTTATGGTTTGGCCAAGTAAATTGGTAATTAAATGTTAAAATAAAAACTCTTAAAATGTGGAATCCCATTGGTACAATTTCAAAAATGTTCTTTATATGTCGAAGAAATTATCACTTAATATAGGGTAACTGCCACCAATGTTTTGTAACATATGTAAAATGTATCTTTAACTCCGCTTGAGAAGAGAACATGAATTATAATGATATTTAAATTTCTTTGACAACAACACGCTTTCTGTTGAAAATTTTTGGAAACAATTCAATGTTTTAGATGCTTTGAAAATCATTAGACAATCTTGGAATAAAATTTCACAAAAAACTTTGAATGATTGAAGAAGTTGTCGGTTTTGCCAGAGAACTCAATTTAAAATTGGATAATGATGACATTCAAGAACTGCTGGATCTACACAACCAGGAGCTGACAATTAATTGAATTGATGAGCTCATAGAAATGCGTGAGCAAGAGCAAGTCCTTAAAAATGAGATTCTTTAGACCCAGTTGACATAGAAGATGAAATGATGGTTAGAAACTTGACAAAATGCCTTAGTTTACTTGAGCAAGGCTTACAAATTTTGGAAAACATAGATTCCAACAATTACCATATTTCTGTCATAAAACAAAAAAATTATAAAGCCTTTTATCTAGAAATAACTTTTTTTGAATTCTTCTTTGCAATATGTATTTATATAATATAGTTTTTTTGTTGTATTATGTATTTAATATTTTATTACAAACCCATTTTCCTTCTAAATCATTAGTTTATTGAGATTCCTATTGAGTTTAAACAAGATTCCTATGTGATTGTATGTAAATTTATACCCCGAGTTACACAAATTCGACTTACACGGTTATCGCTCGGTCCTAACTATCGCGTAAGTATGGGGTATTACTGTTCTACAAACATACTTTATGCAAATTTATACCACTCACTTCAACATAAACATGTTCTTTTAGCTATATTACATAGATATAAAGATGTACTAGTAGAACCAATCAATAACCCAAATCTCTATTCTTTAAGTTAATAATCAAGTCATAACTCAAAAAATTGGTATTTAGAATAAGAATGAAGACAGTATTACCTAATGTGTACTACTATTATGTATGAGTTTTTTAATATATAATTTAAATTATTTTAGGTTCGTAGAAAGGTATAATTTAGTAAAAAGGAATTTTTTAATAGTACTCATTTTATTAAATAGAGCATTTATTACTTTTACGTCCAACAGTAGGAGTTACACTTTAAGTAAAGCAAGTTTTTACAATCACAAATGTGACAACTGTGTATATAATATATGTAAAACTCACCCATATTCAAATGCTACATTTTGTCAAATTTCAAAATAATTGGTAAAAAACATTCAGAAATATGTATTTTGAACAAAGGAACATTTAAATTTGTATTTATATAGATTAGGTATAAAATATTGAGTATAGTGTATATTGCTTTTAAGCATAAACGTTTAAGCTCCATGTATGCAATGGATGGAACTATATATATTTGAGTACATTTTTCCGCCTTATCTAACAATATAATATTTTCCTTTCTTGATGCATTTCGCAATGACTATATTTTCAAAACTTAAATAGTACTCACACTCTTAAAGAGTACAATTTAAGTTTTGAAAATGGAGTTATTCCAAAATGCGTTAACAAATGGAAATATTATGGAAGGCAGAAAAATGTACTCAGAGTATACAAATATTCCTAATAGAAGTGTAGATGATTATATTAGGATAGAACTCTATTTCAAGTTTAAACTGCACTATTTTAGTTATCACAAATGGGATAATTATACTATATATAGGTATAAAAAACCCCCACACACATTCAAGCAAAAATTTGTGTTGAAATTTAAAAACATTTGGTAAACCACTTTATTACACTTTTTTGTATTAACTTGGCAAAAAAGTGTAATTTATACAAAAAAAACTCAAGATGTACACACAAAAACTGCAAGCAACTTTTATTTATAATGAATATGAATAACAACTAGCTGTGTCTAATTTTACAATAACATCTTTCTTTCAAATGGTGCTATTATATTAAACTCGTCTAATGCTAATTTCAGTGATGAATTGCTGCATTGAACTGCATATTTTAGGTAACTTAAAATTTTTTCATTTGTTATCTACCTATAATATTACGCTAAAAACATTTCAGCTGACAATTTCTAAAGTCTACAACATATTTACAGTAATTTGAATTTTCTACATCAATAAATTTACTTCTAATTTTAAAATGTATCTAAGTAAATAAAAATATTTAATCAATATTTTCACTAAAACACTTGAACATATGTTGTTTTGTTACACTTGCCTATAGCAATACTTACTTTTTTGATTATTGAGGACGACCGTTTCGGGGGATGTGTCCTATTATCAAATCAGACCATACCTTGAGTTACATCTCCCGAAACAGCCGTCCTAAATAATCAAAAAAGTAAGTGCTACTATAGGCAAGTGTAATTTGCAAAATATATGTTTAAGTGTTTTAGTAAAAATAGTAGCTCAGTTGAGGATGCAATCAAATAATATAAATGTATATTTGTTGATTCCATCTTCAAGTGAGCTACTAGTTATCACTAAACACTTTTAAATGTTTATAAACTTGCCTATAATAGCACTTCCTTTGTTGAGGACGACCATTTCGGGAGGTCACCTTGAGATGTGCGTTGCAGTATCGATGCTGTCCTCAACTAACAAAGTAAGTGCTACTATAGGCAAGTTTATAAACATTTAAAAACGTTAAATATAAATGTATTTCCCTGAGTATCCCTTGCTATATTTTTGCGTTCAACTGACCTGGTTCTGGCTTACTAACACTAAATTTGTGTTTAACGGAGCATTCATATTTCTATACAGCTGCATTCTCTTCAAGTACTGCCTGTAAACACTCTGAACACTTTGTGTGTATGCCTATGAAGGCCACTAATAATATCACCAGAACAAAGCAATATAATATATATCTAGTATACAGAAACTGATACAATAACATACTATACATTTATCACATTCCCATTTTATACTCAATCACAAATAAAATTATTCAAAAACTTTAAAAAACTGGATACATGATAGCTTTTAATACCAATAACAACCAGGATGTAACAAAACATAATTTAAAAAAAAAGAATTTTGTTAACCACAATTTAGAAACGGGTTACGTTTGCACAAAAGATTACTACAACATAGACGACTCTAAATTCACAAAAAAGAAATTTTCCCAACACACAAGAGCAATATCAAATAATAAAAGGTACTAGTAAACGTTTGATCACTTTATTCAAACCTGCCATTAATAAAACTGGCGCCAATCAGGTGATCCTTCACTGCCCATTTTAGATACTAATCACTAATGAAATCGTAACTACGATTTCTCTCTTCTAAGAGAAATGTTTTTTTTTTTCATTTAATATAGTATATTACAAAATGAGAGCTACTTAGCAATTGAAACTTAATTTCAGATTAATGTAAAATATATTGTTTGAATTTCGTATTCAAAACTAAAACCAAATAATAATAAAAGTCTGACTTAGTTTAATAATGGAACTGTATTATCATGCAAAAGGTTTTATAACTTAATTTGTTTATTATTTTTATATTACTTGATAGTTTATTTGATTACATAATTTTAAAAATATGAACTTAAATATTTGCCATATTGCATTATTAATACATACTGTATTTTATTTGAAAAAGTATTAACAAGGATTTCAAGATAACGAAATCAAGTTATTCTGCTTTCATCTTTCAATATTTTACCTTCCTTGAGGAAGGACAAGAAATTGATCAGGAGTGTTGGTTTTAGGTTAATTTCTATGACACTGTAGTTTAATAATTGTATAACAACAAAATAAATTTTCTTTGTTAAAAATTTAGTTATGGATCCTCCCTACCCTTATTCAGACAAAGATTTAGGTATTGGAATTCCAGGTATGTTTATTATGGTATATCTATAAATAATGTGCTTTTATCAAATCCATAGCATGTATTGTATACATTTTTTTCTGAATGTAAGACTATTTTTTTAGTAATTAATATCTTTAATATGTATTAATATGTTTTGCGGCGAGCTATGTAAATTTTACATTAATGATTTTTTAGCGTTTTGAAGGTTATAATTTGAATGGCAATTTTCAGGAATATCAAAAGATCATGATTTATTACATCATATTTACTATTACAATTTATTTCTTACATGTTATTAAGTTTCTGCGAAATCTAAATGAATTTTTCACATTTAATCCTGATCTCATATGAAAAAATACATTCTAAAACAGCTGGTCTTTCTGTATGCTTGAAAATTAGGGGAAGATCACCCATTTAAAGCCACTAACTAGGTCTAGATATTTGTAGCTGAAAAAAAAACAATTGAACTTAATATTGCAGTATATTAATTTTAAAAGCATTACATGACAGTTTCTAAAACAATTCTTGCTGCCATTTATTTACTTAGGATTAATATATTTAAATCTACCATTAATCAAAATTTAGTCATCATAATCAGTTTTAAGAAGTTATGAAAGACAAATATATAACATTCCATGAATAATGCAGATAGTGTATTAACTTTTAGAATGAAGTTGATGCAGTTTGTTTCTTTCTTTTAGATGAAGTAACTTCAATTTTAGAATGAAGTTACATAACTAAAATCTTTAAAACTTTGATGAATAAAACTAAACGTGGTAAAAATGCAGAAGCTCGGCTCCATACGATATTTTGAGAAATGGTTTAACACCACCAAATAGGACGTTATCCACAAGAATTTTTTAAAAATTGACCTCGGAAAGTTACTTTTTTTCAATTTAAAGTAGCGTAAAAATTTCAAAGGCGCGGAGTGATACAAATGCTTCGTGATGTTACAACTGTATTTCAATGTATAAAATTAAAACCAAATCTAACCTGACTTGACACTTTTTCGGTAAATTTTAATACAGGTATACAGTATTGTATAAATTTAAAACCAAATCTATCCTAACTGGAGACTTTATAAGTATATTTAAATATATGTATAAAAATTAGGCGAAGTTGTGAATAGGCGCAGAGTTATACAAATGCTTCGTGATTTTACAACTGAATTTCAATGTATAAAATTAAAACCAAATCTAACCTGACGACACTTTTTCGGTAAATTTTAATATAGGTATACAGTATTGTATAAATTTAAAACCAAATCTATCCTAACTGGAGAAGTTGTTTCTCAAATATCTACACACTTAAGGTTGCGTGACGTACCGCGGACAATGCGTACAACCTCATGCGCAGCACTGTGACGTAAGTATCACTCCACGCCTATTCACAACTTCTACATCCGCGCCGGATGTATTTATTACCCTACTTTAAATTGAAAAAAAGTAACTTTCCTACTTCAAATTTAAAAAAATTCTTGTGGATATCGTCCAATTTGGTGGTTTTGAACAATATCCCAAAATAACGTATGGTGCCGAGCTAGTGCATTTCAACCAACAATAATATATGACTATCCGAACTTTAAATTTTGTAAATTTGTTAAATCTTACTGAGACAGAACGTTTTCGATCACTATGTGGTGATCTTCATCAGTGTCTCTGATGAACATTGATGAGACACTGATGAAGATTGCTACATAGCGATAGAAAAAACGTTCTGCCTCACTAAATATTAACAAATTTACAAAATTTAAAGTTCGGATAGTTATAAACTATTGTTTAAGTGATTAATAATATATATGGAAATAATATTTTACTATCTAATTCAATTACAGAACTAAAGTTTTTTTTTATTTCAGTTTATGATATAACATTATAAACGAAACATACTTAATAACAATATTTTGCTTTTTTGCCAAGGATTGGATCATATTCAGTTTTTGTATTTTTTTAATATGTTACTAAAGAATGTATTTTAAAGAAGATGAAAATAAATTAAGGTTTCACAAACCATAAATAGGGGATCAGTAAACAGCACTACTCGAAACTACTACTACTTTATAATAAAATTGCCCATTCAGGATACATTTGACTATAGAGAAAATAATAAGTGTAGCAACCTTAGTACTGTTGAAACGTAGGTATTTATTTCCCGTGCCCACTTGAACGGTTTTAGCAAAAATAATTATATCGGCTGCCGCATAAAGTCATCAGGGATATGAAAAAACTTATTACTACTTTTGCTCATGCCCCAAAAATTATAAATTTTGGAAAATTGTAATTCCCTCCATACGTGGTGCTAATTGTGCTGTTAAAAATTCAAATTGGCCCCCCCCCCCAATACAATACATATAAAGTGAATCAAAAACATGTCCTGAAGTTATATTGATAATTATTGTTTGTTATTACCACAGAAGGTTATTTTTATATACCTATGTAGTATCCAGTCAGGATAGATTTGGTTGTAATTTTATGTTTAACCAAATGTACACATTAAAGGGTAGAATAGAGATCACATGTTGTCACCTGGCAAAAAGTATTACTACGCGGAAGTAGACGTCTAATTAGGCGTGCCATTGATATGTAGATGTAGTACTTCATACACACTGAATTTTTTACCCAACTTTAATTTGATAAATTTGTATTTATTTCCCTGAGCGAGAGTTTTTGTAATTTTTGTTGTATCTGGTGACTTTCTGCATCAGCCGGTATAATTTTCTTTGCTAAAACCGTACACATGGGCACAGGAAATAAATACCGAAACACACTCTGTTGTCAAGTAGTTCTTTACTATTGTAAATAGGTGATATTATAAAAAATGGAGGTAATTCTTGACTAAAGGTGTGTCCACTTTTTTTTTATATTCATATATGTGATTCACCTCCATCAGGTACAGTGGCTCTTCAACTTCCCGATAACCAGTCCATGGTTAGAAGATTGAAGAGAACGAAACCATTTGAGTTAGTGTAGTGTTGTTTTGTGCTGGGCTAGTTCTAATATAATATGTATTGACAATGTTCAGACAAAAACTAATGAGTCAATTGGCACTTATATCAGTATTTAGGTTAAGATAATGTAAGAAAAGTTAATGGTTGGTCTAATAAAAAGTTGTATAAAAAAAATTCAAAAATACATTCTATTTGAATAGGCTATATACTTAAACAATAGTCAAGTAATTTTAAGTGCAGGTAACCATAAATAATGGTTAAAAGTTGAAATTTACATCAATGTAGCAAGACACGTAATTCTATTATATAGTGTTGAACACTTAAACAAGAATCTTACTTAGTTATGCGAGTCAACTTTTGAAGACTACTTATGGTGTCTTCATTATCGAGAATCAACTGAAACTGTTCCAGATGTTGCTCGGTAATGAAGACACCGTAATTAGTCTTCGAAAGCTAACTCTTTCATATTATACCCAGTAAGATTCTTGTTTAAGTACACTATAGTGCAAGTCATAAGTGTATACAAGAAAACAGTGTTGCAAAGTTAAAAATAAAGTGTTTATTTACAATTTCTTTAAATATTTATGCTGTTTATGCACACACATTTACACCACATATATGTACTTTATTATTATGATACTATATAAGACATTTTGTTTCAGGAACATCACGTCCTAATTATGTGTCACCTTACCTGAACTTTAATCCTGCTTATCTACCTAGTACACAACCAGAATATATTCTCCCTGAAGGAGCAAATAAACAAAGAGGGAGATTTGAATTGGCATTTTCACAAATTGGAGCTTCTTGTATGATTGGTGCAATGATTGGAGGAACAGGAGGTTTCTATAATGGTTTAAAAAGTACAACACTGGCTGGTCAAACTGCAAAACTTAGAACAACACAGTGAGTAGGAGATCAGTTTTCTTGTCAGTTATTTTATAATCTAATTTATTTTGCTTCATCACTAACATTTAACTTAACTTAATGTATTTGTTTAGTAAATAATAGAGCATCATTGTCAGAGACGAAAAGCTTTTTAAAAAATAAAAATTATTTAGTTTGTATTAATCACAAATATGTACAAATATTTCACAATTTTGTTTTTTTGGAGAAAAGCAGGTAAGAAATATAAGACCAGGTGTAAAAAGCCTATCAGATCATATGAAAAAATGGGTACTTAGGTATTATTACACGGAGGTCATTACTATACAGCCCACTGTGGTGGTTATGTTATCATAAATATGTTACTATTACTTTCCCTGTTACATTGTGACTAGGATGATGCCCGATGAGTCATACTTTTTGCCGACACATTTCATCCAAGTAGGCAAAGGTCAGGTCGAAAACTGGAGTTCGCGAATCACCTTAGTCGCTTGTCAGTGTATCGAGAGATTGTCATGCACTTGGTTGGTTTTTGTTCATCATAAGCAATTGTCTACAGCTCTTACCTACGGCTTACCTCTTACTAAAGAGGACAGTGTACATTTTGTTCAAGAAAAACTGTTAACAAATTACCTACAAAAAAATTTGTACTTGAGTAATCATGAAATGATACTGTACTTTGAATAAGAATATCCATTTGGGCAGTATAATTTGGGATTGTGATGTAAAAATCTGTGTCTTGGGTAGGTACTGGGTTTGAAAATAGTAAACTTCAGTACTTCACAGTCATATCTTTGATTTGTTTTTGGTTCTTCATAATGACCTGTAACTTTCACAGTAAGTCAAATAAAGTCTGTTCTTTAAAAATATTTAGTTATTTTATGTCCCTGGCAAAAAACCGCTAAAAATAGTAGACTCCATATAATACATGAGTACCAAAAAAATTATTCAAATTTTTCTATGTACCTAATAGAAGAGGGACATACATAAGGGGAAGTTTAAAAGCATTGAAACCGATATTATGTGAGATTTAAGGCAAATACCATAGAATCAATTGGCAGCAGGCCTCGTTCAAATCGACAAAAATTGAATAATTAGATTTTATTAAAAAAGATCAGTTTTAATTAATTTCTGCATATATGTTGCAAATTGAAAAAAACTATATTTTCGAAGGTTTTGAACTATTGCCTTAGCGTTTTACAAAGAATCGAAACCGAAATTGGGTTCCCATAGAATGTTCTTGCAAAAACCACTTGAAAACAGCAACGTATAACTCTCTGTTCTTTGCTGCCTTCATTGATTTTTTAAAAACTTTTATCTTCATTTTCAAGCATTGTCACAAAGTTTAAAAGCATAGGTTTACTCCTTTTAATGTCTGAAATTGTTGATTGCCCAAGTCCATACATCTCAGCTAACTATATCAGGGTGTCTAGTGACAGGGAAAACCTGGAAAAGTCAGGGAATTTCAAGATTCTGGAAAATTCAGGGAAGTCAGGGAAAATTTTAAAAAATCGGGAAAATATTTGATAAGCCCGTTGCTATGACTTCAGGACTTATGTCAATAAATATTAAACGTGTCGAGTTGGTACAGCTGGGAAGTTTTAGCCTGGACCATGGCCTTGGGGTGCGCAGTGGTTCTGTTATCATATGGACAGGTGGGGATAACAGATAACTCAGTCTGTTTCTGACCACACAGAACGCTATGTAAACATTCGTAGCCAGCTATTTGTCTAGACTCGTGATAGTATGTGTTTTATTTGACGGTGATTATTTTTACACTGTTTATTTCAACATAAAAGTTTCCGGTTTTCATTGCCGTAGCGGGCAATCGCGTCATTACCTCCCCTCCTTCCTTAGGAAAAATATAAACTGAAAGATGAAGTGACCGAAGCAGAGATTATATGGTGCATGAATTTAGTAATGCAACACTTCTTTACGCAATGCAGAAGGTAGTGTGTGCCTCTTTCCAAGGATGTTCCCTGATAGCACCATTGCACAGAACATGAGATTGCGGAAAGATAAAATTTCCTATAGTGTTGTATTCGGTTTATCAAATTATTTTAAAGACCTGTTACTGACATCATTAAATTCAAATTCTAACTATGTAATTGGCTTTGATGAAAGTTTAAACAAATATCACAAAGATCCCAAATGGATTTGAGTGTTAGGTATTGGGATGCAGAGACGGATGAAGCGAAAGCTCGATATTTTGGTTCTGTGTTCCTTACAGACACAAAAGCAAAAGAGGTACTCAATTCGTTCTTAAAAGGTGTTCAAAGTCTGGATTTATCCAAGATCCTTCAGATATCAATGGATGGGCCCAATGTAAACTGGGCTTTCTATAGACATCTAAAAGAGGAAAAGTCAGGGAAAACTCAGGGAATTTCTTCAAGCTATTTTACTAGACACCCTTTATATGTAACTTATGTACCCGTAACTCCTTTATCTGATTGATCTATGATTAGTTTTTCCAGTAATGATAAAAGAACTCTTTTTCATATAGAAGCTATGTTGAATAACAAAATGCATTTACAAGCAAAACAATAGACCTGCCTCATAAAACAATGCAAAATAGTAACAAGGCGAGCCACCTGGCAACCAATGACAGCGAACTATACAGAACTTCACTGAGACAGTGATTCAGCATCAAATAACATTTGTGTTGCTTATACACTAGCTTTGTAGAAAAAAGTCCAATAGCACATGTGACTGAATCAGTGTTTTAGAAATTGCTGTATGTTTCAGTCTCATTTTTTTCTTTTTTGAAAATCTGAAAGTGATTCAGGTAGCCGGAATTCAGATAATTGGAGTTCTATAATAGAAAATTAACGTACATGAGAAAAAGTCAGTTAAAAACTATTGAAATAATAAATAACAAGAACAACATTAATCAATGTAATGTTTGAAAATTTAAAATTATTCAAAAATAAAATGCAAACTAGGAATTATTGACATAAACTTGGTAGAACTAGTAGAGAGCGAGGTTAAACGAGGTACAATAGGAGTGTGACTAGATAAGTATGTAAAACAACTCCTAAGAGGGAGTTTCTGTATATTTCTGACTGATACAGGTTTTGTGAAATTATCCATATTTACTGTAGGTATTAGTTACTATAGAGCCACATGAAAATATTAAAATTTAATATATTTTATGTTCTTGTTATTGTGGTATTAAGATTTATTTATTGTTAAATTGTTGACTATTGTTGTTTTAAATATCGTTATTATTTATTCACGGTTTTTTCTTGTTATTTATTGTTAGGTTTTCTGTTTTGTAATTTTTGTTTTATTTAAATTTATTTTGTTGCTTTGTTTTATTTAAGATATTGCATTTTGCATTAGATTTTGATTGGTGATGATAACCACAGTTGGTTTTTCGCGAGGAAAAAAAATGAAATAAGATTGAATATTACTACTGGGGCTAAACCTGAATGTATTAAATTTTATAGTTTCTTGTCTATAAACTTAGGTCACATTTGTATTTTTTAATAATTGAATGTTGTTTCAGATGTTTAAAATAAATTTATTCTTATTTAGAATGTATTTTTAGGAAACATATGTGAAATAGGAAAACATCAAAGATTGTGCAGTGTTTGTAGAATTTAACTTATTGTTGTGATAATTGTTTGTAATGTTAGTGACTCTATGACTGTCTAGTGCAATTGAAAAAATTTTGTCTTAGTAAAATTTTTAGTGATTACAAACATCAACAAAATTTGTCAGATATTATGGAAAATAAATTCACAAAAAAACCACGTTGATAGTTTTCGTTAAGTGTTATTTATATAAAATTTCTGTGGAAATTTTAAAGTTTGTAGATATATACAACATATTTTGCAGACTTCCGGTATATGTTCAAAAGAGAATTTATAATATACACAAATAAATACCTACATTGGAAATGAGAAACAGAGTTATGAATAAGGCCATTAAATCAATGAGTGTAAGGTGAAATAAAGGAACAAACAAATTTCAAAGAATAAAAAAGACCTAACAGCAGAGGGTGTCTAACTCGTGTAAATTTTTGGAAATGTTTAATTGGTACAAATAATAGTTTACCCAGTAAAAGCTTTATTAATAAAAGATATTGTTACATGAATTTTTATGTGGTTTGAGTAACTGATATAGAAGTTGAAATTTGTATTTAAGTAGATAATTTGTCTAGTATTTTCTTGTAAAAGGAAAATTATTTCTGTATCCATATATATCTCGTTTTATGTATGTGTTTCATGATGTAATACTACATTTGAATTTGTTTCAGAATGATAAATCATGTGATGAAACGAGGAGCTGCAAGTGCAAATACTCTCGGAGTCGTGGCTGTCATGTATAGTAGCTTTGGGGTGTTTTTAGCATGGGCAAGAGAAACAGAAGATGATATAAATACCATTACAGCAGCCACTGCAACAGGCATGCTCTTTAGGAGTTTAGGTAATCCTAACTTCATATTATACAGTAAATGTGTGTTACGCAGTCGTCTTATTCTGTAGCACTTTCAATAATCTGGCACCTCAGGAAGTGGAGTATCAAAATTAGCAATTGGTAGTGTTCGCGTCTGCTCAACAAAGGCAAATGGTTGTCCGCCATTTTTCCCATTCTTAGTCAATATTTAGAGCTTCTCTCATGAACCTGTGTACAGGCTGTTGAAGTTTTGTGAGCGTAGGTTTGGGGAGGAATGAGAAGTGATCAGGGCAATACAACTGGCTACAGAAGGGTTTTCACACGTTCGATGCATGTGTGCATTATCTTATTCTACTCAGGCTGTCCTAAAGAACAGATTGTAGCTCATACGGTCAACTATTTTGTTGTCTTGTTTGAGGTTGGTAAACATTAGTGACATTTTAACATCGCTTCAGAATATGGAATGATCCTTTCTGTTAGCCATGTCATTGACTTTCCCCTTTTTGAATTTGGAGTAGCAGTTGCTAATTAATTATAATATGGAGCATTATCTACCATAAAAATTTATTTTTTGGGGAAATTCCTGTTCTGGTTTTTAATCCATTTCTATGGTTTTCCCCTTCATGTCATCTGAACTGCTCTAAAGGCCAAAAGGGCATGTCCCACACCTCCTGTTTCACTCCCAGTGTGGACGGTAGTACGAGAAATAATTTTATCGTAGCTGTTAATAGTTTAATGATTTACATCAAATACAACTCATCTGAAAATATAGGCCAGTTTCCACCCTATACTGTCAGAAATGTTTCTAAATAGCATATTCTTTTAGAGCGTATGACATGTTTTTCGATCATGATCCATCTGTTATTTTCAGTTTTTTCCACTTAAATCCCATGGGTCTTAAAATTTTTGAAATAATTCTATGAGTAAAATTAATTTCCAATCCCGGATATTCAAGCTTTAAAACTTTTAAGACACTCTTCAATGTTAGTAGTGTGTGATAAGTCTTATGAAAATTCAGAACTATTTTTTGTGTAACACATTTGTTAAAATCATGGATAATAGTAAGGGGACCGTTTGCTGTGTTATCCACTCCAGCGAGTCGTGTGAAATCCCCCCTCTACTGTGTACTAGCAACACCACTTTTTCTCCCACCATCATATTTGAACTAAATCATATACGCTTATAAAACTTTGATGGTAGTACCAGTTGTGTGTTTTTTATTGCAATTTCTAAACATTCAGTACAGTCTTGTTGTTTTAGTTATTGTATTTTTATGGACTAATTGATTTTTATTATTCAAAATATTATACTGACATGTGTAGCTGACAATCCATTTCCGCTAACCAACAAAATTTTTTCATGCCATTGCCACTAATATCATAGCAAAATTCCATCACAGACCATCCTATCAGACTATTTTTTCCATTCTATCTTGGACTTCAATCATTTGTCAGTTTCTGGGAATTATTATTATATTTTACATCTAGGAAATCTTGTTACAAGTTGCCATGAGATGAACAGAATGCTTTTTTTGTTACATTATAATTTTCTTCTAAACATAATTACGCCCTAATATTTAAGTCCTAGGTTATTTCAGTCCTAGGCAATAATATATCATGCAAAAAATAAAAACATGCAAACAGCTATATGATAACATAATGTATGCTGAATTTTTCAAGGGATGTTTTATTGTCAATGACATTTCATCACTTTTATTTTATAACACTCCACCTATTATATTTTGGCTGTTGTGAAACAATAGGCAATTGTTTGTAACAATCAACAAACATTTATAATTAATTTTTGGAGTTTAGAATCCTATGACTTAATAGATGAAAGAACAAAGTTTGATGTTTGGCAAAAGCCTTTCCCATGTCTATTGAATCTAAAGTTGCCCCATTTATTGCCTTTTCAGTGCTAGTGTTTGAAATAATTATTAAAATTTAGAGTTCGTTAACAAAATTAATCAGTTTTGTTCTAAAAAAGAACTGTTTTTCATCTAGTAACAAATACATTTACACAACCTCTCTGGTAAGAACAATATAAAACTTTATGTAATAATGGTAAGATTTATAATAGTTTAAACATGAATGTTTTAATCTTCAATCAAAAATTTTATGATCACAAAATATTTATTTTTATAAATTATACCACAATTTATAAGGGAAGAATACACTAATAATCTGAGTAGTTCATTATTCAACAGATCATAAGACAAAGACTGTTAATTTGTGGATGTATTAATGCAAGCTGAGAACACACTCCTAGCATTTCAACATTTTTAATAATTTGGCACACCCAAAGTCCTGAAGGTGCCAGTTTAGTGGGCTGTTACTGTATATGTCTTTTCAATTAAACTATTAACTGTGTAATAATTATTACAAATAATAAGATAACTGCAACTTTTACAAATTTATTTTATTGAACAAGTCCACTGTGGCAGCGGCCTTAAAAGATAAGCAGTTGTACAAAAGTTCTATTCAAGCTGTTTTTGTTAACCTACTGTGGATCAAATGATTAGGGTTCTACGCAAACCAGCAGAAACGAATTAATTTTGGACTCAGTGGTCATGGTATTTGAATTGTTTTAAAAGTATTAAACGTTGTTATTAAGTATTAGTTACCTAAATAAATTAGGTAGTTTTTAATTAACACTTTGACGGCCGTGGCGGTCGTATACGCCCGCCGATAGACCGTACGCAGGGACCGTAGCGGACGTATACGCCCGCACAAGCTCAGCACCAATAATCGTTCATTGTAGTCCACACGACCGCTTATCTGCTGTTTTCTCTATGCTATACGACCGCTATGGTCCCCGTGAATGAAATGGTATACTTGGTCCATAGTTTTAGTGTTTGAAATTTGTTTTAGAAGTTTTTTCGTTTTCCTTTAATTAATAACAATTCTCTTGTGTTATACAGCGATATATTAAAATAAATTCTCGTATTTATACTAGTCTATATTGTAACATAAGATTGAAAATACGTATAAAACACTCTAAACTAAATTATGATAATACATGTTTACAGTGGCAAAAAAAATAATAAATTTCAAATTTAGTTCACATCAATGTTTTATGATATTCACATATTATTTTATATGAATTGTATTCCATAAATATATATATATGTATGTATGTATGTATGTAAGAGAAACACTAAATTCTGATAATTATGAGTTTACACACGGGAATACAAAAAAGAAACAAATTACACATTTTTGTGGAAAGTATGGAAACAGTCCAAGCAGTAGTGAGGCTCATTCTCGCAATCTTTACAATATGATACGACCTTTTTTACTTTATTCTTTGTCATTTGGCCTTCTGAATGTTTTGCATAACATCCTTTACAATACTTGCGAACTTTATCAAACTTGCCTATTTTTTTATCAAATCTGTGACTATTCAACGATCGTCTCTTATTTGTTGGCACTGGAAGCACTTGTTGTTCAATTACTGTTTTTTTCAGTAAATCTTTTACTAATTCTTCTTTGAATTTTGTGATTGACATCCTTTTATTTTGTTTTTTATTAAATAAAATAAGGGCATTGACCAACGTAGTACCGAACAAGCATTCAATGGCAAGTTTGTGATACCATTTTACCGTTCTCCTGAGACTCGTACTATAAGATGACATCTGGTCTGAGGTATCTATTGCGGATTTCCATTTATTGTACTCCACAATCATGGCTGGTTTATTTGTGGTTTTCCCAAATTTATTCATTACTTCCACAATGTCAGAATTGTGCTTTGTAGAAATCATAAGCACATCTCGTTTATCGTGCCATTTTAGCACAACAATCCCTCGGGAATTTTGTAATGCCGTTACTTCACCCCGATTGAGTTTTTTTGTTGTAACCTCTTTCGGATTTCCCTTCCTATTACTCCGTAATGTGCCCAAGAGGTGGGTTTTTCTATTCAACAGCTTATTTGCTAGTTCTAAGCTACAGTAATAATTGTCCGCTACAATTGTCCTGCCAGAGTCCAAAAGATCTTCAGAGAGTGTCATAACGACGTTTGTGGGTACAGCACCGTTAGGGTCCCCTTCTCTTCCTGCATAAATTTTCATGTTGTAAGTATACCCATTATCACAACACAACTTGAAAACCTTCACTCCATATTTGCTTGCCTTGTTTGGAATGTATTGTTTGAAGGATAATCTGCCTCTAAATGGAATTAGGGATTCATCAACACAAACCGTTTCTCCCGGCGTGAACATGGTTTTATAATTTTTTATTAATTTTTCAACAAGACTTGAGATTTTGAACAAGCGGTCGTTCACAGGACAGTCTTCATTGTTCGCGAAATGCCACATTCGTAATATAATTTCAAATCTATTCCTACTCATTATGGATGACACCAAGTTATTCTTATACAGTGGGTCCTGACTCCAGTATGATCGTAAAGTTGGATAACGAACAAGCCCCATGTAGACAATCAAACCTAAAAAGTTCCTCATTTCTTCAACAGATGTCTGTACCCATTTTATCTTAGACTGCCCCTGAATGCTATTTAGAGTCTGGGTAGCATAAATATTAGTTTGTGCAACAATCATAACAATAATGTCATCATCCACAAATTTTGAAAAAATACCGTAAGGGGTTTCATAACACTGATCATCACTATCATTCACACACGAAGTAAAACTCTTGTCAAAACTGATGCATTGATTACAAACACTTTTCCATTCTGATTCTTGAACTGCAGTTACGTTTATATTCAGATCAATGGGAGACGATGGCGTACATACTTGTAAAATACCCTTTTCTTCAAACTGTTTGTGGACTGTACTTGTAGATGCAATGTCAGCTGCGCAATGCTCAAGTTCTATTCGGCGACGTTTTCTAGTATTTTCTTGGTAGGAGTCATCACTATTTTCAGAATCCGACTCTTGACCTGACTCAAAATTAGGGTCTTCTGATAAATCGTCTCCTAATAAATCACAGTCCGATTCGTCGGTATCTGCACAGATACAGATACAATAAATAAAACACGAACTAGAAATATAACAAAAACTAACTGAGACTTCAAGACAAAAAAAGCAGCATGCAACAAACACGTATAACTAAAGTGATATTTTTATTACTAATAATATATAATAAGAATGCTGCTTACCTGAAAGTAAATAGGCCTGTTCACGTGCAAGATCAACAAGACGTTTAGTGCGGGAAGATATACGCGTATTATCCATATTTCTTATTTGAAGTAAACTAGTAAAATTTATTCTAATAAAACTATTCAAAACTAGTAAAACTATTCAGAAACAACTTGTAAAAACACAACATCCGTCTGCAATAGTAGCTAGGAAAAGTACTGACTATTCCCGCGAAATGAATAACTACATTGACCTTGGACATAACGGAAGCACCCGAATACAAATCCCTAGCGCTACCTGGCGGTCGTACGAGCCCGCCACGGTCCGACACAAAAGGTTTTATTGCGCAGGACCAAGGCGGTCGTTTACGACCGCTTCATAATTTATAAAGTTTCACCTATAATTATAAAAATTAACAGTAAAATCTATTAAATACTTGTTCTGTTATATATTAAATAGCAAATTAGAGTAAATGGAATTTTGGGCTAATGAGGAAAAAACGTAATTAATCCTTGGTCGTCAAAGTGTTAATAATATTTTAACAAAAACATATTTCAATTTATTATATTAAAAATATTACATGAACACAATAGCAAAAAAACTGTTGCTGCCACCATCGATAACACTAAGTTCTCTCCACACTATCGAGTAGCATGTGATCCAACTCGGATGATCGCAACACAACTAAGATGTACTGAATGCTTGAAATAAATGGCAGCTGATATGTTGGTTGTAAAAAATCATTAGTTGGGCAATAAAACTCCTATGTTATTTGTCCTATCATTTCAGGGACAGATATAAATATTTTCTATATAGTGATAGTTTCGAGAGAAAAATGCAGTCGTCAACTCATTACAAATGTTTAACAGCACATGCTTATTAACAAGGGTCAAGCAGACTAAACATTCAATGGCTAAATACTTTTAACGATGATGCATAAGTCTCGACATTATACCGTGTGTAGCAAATAATCGATGACACATAAGTTGGGACAGCAAACCGCAGTGGGTTGAAAAGCAAATCCTTTTTCTCTAATAGCATTTTCAATTGATATTCATGTTATCAACAGAAGCAAACAAGCTTACTAATATTCTTTACATTCCACCAATCAAATCATTGGTTTATTTTGACAATTTATAATTATCAAGAGAACATACAAAATAATTAAAACAATCATTACTACACATAAAAAGGGGTTGTAAACAGTTGTGGTATTAAATTCATTTACAATAGTTTCTCCACTTTCTTAGAACAAAAGAAAAAACATAGTTACATAATTCAGTGCAATCTCAGCAATTCGAACTAATTGCTCCAGGGAGTTGTTTGGATTACAAAAATACCTATGTTAGGGAAAAAATGCTGAAAAAAATATTCAACAATATGAATAAGCATTACTATTTTTATTTATTTTTTTACATATTTATGTTATTTTTAATTACATAAAAATGTATTTTATTCAAAATGCATAGCATAACAGGCTCCTATACATAACACAGTTTTTCTTTGCCTGTTCGTATTACTGGAGTGTTCGGAGTATTGAAGTTTAGATTACTGAGATTGCACTGTAGTGTCAATAATTAAACAAAACTTGAGGTATGAAGTTATTAAAAATTTTAAAGTGAAAACTGTAGTACTTAAAAATGTTATATTACAGGTGGACTTAGAGCAACGGCAATTGGAGGCGGTGTAGGCCTCGGCATAGCTTCTCTTTACTGTCTATGGAATTCAAGAGATAGGCTATCATCTGCAGGATTCTCTCAAAACTACACATCTTTGTAAGCTTCTTTTTTCTTTTCTTTTCCAGTTTTTCTGTTAGTCGATCTAGTAAACTTTCCGCGTTTGTTTTTCTATTTATAGCAATCTTCATCGAAATATGTTCATTAGAATTGTACTGTTTATTAACTAAGTAGAATAAATGTTATTGTTTTGTTAAGCAGTGTGCATTTTGTATTGATTTAAATCCTGGTCCCCACTAATCTGCATGCTTTGATCTTGGGTAAAGATAGAATATCTTTTGTATAAGGTAAAGTGGTGAATGTTCTAGTAAATCATTGAAAAACTTGTATTTTATGAGTTGGTAACATATTTAGTTATAATTTATATTTGATCAATATTATTTAGTAAAAATTTGATCAATAATATTTTTCTGTTTCAAAAAAAGAAACTTATTATATTAAATTAAAACTAGGAGTTTCTTCGAATTGTGTATGAATAAGTAATATAAAAAAAATTCAAGTAAATTCCCACTTGAATTTAGTTACTTTTTTTTAATTATTACAATTAATATAAATATGTATATACATATGTTAGAATCACAATAATTAGTGGAAAATAGAAGTCAAAATAACTAAATTTATTTAATTAATGGAATAATATTTGAAAAACTGTATTAACATCAAGTATCATCCAATATACAGGTTTAAAAAAATGTATTTAAACTTAGTAGATGAATAAAAAGTATTTTATTATTAAAAATTTGAACAAGATATGTAAATAAATACAATATATTATAGGGAGAGTGAGTACTAATAGTAGGAATTGAAAAAGTAACTTCTGTAACATTCCCTATTTAATTATATAACAGCTTTGTGTGAAAAATACATTTTTATTTCAACTTTTTGAGGGGTATGAACATTTCAGAAAGCTCAAATAAGCTGTACTTTAAAAAATAATAACCTGAAAAGTTTGTAAAGGAGTAAGAAGTAAAAATAATTCCAAATGAGAATCTCAATTGAATAATTTTCTAGATTACGGTGTTAAGAACTGTTATATATTATAAAATTTTAGATTTTTACGTAAAGATTGAAAGAGTTAACATATTGCAATTCCTTTGTATAATTCTCTTGTTTGACAGGGGCTATTCGTTGAGCATGGGGAAAGTGAAAGGTGGTAAAAAGTTGTATGTTTGACCACCTGGTAGTGGTTGAGTATAGTGGTAATGTAACTATGTCTACATATGTCTTGTTTTAAGTGAGTGACGAATTTAAAAAGGTGGTTTACCTAAAACATATATCCAGTCTAAAATTTAAAAATGTTATTTTGCACTTGAGCAATTTGTTTATCATTTTTAAAATTAATGAACATTAAGTGTAAAATTATTTTGGGTGAGACACGAGTCATAGACAACAGCCTGACGCCCGAAATAAGTAACACTGTTCGCTCAGGGTTGCCAATTAGTGTTCAGGGGTAAACGACTTTCGACCATACCTCGTGACGTCAGTTCAATATGTAGCAACAGCGCTAAACATGCCACCTGCCAATTTCATGCAGAGGGCTTTAGTGCAGTGCTTGACATTGTGTACATAGAGATTGTAAAAATCAATTCAGAAAATAATTATAGCAAACATGAGTTTTTGTCTGATTTTTGTTTTTTCTATTAGTTTTAAGGTTTTAAATAAATTTTTTAACATGCATAAAACCTAGGCGCTATGGATTTCAAGACCTACTAGATGTTTTTTTTTGTTTGCTGATTTGTTTCTAGATTTTTTATCTTTTGTAAATTTCAGGAAAGTAAATTACACCAGTTCTATGCTGCAGCAGTTTTTAAAGTGTTTACTACATGCAAAAATATATTTAAAGGATGTGTTAAATAATCATGCTTGATCATAAAAGTTACACATGACTATTTATAGACTTTGGTACTAGGATAAAACCTTGGTTTTAATAATGCGTGGTTGAAGGATAATGGTGGACCCAATGACTTTCCTGAAATACCAGATGACTTAACCTCAAATCACCACCATAGTAAACTAGTAATATGAAATTTTTTAAAGACGTTAATTCCTCCTTAAATCAACAAGGAAAATTTTTGTTTTAGGTTTTTAAAATTTTGTAATTACAACTAATATAAATATGTATATACATATGTCAGAATAACAATATTAAATGACAAAATAGAAAGCAAAATTTTTTGCAATTTTCACATTTTTCTTTCTATGTATGGTGTGTTACTATTATTTTAATTTTTTACTATTTATACCCTTTCTTCTTTTTCATTGTTTATATTGTAGTTTCTTTTTACATTGTCCGTTTGTAAAGCAAGGTTCGATAACGTTAATCCAGTTTGTTTGTTTATTTTATCCTTTTCATTCGTTTTTAATACTAGGAGCATTAATTATGATATTGAGTGGTAATCATGGCAACAATTTAAGTTTATATAATGGAGGTTTTTCATATAGATCTTTGAGAAGTTTATTTCTAGCTATACAAAGTTGGCTCAATGCCAAAAAGTGTTAGACTTCGAACATGAAGATAATCAGATCAAATCTGACGTAGACCCCCAAATTTTCATAATTTAATTATTGAATAAATATTTGAAAAAAACTGTACTATCATCAATTGTCATCCACTATAGGTTAAAAAAATCTATTTGAACTTGATTGAATGAATAAAAACGTATTTGATTAACAATTGAAAATTTGTACAAAATATATATCAAGAGAGTGTGAGCTAATAGAAGGAATTTAAAAAGGGCTGAAGATAAATAGAAAGCAATTCACCCCCAAATATTAATGGATTTCTGTTTCATAAAGATAAAAAAAGTATAAATAACATGCATATTTTAAAAATCATTTTACTAGTTAATTTACTTTTAGTAATTACTCTTTTTGATACTATTGACATGGTTATGAGAAAAACAGGGTAGATAATGCAATTAGCATTCATGCTAATATGGTAGGATATAGGTTCATGCATATCTAACAGAGTAGATATGCAATAAATAGTTTCCATAAAAGCTACTGTAACAAGCACTATACTCAAATATCCATTTTCCTTCTATCACTGGATTAGTCAACCTGAAAAATTATCTAGAAATTTCTTGGCCGAAATCAAAGAAACTGATACCGAGGATCAAAGTAAAGACCTTTTGGTTATTAGTTGAGTTCTCTACCCACCAGATGACTCAGAGCCAACTTTATTATATTAACCACCTTCTTAAAATTACAGGACAGGCTCTACACATCCTTGGTATTTACAGAGCTCAAACAATGATGACGGGCAAATTCCGTCTTTGGTAGTGAATAGATTAAAACCTTGCATTGACAGAATATGTACAAAGAAGCTAACCATATCCAACGGTTTAATTGAAAATTTTAAAAAAACAAAACCTAAAATATTTTGTCAATAATGATATTAGAGATGGGCCAATACCTAAAATTTTTGATTCTGAAATTTTTTTTTAGATTCTCGATTTTTTTAAGCGTTATAGGCCTATATAATATTCTCTAATAATGAATTCAGTCAACATCTTGATCATATAGTGAAGCCTTTTAAAAGTTCCGTTTCAATGTAATAGGCTACACAAAATGCCCAACCTTGGTTTATTAATAGGAATTTTTGAAACAATGACAAACATATCGGATGGAAGTAATGATTTTATTTAAAATTACAAATATGAACTTCAATTCATAATTACAATATAACTTCAGTAATAGTCATTTCAGTTACTATATTTGGAGAAATATGAACTACCTTTTCTTTGTGTTTTGTTTCGTAAGTATGAAGTGGACAGGGAGGGAGGGAAAGAGAGAGAGAGAGAGTGTCGAGACCTCCCGAGTGAGAGTGAGATACCAGAGCGAGAAGAGTGGGGTCAAACAGACCAAAAAAGTTTCAGATTGTCTATGTTGTTACATCAAAAATAATAGTAATATATTCATGACCTCAAATAAACATTTGCTTCAATCGTATAATTCATTGAAAGTCACTAATACATAAATAAGACATAATTGATAATTAATTATATTTTCTACAAATTACACCACATACGTATTTTAACAGTTGAAAGAACAAGAATTGGAGTCAGTACTTTAATCAATGGAGTATCGTGGAATCGACAATTCCTGGAATCAGCCCATCCCTAATTAATAAAATCCAGTTTAAATTTAATTGCGAATATGATTGTTATCAATGAATTAACATTACTAAGTTTTAATAAATACATTAAAATAATGTAATAAAGGAGTAACAAATCACAATAAAAGATGTGTGAAGTTTTACATCACTTTCAAGTTGTGTCTATTTGCTACAATAAATTTTAACTCCTTTATTTTGTAAATAGGTATCCATTCATGAATAGCATTTAATTCTATATATTCGAGTACATTTTTCTGCCTTTTCTAACATCACAATATTTTCCTTTGTTGATGGGTTTCCGAATTATTCCATTTTCAAAACTTAAATAGTACTGTTAGTTTTTCAAGACGTCCAAACCTTGAACTTGTCTTTATATAATCTTAGCCACGCCTAAACTACATGCAAACCTCGTTTTTTATTGGTAGTTTGTAGCCAATCTCGACTTCACTTTTAGCTAATTAATAATTTTAAACTTTTTAAAATAACGTTTGTGTATTTAATTGTTTATTAATTACATTTTCTTTTTTTAACTTTGATTTATAAATTTCCACATTTTCTAAAATATTCAAACGTCTTTCTTTATTCACATACTATAAAATATTCTTTCTAATTGTCATTTCTTGCAGTGTTTGGTCCTCTTGTAACAAATGTGTAACATAATTCGAATCATTTATGTTTTAAAAACGGAATCTTACCAAAACACGCCAACAAAGGTAAATATTGTAATGATAGGAAAGGTAAAAAAATATACTAGAATATTTACAAATATTCCTAACACAAGTGAAGATGAATATATTAAGAATTTCAGTATTTAATTCTTTTAGGGCTATCGTGGTTAATCTTCTGTTTCAAGAAAGAAAGTTTAACAGAAATTATATTTATATAAACAAAGAAAATTCCTTGTAAATAGGTAGGTAAAGTAATAAAAAAATGTGGATCGTTTGTGTAATTCAAATAACTATTCTGTGATGTCAGAATTTAGTGTTTGGTACTCAGTGTTGTTGGATTTAATGAACATTATTTTGAGCTTTTGATGAGATTTTTGAGCATTGCTAGTACAAGATCTCTTTTAAGCCAAGGTGTTTCTCCCGTTAAATAAAGTGCCAGAAGGCTTGTCTGGGAACACTTTAGGCAGGTATTTCCCTTTTAGACCTAAGATGGCTATTTTAGAAAATAGTTAGTAAAACAGTGGCTATCTAACATAGACCCTAGGATGTGCTACTTGGATGTGTGTACAATGAATCGAGACATTGGAACACATCTTCTTTGACTCTAAGGATTTTATTAAAGGATCAGGAGTAGGAACTTTAGCAGAAATTATAAGTAAAGCATCAGAGTAAGCCTTTAGACTATACTGGAGGAAAACTACTTTGGGAAAATCTACCTCTGGTTTTATATAAAATAAAATCTAATTAAAGTCTGTCTTTTTAAATCATGTTCAGAATTAAAATAGTTCATGTACAATATTGTATTATTACCTATAAAGTTTTCTATAGATTTAATGATGGTAATAGAAAACCTTTTTATAGTGGTTTCAATTTTTTTGCTATTTACAAAAATATTCACATATCTGCCTGAAAATAATACATTAGCTTAGTTTTATCTAAATAATTGTTTAACCTATTTTTTAAAATATAGACAAATGTACATACATCAGAAAAATGTATCTAAAAAATAAAAATTTGCGTATGAATCGTAATTATATTGAAGATTTGTTTTCTTTAAAGGTTTTACATGCCCAATTCTTAATAAAAAAGCGCCTTTAACAAAATACTTACATTACAGAATTTTTAAAGATTTTGTTTTCCTAAAATGTAATAAAATATTTAACAATTGTGTTTTAATCTATAAAGCTGTAGAATAATATATCATTATGATCAAGTCTGAGAATTGTTTCTTATAAAAAATGTGTCAGTTATTATTTGTGTGATTTTAACACTAAATAGAACTGGCCATTGACAGTTTTCAACTAAATAGAATATAGGGGACTATCTATGTCGAAAATATGCTATACCCCACGAATCTAACTGTAAACTCTCATCTGCTCAGCCTAGATAACTTGCTTCACCAGGATCTAGAGGCTTGGCATCATGACTACTACGTGAGGGTTCAGTTCTTCCTGAACTACCAACTTCGATCTTTATGAACAGTTTAGTTTTCCATACCTCTTATATTGGTACAGACCTTTATCATCCCTTGTTTGGCATCTTACCCTCAGAATAGATAAGGAAAGTTTGCAGCCACCTTCCATCAACTTGCCCAGCAGTCCTTAAGGGCTAGAAAATTTGCCATACACAAAAACATGATTGGTGATGAGTATAAGGACTAAAATTTTATAGAGTCTAAATACATAATTTGAACTTCAACTTAGATCTGGTCATATGAAAATCACTTTAAACTATCTGTTGAGTACGGCACAGATATATCAAAGTTTCTGTATTAATATAAAACTTTGATTTGAGTTAATTTTGTTTTACTTACATTAAAATAAAAGTAAGAATGAAATGAACATAGATAAATGAATGATGGCTGTGTAGTTATAAAAAATCTAATAGCTTAGTGAATTTAAATAGTAAATATATTGGAGAAACTGCTTTAATTCATTATTATTATTAGAGAAATGACTTGTAACGTATTAAAATGAATAAAACCTATTAATTTAATAACTTTGAGCAAATTTTTATAAACTGCAGGTTTAAAGGTTTTAACTGCAGTAGTATATCATCATTAGTATCTTGGTTGGCCACCAGGGTTCGTTAATAATCTGAGTAGCACAGGTGTTTAAGGCATGTTTTCAATAACGTCAGCATATGTGAATTGTATTGAGTTTTTAGTGTATTTGTTTTTTTTTTGTCCTGACATGTTTGTAAATTTCACCTTGTGCTAGTGTGTTGAGATTTTTTTTGTGAATATGGAGAACTTTAAAGGTGTGAATTTTTAACTGTGGCCTAGCAAATGTGTTAGTGGCGAATGAACAAAAATATAGAAAGTCATTTTCTCAAAATTGTTTTATCAAACATTTTTAATAGTATTTAATTAAAAATTATTAATTTTTTAAATCATATTAGAAACTGATGAAAATCATTGCAACATTGAGTCCAAGGTTATATCTCAGTAAGATTTTTGTAAATTAACTTAAATTAATTATCATTTTGGCAGGTTATTAATATGTTACATTCAATTAATCCACTCAAAACTTATGCGAATTCAGTAAATGATTATGAATGTTTTGGCTCATTCAGCAAAAATTAAAAGTAATGGAGTTTGCAAAATTAGCTAAACCACAAGCAAACATTTCTTTTTTTCTTCCGACTACCAAAATAATATCTACATTTGGTAAAATTTTTCCCCAACCCTACTAATACAGATTCTTTAAGCAGTGTTTGTCATAAATGCTGGCAAGAATATTTTAATCTTTCTAAGTTCTGGAAAGAATCTTGGTTTTTTCTATGGTCTCTGTATTTTATCCATGGAGACCTTGATTGGATAAGACTGGTCATATTAAGAAGCCAAAATTTGATAAAAATTTCAAATTTTCAAACATTTTCCTCTGGATGGGAATGGGGTGTCATCTGTCAGGAATGTAGCTTCCTAGAATAAGTTCTAGGCTTTAGATGCTTTCTGACTTGAGAAATGAAATTGTTTGAAAAAACTCTCTAAATATTGGTTGATCCATCCAACTACTTCTTTGTTAGAAGAAATTCTGGCAAGTTTTCTGTTGCTTTTCTTTCATAAAGCTTCCTTATTTTGTATTTTCATTTTCCAAATGCTGATAGTTTTAGTTTATAAGATGAAGTTACATTGCTAAAGATGTGAATTAGTGGACTTTTATCCTGTAGTTTGCTTTTCACACTTAAATGTTGGCAAACATTCCCACATAAATTTTAAAAAGTTGGTTATGAAATCACCACTTAATTTCTTGTCATCTTTAATTTCCGTTACCTTGTATTGGTGTCAGAATCTCATTAACTGCTTAGTTTCCCAAACTGGGGGGCGTGAAAGACAAGTCAGGGCTGGCGAAGACAAGTTGAAAAATTGAAAGATAAAATCACATTTAGTTCAAATTTAACTACCTAATTTAAAACTAAATTTACACTTAGCTTTTTTTACAAAGGTAATCTTATTGGCCATGATGTTCAGAAAATTTAAATGAAAAGTATTTATTTATAAAAGAAATATAAGTAAATGTTGAGCAAATTTTGTAAACTTGAAATTGAATCAAAATGATAGCTTGAAAAGAATTGACACAGTACAAATGTGTCGCAAAACGAATGTGGCAACAGCCCCACAATTGTTAAATATTCATTTTGAATAACACACTTAAAAGTGATTCACAGGCAGCTTTTCGATTAACTTGCCTTTTTCAAGCACCTACTTGTGTGGAAAAACATTTTCACCACTTGTTTCGATAACAACAAAATATAGGAACAAACTTGATGTTGCTTATGACTTGCGTTGTGCCCTTACTAAAATACGACCTCAAATAGGTATGCTGGTGTAAAATGCAAGCTCATCCATCTCACTAACAGATTTTCCTCTTAGTTAAAATTTACCTTGCGAATTAAAACTTGAAATCTTATGTCACGATTCTTGTGAAAGTATGTACATATAAAAAATTGCTTTCAATATATATATATGTAAAAGCAATTTTGTGACAAACAAATTTTAAGCTATTATGTAAATAAGGAACAAATTTTTTTTTTAAATCACTGTTTCAAATTAATTCAAAATAATTGTATACTGAATAAATAAAATCTTTTCGGATCAAGATCAATTGATATTTTCATATTTGTCTTTAACCCGAGTAGCGGGTTAGCTTTGTCAACAAAACTGTTTCAAAATTAGTCAGCAAGTAAGTTATTAATTTTCATTTACTTATTTAAATAATTACTTATGAAAAATAAATTATTTACATCAACAAAATGGGCAGCAATTAGAGGAATGCTTGACAAGAAAGGTGAGGCTGTATAACAACCAAAAACCACTAGTTTCATTAATTCCACTGTTAAGTGGATTAATTAACCACTGTTAATTGTAAATTTGATAGGAGTTATTTCATATAGTTTAAATTTTCATGAGAATTTTACAAATGTAACCTAGCTAAATGAGTTAACTTTCTTATAATAATAAAAAACTAGTTTTTAATAGTTGTGATTTTTAATCCAAATGAATCACCATTGCAAACGCAATGTACATATTACATTTATAAAAAAAATGTATTGAAAATTGAATTAAAAATGGGATATAGCAAATGAGATAAAAATAAATGTTTTGAAAATGGAGGAATTCCTTATGCAGGGATGCAATAATCACCATGCTGAAAATTAAATTCCATGTGTTTTATAATGACTGAAAGTTATCTACTTAAGGCTGTTAAACCATACTAGAGCACTTTTAAAATGCAGGCTAGCACTTTAATGTGGATGAACTATGCAGTTTTCTCCAGTAATTTAATATTGGCTATATTACATGAAATTAATCTATGTGTTATTTTGTATTTATTATTATCTGAGCATTATAACAAACCTGCACTCAGAAAAACAAAATGTTAATCTCAAAACAAATATGCTAAAAAGTTTGTTATTTGCCTTTGCCAGTAAAAGTGTGCTTGAAAAAGACTTACAAGCATACAAGGGTGATATAATTTCTAGGGTTGGGCTTTTAAAAATGGACGTAATCTACAGAAAATGCTGGTGAAAGACGTTGAATATTGAGTGGAGAGTAAAGATAAGTTTGAATTTAATTGCTACCTTTATGTACTGAAAAATAACTACAATGTAAGTTTAGACGATTATAAGGATTTAAGAACATATTATATTTACTTGAAATAACTTTAAAATAATATCTCTCTTAAATAATAATAATAATTATTATTATTATCTCTCTCTTAAATAATTAAATAATAATAATTTTGGCTAGTTGAGTTTAAATTCTACTATTGAGTGATTTCCGCAAGTATTTTTCTGTATATATCTCGATTTAATCATCTAAATGTGTTAAATTCTTGAATTTTGTAATCCATTACACTCGGTGAATCTTAGCAATCGAAAACGTTCTGTCTCAGTAAGTTTTCATAAATTTACAAAATTTAAAGTTCGAATAGTCATAAACTATTGTTAAAGTGATTAATTAATCCTCTAATGGATTTAATTATCTAAAACTGGGTTATACCATTAAAAAAAATATTTATTTTTAAAACTTGCAGTTTTTGTGTTGTACCTTGAGGTTTTCTATAATTACACTTTTTGTATTAACTTGGCAAAAAACCCACTCTTACTGATATTTTTCAACAGACTCGTTTCGCACTAGGTCAGCGGTGTGAATCATGGACAAGACTCACTTCATTGCATAATGCGCTGTCCTAGTGTGAAATGTGACTGCTGAAAAATAGCAGTAACAGTGGTTTTTTTTTGCTAAGTTATACCAAAAGTGTACTTATTTTTATTTTGACAATAAATAAAAATTTGAAGTATCTTTTTCCTACAGTATTTTATCTTAAAATAGTTCTTATATATAATTTTTCAAATTAGAAATTTAGTAACAATTTTTAAAGAAACTCGGGTTACTAAAAAAATAAAATGTAAAACACATAGAGAAAAAAATATGAATACAATTAATGTTGTTTGTAGAATCAATAGATTATTATTGGTTATAGACAACTTTGAACCTAAACTAAACAAAGGATATATTGTGTCTCAATTATGCTTCTCACTTAGCATCACTCCATTTTGTTGTGCATTTGTTTTATATTTGTCTGTGCAATTATATAGTTGAACTTTATTTGAAAAATTACAAACGCAAAAATAATCTGGTACTAAAATTTCCAAAAACAAAAACTGTAAAAACCTTTCAGTAAACAAATTTAATTTGAATTTTGACAGTTTACTGAAGAGAGGATCAAGTTATAAAGTTAATTGGTTAAAGAAACATTTGGTTGTGATGTAATTGATGATTTTTATGTAGGCATCTTTTGTGTATAACGACCACAGTCTGTACAACTAAAACTGCTAGTACAATAAAATGTGTTTTGTTTCAGTAAGTTTTAAAAAATTCTCATCAATTTTACGTTTCTTCTATTCTTAACTTACAAAGTTTTCATCTTGAATGATTCATCAGATGTCATATACAACAAAATCTACTAATAAAACATTGTTGTTTTGGAGAACCAATATATGTGTGGTCCTTATGAAAAATTTGTTAGAAAAAGTTAATAGAAATAAATTTTAAAGACAAAACTTTATTTAATTATATGAAATCCCCCAACTATTGATGTTTTTAGAATTTTTTACATCTATAACATTATGGTTAATGTCTTTATAAATATATGACTGTAAATAAAAAATTTTAATATATTTCTTAAATAGCTACACAATAGGTATAAATTAATAAGTCTGTCCAAAAAGGCATTGATTTGACTAATATAAGTCAGTAGTACTTTGACATAGTTACTGAATGATTTATTACAATGAAAGTAAAGATGAGACTCAAAACCTTTTGTATAACTTGTTTAATCTTTGATTTTTTAAGATATTTTTACTCATTACATTAATTTGGATCAATTTTTTCAACAATTCTATTTACAATACTCTTACATGTGAGTTTCATGTTGTATTTATATTGTCATTACATTTCTGAGAAAATAAAATGTTTAATATATCTTGTTTAATCTCAGCAAGAAATTTAAAACAAAATGTAACCTTTAATATTATTTCAAATTAAAAATAAACATTATGATGATTTTAATGCATTTTATGTCTATTTTTTTTGTTTCAGTGGAGATAGGTGAACATGGCCTTAGTTTGTTGTAATATTCAATTATGTCTTCCTATTTATTTCATTACTTCTAATTTAATTTGTGCAGTCACAATTGGAAAGAAGAACTGATATACAAAAATTTAAGTGAAATCCTGACAGTTTCATTTATATTGTGGTTGTATACATGATGTAAATATGGATATAGTGAAATATATTTAATTTGTATAAGATATGTTGTATTATTTTGAACAATTCAGCAGTTTTTCCATCTTATGATTGAGTTTCATCTCCAGGCGTTTTCTTAGTTCTGCAGTGTGATGCTTCTCAAAGTTTTAAAGTTAGAAACAAGTATAGTGGGGCTGTTTTTTGTCTCTGCTCAAAATCATATCATAGCACAATAAAGAAGAACAAAGTTTGATTTGGTTGAGTGTTGTGTTAAAATAAAAATAAGCTACCAAAAGGCTTCCTTGGTTTTTTTAATATATATTTTTAAACTTGTGCACTGGAGGCAACACACTTTATGGTAAAACCTTAACCTATAAAAAATATTGTAGTCAAGATTGACAATAATTATTTATTTTCCACGATATTCTCCATAAATTTAAACAAAAAAGTTTGAAGGTAATAACTAGGGTTTTAGAAAAACTATGTTTGCAGTAAAATAAATTAAAAGTAATTTTGCTAGTTTCTATAGTGGCCTATAATTCACATTATGAGTTGCAGAATTTGTGTTGATATTCAAACTTTCATTACAAAAGTTTCCAGCATTATCAAAAAACGTTGCATTTCAATCAAGTTGAGGAATACCTACCAATACATCTAATACAATACAGATCTTTACACAGCTGATGAATGTTTATAAAATTATAAGTAGTTATTGCATAACTGAGTGAATACTTTTTAACTTACTTGGTGGCACTTTTCGAAAAAATCATTTCATTGACGAAGCTGATCCACTACTACTGGCGATTGCTGAAGGTTGCTGCACGTATGATTTATGAGGGTTGAGGGGTTTTTGAGTTAAGGGGGTTGTTTACTGTATAATGCAATAAGGTGTTAGATTCAAAATATGTTTGTGATCGTTTAAGATATGTTGTTTGGGTATTGTGTGATGTTTGAATATTTCAAAATTTTCTTTAGTCTTAGTTTTTTTACTATGGTTTAACACCTTATTCCATTATATAGTAAACAACCCTCCTAACCTAAACCCCCTCCACTTTCATAAATCACACATCCAGCAACCTTGAGCGATCGCTGGCTTCATAAATGAATTATTGCAACTAATTTCAAAAGTATTCACTCAGTTACGCAGTAACTACTTATAATTTAACTAGTAAATTCAAGATGATTACAACAAGCAATTGTATACAAAAAGAATTGGCTTTCGCCAATTGAAACAAAGCTTCCTCTTAAGTGAACCGAGTTGGAAATATGTGGTGAGCTAGGTGACCTCCCCATGACTAATCTATATTGAATTAAGACATACTGATCTCTGTTTGCCAGTGTGAGTTTTGGATCTGTTGATATTATTGTTTTGGGATTTCTGTTTATCATTTGCAGTAAAACCCTTTTAATACACTTTTAAGGGTCTGTGAAAGTACCATCACTATGTGTTAGATGGAAATAGAACTAATCCATGAATAATTAACAAATCATTTTTGTACTTAAACACATGAGAAATAAATACAGTATACCTACAACATTTATTATTATAATGTATCAAAATCTGTCAATACCCTATTATAAAAAGTTAAAATATAGTTGTGTACTGTATTTTATTTTTTAATTTGGTACCATATTGCAGTATGGTATTTACAATATATAATTAAAATTAGATTACAATCAATTTATCTATCCTTATTTTATTTACTACCTATCTTAAATTTATTTATATATCATATTCTTTTGAAAATAGTATTTTATAATTGTTTACCGTATTGTCTGGATTTGTTAATTATGACAGGGGTAACAATACCCTCAACAGTAAAGGTTATATTCAATATCAAGAGCACACTGGTACAATATATTACAATGAAAATATTGGAAATAACCCCAATACCTCAAAAATAACAAATAATAGAAGTTACTTAAGATTAAACTATTATGTACATTTCTATGACCAAGTCGTCATCATCAGAGGGTCTTATAACAAAATACAATCTAGCAAATAAGAAGTTACAAACTAGATATAACGACCGCAGAGAACGATTAGCATCACTCTAGTCTGTAACTTCTTGTTTGCTAGATTGTATTTTGTTATAAGACCATCTGATGATGATGACATGGTCATCGAAATGTACATAAAAGTTTAATGTTAAGTAACTTGTATTATTTATTTTTTTTATTTTTGCGGTATTGGGGTCATTTCCAACATTTTCATTGTAGTAAAGGTTATATAAAGAGGAAATCCTTTTAAATTGTATTTGCAATTCCAGAGGTATCCACATTAATAAACTTCTGCATATTATTATGTGCCAGTTTATATACTAATCAAAATAACAACTTTTGTAGACAAAAAACTTTCTACTTTTTTAAATGAAGATAAATTTACATTTATAGAGACCTAATTTAGAAAAAAGTGTCACTGCAGAATTTTTTTAGACATAAATGAGGTATTTTATAACTTGTCAGTTTACACATCCTGGCACTATCCAAAAACTGTGTATTAAGCATAAATTCATAATAAACAATAGCAATTTACTGAGCAATAATTTAAGAAAAAGCTATCAACAGTTTTTGATATCTTCAATTTTTTTGTCCATACCTTCTCATTTCAGATCGTATTCAATTTCACATCACTGTCAAGAAATTCTTGTTCTATAATATTTTTCCTTGTAAAATTTTTTGTAATTTTTTATTGGCAAATACTGTTTTGTTGCCATACTATTGTCCACTGTAACATTAAAATCTCATTGGGTGTTTGTAGGTAGTGAGAACACAATGTTATGCATATACTATTAAAGAAAATAATGAGTTATATTATAGTCCAAAACCATGTATTAGCTCAGGGTTTTTACTAAACCTTTTTCATATTTGGAATCTCTGAAGCTTAATGGAATAATTGCACTGATTTTTAATAGATATGTTTTGTAATATTTATATGCCACAAAGTATCTAGTCAATTATTTCAAGCACATGGATAACATGCTCAGAATATAAATGTACATTAATTTACAACTTGGAAGTATAGTACAAACACATAAGTAACAGAGTGGTATTTTTGTCAATGGAAGCTGTTTTCTTAAGGTGAGTTATGGCATATTACTCACAACTGTGTTTCTATAGCAACACGATGGTAGTACGTATTTATCCACTCCCTCTACGTATAAAACTTTACAGTTCTGTCTGTTTTAGCGGTGTTCGATTCATTTATATAACATACTTGTTTTCAGTTCTACTGATAGTGTTTTTTTTTTTATTAATTATTCACAAGTTTACAGTTTTACTTCTTATAGAATTAATAATGCTTACAAGATTATGAATTTGTTCGTTAGGTAAATAAGTTCGATAATTTATTGTTATGTTACTTGTTCATTTTTACATCTCTAATTATAAAAATAAGCAAAATTTACAAAAACAAAGATAAAAAATACCAGTTTTAAAACAGTTCTACATGCCCAACTGTTATATTATTTATTTATTAATATTATTATAACAATTTTTTTTTGTAATTTCAATTATTCATGTGACAGTTTTTTTTTAATTACCCTTGTATGGTTAGTATTAAGTTTAAAAATCTAGCTCAATAAATATTTAGGTTTAAATTACCTTAAAGTTATTGTTTTCTTTATTAATGTATTAACCTTTTTAATATTTTGGCACTTTAGGTAATTTGAGGATATGTCTTACTACATAAAATCATAATAATTTTGTATGAGGGGTTTATGATCCAAATTACCGAATGTTTAACATTGCATGACATTTTAGACAGAAAAATATGAGGGAAAGGTTTTCTAGACTATTACTTGTGAAAACTTATAATTAAAAAAAAATTAGTTTAAAACTCTTGAGACAGAAGTTTTAGACTATGAGTTCCATTTGTAATAAAAGTTTGTAATAAACAAAAGAAAGTGTTTTTGATTAACTGACACTGGTTCTAATGAAGGTTTTTAGTTACATGATCAAACAGTGTAAAGTACTTCTACTGATTGTTCTTTAGTATGTTTGTATTTTATATTATAAAAGAAAACCAGTAATATAAACAAAAAAATTTTAATTAATCACTTAAACAATAGTTTATGAGTATCCGAAATTTAAATTTTGTAAATTTGTTAAAACTTACTGAGACAGAATGTTTTTGATCGCTATGTGGTGATATTCATCAGTGTGTTCTGCTTGGAGATGTCGGGTCAAGCGGTGACGGTTTTAAAGGCAGGTTTTTTATAGTATTAAAGAATATGTGTGATTTTTACTGTGTCTGTTTGTTTAATACTGTACTTTGTGTACTTGTAATTTGTACTTTGAGTTTTTGTATGTCTGTAAATTTCGTATTGTTCTAGTGTGTTGAGATGTTGTCCTTTTTTGTTGATGTGTAGGATTTCTATGTTATGGTAAATGTCTGTGTATTTGTGTCCTGTTTCTTTTATGTGATTGTAAAATGTTGAGTTGGTGTTCTGTTTGTGATCTTCGACTCTTTGTTTAAAGCTGTGACCTGTTTGTCCAATGTAGAATTTGTTACATTTGTCGCAGTTTAGTTTGTATACGCCTGGTACTTGTAGTTTATCTTTGTTGTTGGTGTTGTGTTGTATTTTGTATTGTAACTTGTGATTAGTTTTGTATGCTACTTTGTATCCTATTTTTTGAATTTACGGGCTATTTTGTTTGTTGTTTTGTTTATATATGGTAATGTGATGTATTTGTTTTCCCTGTCTGTAATGTTAATTTTACTGTTTTTTTGTATTTTGGACCACAGTTTGTCTATTATTGTGGTGTTGTATCAATTTGTGTATGCTAAATATTTAATTCTGTCTAGCTCTTTGTTTATGTTTATGGTCATTGGGACTACTTTAAGCTTGTGGAGCATGGATCTGAGGGCAGCGTGTTTGTGTTGGATAGGGTGGTTTGAGGTGTTGTGGATAAGTGTGTCTGTCGTTATGGGTTTCCTGTAAATGATTTTGTGTGTGTTTATTGTTTGTGAGTATCTTAGTGTTTTCTATGTATTGTAGAAAAATTTCGCTTAGTACACTACTGATAGGACTTCCCATGGGTAGGCCATCTGGTTGTGAATAGAAGTTTGAGTTGTGAGTGAAATAGTTTTGTTTGGTGATGGTTTGGAGGATGTATTGTGGGTTACATCATAATGTTTGGTTTATGATTTCGGTAACGTGGGCTTTAGGTATGTTGTTCTGTATTAATTGGGTTTCTAGGATGTTGAGCATTTCGTGTTTGGGTATGTTGGTATACATATTTGTTATGTCTAGTGATAGTAGTGTTGAATTGTGTGGTATGTTTAGGTCTTTTATTTTATTTGTGAGGTTTGTTCTGTTTTTTATGTGCGTTTCTATTTTCAAGTTTATGGATTGTCTGATTATTTTGTCCATGTATTTTGATAGTTTATGTGCAGGGGCATTCTGGTAGTTGATGATGGCTCAGATGGGGACATTGGGTTTGTGAATTTTAGGGAGAGCGCGGAGGGTAGGTGCTTTAAGGTGGATTTGTTTTAGGTGGTATTTTTTGTTTTTGTGTGTGTTACAATACAAAATACAACACAACACCAATAATAAAGATAAACTACAAGCACCAGGCTTATACAAACTAAACTGCGACCAATGTAACAAATTCTACATTGGACAAACAGGTAGCAACTTTAAACAAAGAGTCGAGGAACACAAACAGAACACCAACTCAACATTTTACAATCAAATAAAAGAAGCAGGACACAAATACACAGACATTTACCATAACATAGAAATCAACGTGTTGATGTGGTACTACACATCAACAAAAAAGGACCACATCTCAACACACTAGAACAATATGAAATTTACAGACACACAAAAACACAAAGTACAAACATATGAAATGAATAAACACAATACAAATCTCACATACTCTTTGATATTATCGAAAACCTGCCTTTAAAACCGTCACTGCTTGACCCGACATCTCCAAGCAGAAGACACTGATGAAGATCGCCACATAGCGATTAAAAACGCTCTGTCTCAGTAAGTTTTAAAAAATTTACAAAATTTAAAGTTTGGATAAACTATTGTTTAAGTGATTAATTAAGATTCACCAAACATAATGGACTACAAAAATTCAGGAAAAAATTTCAAGTCAATTCCTACTTGAGTAAAAAAAAAAATTAGTTACTTTTTATTAAACAATTACATTTATATAAACAAAACGACATAACCAATGCATTAAAAATGCTGTTTTTACCATATGACCTATAATATAAAATCAGCTGTTTAGTGAAATCATAATGCTATCACTTATTTTAAGCTAAATGGACAAAATAACTACATTTTGTGAAATGTTGTTTTCTATATCAAATTTAATTAATGAATTAATATTTATAAAACTGTATTAACATCCAGTGTCATCCACTACAATTTAAAAAAAAAGTATTTGAACTTGAGTAGATGAGTGTGAACTAGTAGACGGAATTAAAAATTAGAGTAAAAAAGAAAGTGATTAACACAAAAAAACTTGTTAAGTCATTGTTCAGAAGAAACTAATGAGATATAAATACTAAATTATATACTGAAATAAACGTGGAAATCAAGGATAGTTTAAAAGAGAAGATATCAATTAAAAATGACATACGAGATGAAGTGACAGATAATTTGCTGAAAGAAAGACTTTCAGTAAAAAAAGGTTTAGAAAAATATGAATAATCCATTATAATTTCAATTTTAATTAAATTTAATATAAATTATTTTGATTTGAATAAATTACTTTCTAAAAGTTTAAAGCAAGTACAATTTCAACCCTTACTACTAAACAAAACAAAAGTTAACCGCTTCTAACATTCCCCAAAAGACAAGAATTTCTTAGAAATGGCTACTAGAATGTAAAGATATTGAAAAAATGACATTAGAATTAGTTCAGAACAATACTGAAGTACCTACATTTCTTATTTACGTATAAAATTTATATAAAAGAAATGAAATTCATAAAAGAATTAGGAAAAAAGAGAAAAAATTCGGTACGTTTTCTTTAACAAATTGTAAATTAAATTGCATAGATTGTACCTACTGTAAAATAATCGTAAATAATATTTCCATACAGTTTTAAAAAATTAAATTTTATATTACGCTTACTATTTTTTCTCAAAAGAAAAGTTTATAAAGTAAAATAGGCAACTGCATTTTTAAACTTCTACTTGGATTCTGTAAAACCTAAAAAAAAACAGTCTTTGATCTTGCTAATATATGTCTGTTTACAAGATTTCAGCCTTTCTGTTTATAAAACAGAATTAGCATAATCATTTGTTGTCCTAGGAATAAACAAAAAGTAGCATGTGTGAATTCTCAAAGCTTTGAACAGAACGAAGTAAAAGTGTCTAAATGCAGTTGATTTTGGTACATCTGTCCAATTTTCTTATTATCTGAATGTCTTGTTTGATTTAGATAACTTGTGAAACATGTGAGATAAATATTTCTTAGCCAATGTATGACACACTTTACCAGTAAGTATTTATCTTACGTGAAGGAGTGTAACTGTGATGTAATAAACAACCATATTTTGGTTTACTGTTAGCTTACTGTGCATTTTACAATTTTCTATTTGTGTAAAGGTTATATGATTTGTTCTTAGTATTTGTGATGAAACCATCTTTGAACCGCTCATGGTAAGAATAATTTTACTAAGCCACTTAATGAAACAATTAAAATTATAAAATTAAAATAGTTTTAATAGATTTAAAAAAAAATTATACTCTTTTCCAGTGTAACTAAAAGGTAATTGATTTTATACATAAAATGGTAATTTAAACAAATATATTAATAATAATTTTTAATATTGACAAATATGATTAACATAAAGTGTTTAAAGATTCGTTGCAGTAAAATCTTAATGGTTTTTGTTGAATTATTAATTTTTCTCTGATGAACAGATTCACTGATGAAAAAATGTCAGTTGTATACCAAAAATGCTAAAAACAATTTTGTACGAAATAGCTTTCTCATGTAAGTCATTTTGATATGTGATGTCTGTTTCATGATATTACTCCAAAAAAGTTGATATTTGGAACACTGTTTTTAGTTGTTCTGGAAAAACTCCTGTAATCCTGTTTGCATAAAAAGTATGAATGTAATGTTTTGAATAACATATAAAAATTATGACTTTTAAGAATTTATATGATTGTACAACATCTCTGGCAACAGTACCATTGGTTCATCAATACTACGTTTTATTTTTGTGCGTAGAAAAGTTCCACTACTATATTATAAATATTTTAACATTTTTACATTAGTTTATCACTATCCGAACTTTAAATTTTGTAAATTTGTAAAAACTTACTGAGGCAGAAAGTTTTCAAATGCTCCATGACTATAGACTGTACCAACTTCACCTAAATCTCGCCAACACTATCGGACATGAACTCACACTACAAATTATACTAGACACTACACCTTGTAGCGATCGAAAATGTTCTGTTTCAGTAAGGTTTTACAAATTTAAAATTCGGTTAGTCATAAACTAATCTAAAATTGTTTAATCAAGTTTCACCGAACGTAATGAACTACAAAATTCAAGAGTATAATAATTTACCAAATATGACATATTTGTTGATTCCCGTGAGCTACTAGTTTTCACTAAAGCCCTTTTAAATATATTACAAAGTTTCCTATAGTAGCACTTACTTACATTTGTTGAGGAAGGCCATTTCGGGAGATGTGTCCCATTGTCAACTCAGACCGTAACTGATCTCAAGGTTTTCGTAGGTTAGGGTGTTAAGGCATGGGTGGGATATTATGGTGTACTTTATGCGTATTAGGAGTTATGATGTCAAAAAGTATGTGTGAGTTATAATATAATTGTGTGTTGAGTATGTGTGTAGGGTGTTGTTTGAAATGTCTGTATATTTCGTATTGTTCAGTTGTGTAACGTTGGTTATTTCTGTGTTGTTTTGTGAAGAATTTGTAGGTTAAATGCTGTGTCTATGTAGTCATGTTTTGTGGACTTGGGATGATCGGTGAATTATTATTTGTTAATGCGTTTATATGTTCTTGGTAGCGTGTGTAGAAAGACCTTCCTGTCTGGCCTATGTAAAAACTGTGGCACGAATTGCAAGTTAGTTTGTAAACTCCAGCGGTGTTGTAAATGGCGTTGATTTAGTTGTTGGATTTAAATAGTTTTTTGAGAGTGTTGTGTTGTGCTATTTTGTTATGTTGTGTTGTCCATGTGGTATTTTATAACACCGTTAGAGGAAGAAAAACACTGCCAAGAGTTAAACATCACAAAACATATAGCACAAAAAAACGGATACAACACAACAATGATTGACATTTTATACATCTGCCTAAAAAACAAACCCAATAACCCAAATTCAAACACACAACAAGACAATCCCATAAAATACTTAACATAACCAAACAGATCACCAAAAACCCACAATCTAATCAACACACTACGAATTGTTACAATTAACAATAATAACTTTATATATATATATATATATATATATATATATATATATATATATATATATATATCTTACTTACAATGTAGTGCTACAGCCCTAGGTGGGCCTTGGCTTCCTTAACAATGTACATCTGTCTTTAGCGTTCCATTTCCATGCTGCAACCCTGAGTATCCTTAAATCTTCCTCAAGGTCAAATATATATGTGTATATTGATACACATTCTTTCAAAGGTAGGAAAATGTTATTCGGAGTTATGTGCCAGCACGTACTAGAATCAGGAAAATAAAATCCCCAAATTTGACTCTCATTGATTCATTTTGCAGTCCATAAAACACAATTCCAACATTTCACCAGAATCTCATCTAGCATTGATAAGGTATACCCAGTTTAAATACGAATTATTGTTACTTTTAATACATTTTATGTCTTATTAATTTCATTTGAATTTCAATTTCACAAAACTATTGTTAAAGAATATACTCTCCTAATGTATAGAAAACTTTATTTATTTGAGTCATGCCAGCTCTTGACAATTCTGCCATTTGGTGTTGAGCATCCCAATAAAGTCAAGAAATGGTTGAAAATTGGTCATTTTCAACAGCAGATCTTGCCCGATTGGTATCAGTTGCCATTGTTCTAAAGAAGGGAGGTATTGATCATTCCAAATCTATGTAGATGTATTTAACAATAGTCATATCTTCATAACTTAAATGGAAGTTTGCAACTGAAGTTGGTGTCATCAGAGTAGGATCTGATGGCCTCTTCATAGATCTTGTTGATAATCCTGATTGGGGTCATCTGTCATATGGTCTTGGGTGTTTTTTGCATACATATGTCTAGCAATACAAGATAATCCACCTTCTTATTTCCAATCACCCCTATATGGCTTGTGATTCCCTGCAGGGTGTACAGAAAATCTGTAAAAGTGTTATTTAATATAGATGATACAGAAAATACCTCTAGAATCCTATTTTTGTATGAATATTTAACAACCTTGAGAACCATACTAATCTTTAAGATCTAAGCATAAGTTTGGATAAACATTATCAAAAAGTAAAGAAAAATTGCTGGCCATTTTAAATATATACTGTACTTTAAAAAAATAGTTATAAATTGAGAAATCATTTTTTGAAATGTTAAGAGTGAAAATTATCAACACTGATGAATACAACAAACTGACAACAGCGTTGTCTAGAAGAAACTTGTGAGAAATCTATATTACAGTAAGAAACAGTCAATATCAAGGGAAAAGATAACACGTATCAAATGAGTTTAAAGAAAATGACGCTTTGTTTTGTAAAAGGAACGATTGTTTTGAAACACATCAGCTAATAAGCCCTTAGTTAAGTATCATTTAATTATAGTAAAATAGGTATGTTGATGCAAAGATGAAACAAAATGACTTTTAGTGCAAAGGTGTCTAGAAAAACATGACTAAATCTTTAATGAAATTATAAATAAAATTTTAAAGTCTATGTTAGTTTCTAAGTCTAACACCTTTTCATACCCCCCTTTAAAATCTTTCCCATCCTTCCTGAACTAATTTGGCATCTATACTAACAATTGCACTTGTTATCAAAATTGTGTAAATAAGTTTTCAATATTTATGATGGGAGAAAAAAATATGGTGTCTAAACATTTCATAAACAATAACATGTATGCCACAAAACCACAAGTGGTAAGATAATGTGTCTTATCAGAAATGTAACCTTATCTTCAACTATAGGTGGATCAATGGATTGTTTAATATTTGAGTAAGCTAAACAAGGTATAGCCTACTAAAAAAAAGTTTTGTACTCAGTGTAATTACATTTTGTTTTACTTAACAGATGCATACTGTTGTTATTGAATATTTAATAAATTTTATGTTTTATAATTTACTGCAATTTACATATTCACTGTTTTAAGGTATGTTGAACAAGTTGTTACCTGAAAAATTATAAATTTATGGTTATAAATAATAAATGAAAGTTAAGTGTATATAGAGATTGACAAGATTTTTATTAAAATAACTTAGCATCTATAATAATGTTTTATAAGAAAATTCTTCTTATTTTGTTCTGTTTGGTAACACAATTTTTAACCTGCTACAATCAATCTCAACCTAGTAAATAAAGCTATCAAGTAAAATATGTTGTAAAAAATTTCATTAAATTTTAAGAAAACTGAATGACGCTTTTCAGTCTATTTGTAATTTTATTTATTTTTAACAGTAGCAATTGTAAAAATGTAACAGCTGATATTATGGCTAAGATAACTAGATCTAATAACAAGAGAGATTTTCTATTATTTGTTTATATCTTAAAGATCTTAAGCTAATAAAGGTGGAATACTAATGTTTACATGAAAATATAAATACTTCCTATCACTTTGATGTATGGGAATTGGTATTTAGGGAGATCTGTCCATCACACATAACTGAATTGAAAATATGACACATCTTCCAATGCATTCATTTTCATAATGTATTTATGTGCTTTTCTTAGAAAGTGTAGTTACATACTTAAAAAAAAATAAAAATTTTGAGTAAATTATATGCCAGTTGAACATTGAGTAAAAAGTTTATTTATTTAGTGGAACCTTTGGCAACTAATTTGTTGACCTAATCAAGCCTGTAGTGATATGAAAAACAAAGTCTTTACATTTAAAGTTCAAATGAGTAATGGTAGGAGGGGAAAAACACCCTACACTTTACCAAACAGCTGTTCTACCACTTAACCTATAATATAAAATCACATGTTATTGCTTATTTCAAGCCAAATGAGATGTAATAACTATATTGTATACCTTGCTCCTTGTCATGTTTTTCTCCCATATAAAACTAAAATTAAATTATTATTAAATTTAATAATTAAATTAATATTTGAAAAAACTATAGCAACATCAAGTGTCATGCACTACAAAATTAAAAAATGGATTTAACCTTGAGAGGATGAATAAAATATATTTTATTAACAATTGAAAATTTGAACAAGATATATAAAGAAAGTGTGAACTAATTGAATGGATTGAAAATGTAGTACTGAATTTATTTTTGTATCTACAAATATGAGCTACACAATATGGTGACTGAAAATTGGGTTTTTTATGTTATTCACAGATTTTTGCTAAATGAAGAAATTGTTTATGGATCCACAAAAGATTTTCTGTGTTTTTCAGACAAGAATTGTGTTAGTTTATATGCCTCAATAATATAATAACCAAGTTTGTTAGTGAAAAATGTTTTATCTAAGTCAACTTAATTTTGTTGAATGAAGTTATTAAACTATCCACAATACTATGCCATTTCCACTTGTTTTTTAAATCTTCACTGATTAATACTTTGTACAGATTATTTTTTACAGCCATATGACCTATTTCTATCAAGGGCGGCTCCAAGGAAGGAGTAGTAGGGGCAATTGCCCCCCTCCTGAGAATTAGGGTACTACTATTTTTTTTAGAAGTATGTTTCATTTGCGGAACACATTAAAATTTATCCCAGTTTACTTATAAAAATGTATTTTTCATTTGACTTTTTTTTTAAATCAGTATATATTGTTTTTACATTTACATAATTATAGAGGTATAAATTCATCTGATAACATTGGTAGTTCCATTCAGCATAAACAACACTGCCATGTTACAAGTCGTGCACTAGTTCCGTACCGGCTAAGCTACACTTATCGACTGCGTAATACGACGCCGTGTCATCCTCATCAGACCAAGTCGTTTGATGAAACAATGAAAGTTAAACAATATTTTCTATGTACCACTGGCGCCGTCTTTAGACCTGTATCTACGTAAATTCCGGTAAAATGCAATTTTTGATGAAAAAAAATGCCAAATTTCCTCTGATTTTTAATTACACAAAGAGCTTAAAATTTCAATTTTAGTCCTTTACTTTTAAAAGTTTTCCGCCCCAAACCCAACCAATGTTATCCTGCCATTGTGCCCCCCCCCAAAGTTTATTCTGAAGCCGACCTTGTTTACTATACTTATATGTCTTTCCGGTTGAGTTTCCTCATTTATTTGAGATTTTCAGCAAGTTATCAGAAATATTAAGAAATCTATCCTCACATAAACATTTGGCCAGCATTTTCTTCGTACATTTGCTACAGAACCCACACTTTGGAATGTATTTATTGAAACACACAGAGTATCGCCATTTGATATTGTTGTCTCTGGAAAAATTTAAGAATTTTTCATGAAAAAAATCTGTATAGATATCACCAGCTTTAAAAGAGTGTTTCATTGAGAAGACACCTCCTTCACAATTGTTGGTAATTTTACTCTAAAATATTTTCACTAAACAAGTATCATATATTTTTTTAATTTCAAAGTACATTCTTACTTAAATCAACAAAGAAAATTTTTATTTTTATTTCTCTTTATTTTATAATTACAATTAATATAAATATGTATATACATATATCAGAATAACAATATTAAGTGGCAAAATAGAAAGCGAATTTCCTTACAATTTTCTATTGTCCTTTCTATGTGTGGTGTTGGACTATTATTTTTGTTTGTTACTATTTATATGCTTTCTTTTTTTTTTCACTTGCATTGTGTTGTAGTTTCTTTTTGCTTTCCTTTTGCACTGTCCATTTGTGAAGCAAGGTTCGATAACGTTAATCCAGTTTCTTTGTTTATTTTATTCTTTTCATTCATTTTTAATCATACAGCATTATTTATGATACTTTGTGGTAACCATGGCAACGATTTAAGGTTGCACAATGGAGGTTTCAACAACAACCAGATGGGGGAAAAAGAAAAATTCATATAAATATTTGAGAAGTAGATTTCTGGTTATGGGAAAGTTATCTTGGTGCCAAAAATACTAGACTTTGAACATGAAAATACTCAACTTTAATTCGACCTAGACCCCTACCCAAATTTTTATAATTTAATTATTGAATAAGTATTTGAAAAAAACTGTATTGACATTAATTGTCATTCACTATAGCTTAAAAATAATGTATTTGAAATTGGTTGGATGAATAAAAATGTATTTTATTAACGATTAAAAATTTGTACAAGATATATGTATCAGGAGAGTGTGAACTAATAGAGGAATTGAAAAAGAAACTGCTAATACAGCCAACAAAGTTATATAGGCCCAGATTAGCATGAAGAACTTTCAAGCTACGTTATGTCGGTGAATCCACATACAAGGCAGTAATGTACACAATACATTTAGGTAACTAGAATGCTCTGGAGGGACTTTCCAAGTACACTGTATGTACAGTTATAACAACATGACTAGGTAACTAGAATGCTCTGGAGGGACTTTCCAAGTACACTGTATGTACAGTTATAACAACATGACTAGGTAACTAGAATGCTCTGGAGGGACTTTCCAAGTACACTGTATGTACAGTTATAACAACATGACTAGGTAACTAGAATGCTCTGGAGGGACTTTCCAAGTACACTGTATGTACAGTTATAACAACATGACTAGGTAACTAGAATGCTCTGGAGGGACTTTCCAAGTACACTGTATGTACAGTTATAACAACATGACTAGGTAACTAGAGTGCTCTGGAGGGACTTTCCAAGTACACTGTATGTACAGTTATAACAACATGACTAGGTAACTAGAATGCTCTGGAGGGACTTTCCAAGTACACTGTATGTACAGTTATAACAACATGACTAGGTAACTAGAATGCTCTGGAGGGACTTTCCAAGTACACTGTATGTACAGTTATAACAACATGACTAGGTAACTAGAGTGCTCTGGAGGGACTTTCCAAGTACACTGTATGTACAGTTATAACAACATGACTAGGTAACTAGAATGCTCTGGAGGGACTTTCCAAGTACACTGTATGTACAGTTATAACAACATGACTAGGTAACTAGAGTGCTCTGGAGGGACTTTCCAAGTACACTGTATGTACAGTTATAACAACATGACTAGGTAACTAGAGTGCTCTGGAGGGACTTTCCAAGTACACTGTATGTACAGTTATAACAACATGACTAGGTAACTAGAATGCTCTGGAGGGACTTTCCAAGTACACTGTATGTACAGTTATAACAACATGACTAGGTAACTAGAATGCTCTGGAGGGACTTTCCAAGTACACTGTATGTACAGTTATAACAACATGACTAGGTAACTAGAATGCTCTGGAGGGACTTTCCAAGTACACTGTATGTACAGTTATAACAACATGACTAGGTAACTAGAATGCTCTGGAGGGACTTTCCAAGTACACTGTATGTACAGTTATAACAACATGACTAGGTAACTAGAATGCTCTGGAGGGACTTTCCAAGTACACTGTATGTACAGTTATAACAACATGACTAGGTAACTAGAATGCTCTGGAGGGACTTTCCAAGTACACTGTATGTACAGTTATAACAACATGACTAGGTAACTAGAATGCTCTGGAGGGACTTTCCAAGTACACTGTATGTACAGTTATAACAACATGACTAGGTAACTAGAATGCTCTGGAGGGACTTTCCAAGTACACTGTATGTACAGTTATAACAACATGACTAGGTAACTAGAGTGCTCTGGAGGGACTTTCCAAGTACACTGTATGTACAGTTATAACAACATGACTAGGTAACTAGAATGCTCTGGAGGGACTTTCCAAGTACACTGTATGTACAGTTATAACAACATGACTAGGTAACTAGAATGCTCTGGAGGGACTTTCCAAGTACACTGTATGTACAGTTATAACAACATGACTAGGTAACTAGAATGCTCTGGAGGGACTTTCCAAGTACACTGTATGTACAGTTATAACAACATGACTAGGTAACTAGAATGCTCTGGAGGGACTTTCCAAGTACACTGTATGTACAGTTATAACAACATGACTAGGTAACTAGAATGCTCTGGAGGGACTTTCCAAGTACACTGTATGTACAGTTATAACAACATGACTAGGTAACTAGAATGCTCTGGAGGGACTTTCCAAGTACACTGTATGTACAGTTATAACAACATGACTAGGTAACTAGAATGCTCTGGAGGGACTTTCCAAGTACACTGTATGTACAGTTATAACAACATGACTAGGTAACTAGAATGCTCTGGAGGGACTTTCCAAGTACACTGTATGTACAGTTATAACAACATGACTAGGTAACTAGAATGCTCTGGAGGGACTTTCCAAGTACACTGTATGTACAGTTATAACATGACTAGGTAACTAGAATGCTCTGGAGGGACTTTCCAAGTACACTGTATGTACAGTTATAACAACATGACTAGGTAACTAGAGTGCTCTGGAGGGACTTTCCAAGTACACTGTATGTACAGTTATAACAACATGACTAGGTAACTAGAATGCTCTGGAGGGACTTTCCAAGTACACTGTATGTACAGTTATAACAACATGACTAGGTAACTAGAATGCTCTGGAGGGACTTTCCAAGTACACTGTATGTACAGTTATAACAACATGACTAGGTAACTAGAATGCTCTGGAGGGACTTTCCAAGTACACTGTATGTACAGTTATAACAACATGACTAGGTAACTAGAATGCTCTGGAGGGACTTTCCAAGTACACTGTATGTACAGTTATAACAACATGACTAGGTAACTAGAATGCTCTGGAGGGACTTTCCAAGTACACTGTATGTACAGTTATAACAACATGACTAGGTAACTAGAATGCTCTAGAGGGACTTTCCAAGTACACTGTATGTACAGTTATAACAACATGACTAGGTAACTAGAATGCTCTGGAGGGACTTTCCAAGTACACTGTATGTACAGTTATAACAACATGACTAGGTAACTAGAATGCTCTGGAGGGACTTTCCAAGTACACTGTATGTACAGTTATAACAACATGACTAGGTAACTAGAATGCTCTGGAGGGACTTTCCAAGTACACTGTATGTACAGTTATAACAACATGACTAGGTAACTAGAATGCTCTGGAGGGACTTTCCAAGTACACTGTATGTACAGTTATAACAACATGACTAGGTAACTAGAATGCTCTGGAGGGACTTTCCAAGTACACTGTATGTACAGTTATAACAACATGACTAGGTAACTAGAGTGCTCTGGAGGGACTTTCCAAGTACACTGTATGTACAGTTATAACAACATGACTAGGTAACTAGAGTGCTCTGGAGGGACTTTCCAAGTACACTGTATGTACAGTTATAACAACATGACTAGGTAACTAGAGTGCTCTGGAGGGACTTTCCAAGTACACTGTATGTACAGTTATAACAACATGACTAGGTAACTAGAGTGCTCTGGAGGGACTTTCCAAGTACACTGTATGTACAGTTATAACAACATGACTAGGTAACTAGAATGCTCTGGAGGGACTTTCCAAGTACACTGTATGTACAGTTATAACAACATGACTAGGTAACTAGAATGCTCTGGAGGGACTTTCCAAGTACACTGTATGTACAGTTATAACAACATGACTAGGTAACTAGAATGCTCTGGAGGGACTTTCCAAGTACACTGTATGTACAGTTATAACAACATGACTAGGTAACTAGAATGCTCTGGAGGGACTTTCCAAGTACACTGTATGTACAGTTATAACAACATGACTAGGTAACTAGAATGCTCTGGAGGGACTTTCCAAGTACACTGTATGTACAGTTATAACAACATGACTAGGTAACTAGAATGCTCTGGAGGGACTTTCCAAGTACACTGTATGTACAGTTATAACAACATGACTAGGTAACTAGAGTGCTCTGGAGGGACTTTCCAAGTACACTGTATGTACAGTTATAACAACATGACTAGTTAACTAGAGTGCTCTGGAGGGACTTTCCAAGTACACTGTATGTACAGTTATAACAACATGACTAGGTAACTAGAATGCTCTGGAGGGACTTTCCAAGTACACTGTATGTACAGTTATAACAACATGACTAGGTAACTAGAATGCTCTGGAGGGACTTTCCAAGTACACTGTATGTACAGTTATAACAACATGACTTTTATTTTTAATTATTTCTCAATATAATGTTTTAGAACGTTGTTTAACGGATTGGACCGAGTTAACTACATTTTTATTCAATGGAAAAAACAATTGTTGAACAAGAAAATTGCAATGTATGTCACTAAAGAGATGAAGTTGTTAGTTAATAGCAGTAAAAAATCTTAAACTAGTTTTTGCAATATCCGTCCTCAAAAGTAACTTCATTGTAAAAAAATATTTCAGACACATAAGTAAATTGTTTGAAACTATAAAATATTTATATTTGTAGATTCCATCTTTACCTAAGCTACTAGTTTTCACTAAAATAGTTGTAAATATGTTAAACCTGGCCTATAGTAGAACTTACTTATATTTGTTGAGGATGGCCATTTCGGGAGATGTGTGTCATTGTCAACTAAGACCGTAACTCAGTATTACTTGTACTTACTTTTACATAACTCTGAGTTACGGTCTCAGAGAATCGGCACATCTCCTGAAACTGCCGTCCTCAACAGATATAAGTAAGTGCTACTATAGGCAAGTTTGTAAAATATTTACAAGTGTTCTAGTGAAATAAAACCAGTTACTTAAGATTAAACCTTATTGTACATTTTGGGAGATGTGTTTCATTGTCAACTTAGACTGTAACTCTACTAAGTGCTACTATAGGCAAGTTGTAACATATTTACAAGTGTTTTAGTAGAAAAAAGATTATTAAGAAATTATCAATCTCATCTCTTTCCTAATAATATATAAAAAACAATATTATTTTAACAATGCAATTAAACATATTATTATTATTAAAACAATGCTATTAATAATAATGTAGCAAAAAAACAATGCTAATTTAACATTAATAAAATGTGTTTTAGCAACAGTGAACTTATTTATATACTGGATGTTAATTTTATTACAAATAACTAACAGAGGCCAAATCCTAATTAAAACACATAGTTTGATTATATTGTGAACATTAGTTTACAATATTTATGCTACAAAAATCATTCAGCGTATATAAGATTTTGAAATGAAAAAATACTTTAAAAGACACTGGCAAATGACTGACAGAAAGTCAGCCACTTCAGGCTGGCAGAAGGTAATATGCCTAACTTCAAAACTAAATTTATTTCACATCCCATCAGTTCAATCTTTCAACTTTTACTATCATCCATTTCTGGACCAATTTTAGAAAATTATCCTGCTCACAGTTTCTAACTTTTTGGCATATAGTTGGATGTCAAATAATTAGTTATCTGATCTTCTATCAATAAATAAACATGTCAAGGAATAATTGGAATTTTTAGTGTATCTAAAGCTTCCTATTTGATATGTTTATCTTTACTCGTACTGTTTCACAATAATCTGGTGCTCTCTTATGTCTTCACTGTCACTTATCTAATACTCAGACAATTTTTCAGCTTCAGAATTGGAAGCATCCAATAGATGTAATTCTACAGCCAAAAGTATGAATGAAAATTTTCCAATAAACGCCATTTCTATGGTACTGAGTAAGTCTTTTGGAGATCAGGTTATGTATCATACTTCAAAATTCATTGTACCCATTCTATGTTCTTAGAGAAAATCGTATTAATTATTCCTTGAACACAAGACTCAAGTATTTCTTCACAGGTATTCATCAATAAACCATAAATTATCACTTATCTACTACCAAGTTATTTTTGTATTATCTAATACTAATGGTTTTGAAATTTTTTATTTCACTGCTCAGCTTTAATGGCATTCTCTTAAACCTTCATTATCTGTATATTCAAATTAATATTCTAAAACAAAAATATAAACTTGCAGTTTTTGTGTCGTACATCTTGAGGTTTTTCTATAATTATACCTTTTGGTATTAACTTGGCACAAAAAGCATTTATTCTTACTGATTTTTTTCTACAGACACATTTCACACTAGGTCAGTGTGTTATTCAGTGCTGTGAGTTACAGACAAGACTGTTGCTCAGGCGTGAGCGTCTGGTGTGGCATTCCAAACGACAAAACACACTCACAGTAAAATGCTATATTTGAATAAATAATTAACAATTACTCTATGAAAAATAACACACCAGCGAATACCAATACACCACACACTCACACCAACACAACACACCTGAGCAACAGTCTTGTCCGTGACTCACAGCATTGAATAATGCGCTGAGCTAGTGCAGAAAGGATCTGCTGAAAAAACAAACAGTGGTTTTTTTCCCAAGTTAATACCAAAAAGTGTAATAATATAAGATCCTTTCAACACATGAATTATTTTTAATCGGAGGATTTACAATGAATTGTAGTTTTTAAAATGTTATTTTATAAAATGGAATGATTAAATTAGTCATTAAAAAGTGATTTTAATAATTACTTTAGTGGAAAAGATTATAACTTTTTAGACAAGCTAAAATATTTACTTAGATTTCAATAACTTGTGAAATTTATTTACAGAAAAGAAGAAAGAAAAATATTGCCTAAAGCCAATGTGAAACATTATTAAATAAATAAAATGTGAGTTGACAGATAACAAAAAAACAATGAACAGTGAACGGAATCTGATCTATTTATACTTTGGCAATACGTTAACTGGTGTAACGTCATCGGTGAGTTTAGGAATAGCCTGGTCTCATTGGAATTACACTCTAAACACATGTGTTGCGGAGGAGGAAAACTGTGGCTGTATATTGTACAGTACTGCAACATTTAATACATTCACAGGTGGAGCGAAATTCTTTTGTAGTTTCCCCACATTTGTACAGATTCCAGTAGTTCTTTGGGCATTGTGTGCACTGATATTTCATGCATATAGAGTCTGCATTCCAGTTACAAAAAAGAGCGCAACAAGAAGAAGAGTACGAACAGTTACTTTTAGTGATGAAGGTGTAAGGTAAACACAACTCACACATTTTAATAGAGAAACATTATAAAGGTACTGTTATAAACAAATATAATATTGTCTGCTAATTTCTGGGCCTTTAACTGGAATTTTGGACCAAACAATATTAAACAACAATATTGAACAACTAAAGTTGTATTTCATAACTAATAAGTTGAACAAGACCTAACCTTTAATAAGTCGTAAATTTGACTAGCTACACATTATTTTATATACATTTTTTTCAAATACACTATCATTAAATACACTTTTTGGTATACTATGGTATTTTATACATTTAAAATTATTTATGAGTTTTAAGAGTTTTATCTATCTAAATTCTACTAACAATATATGGTTTACTTGATATTCATGAATATTCTTCTGAATCAATACCAATAAATCATAATAAAGTTTCGATTATAAGTGATTGTTGTGTAGCTGAGTGAATACTTTTGAACGTACTTGCTCCCGTGTTTCGAAACAATAATTTAAATTAAATAATACTTGACTAAGTGAATACGTAAGGGCTTACTTGCTGACGCGTTTCGAAACAAGTGTTCCTTTTACAAGTATAGGCTTTGCTTTGTAAAGGAACGATTGTTTCGAAAGCAAGTGCGTCAGCAAGTAAGTCCTTACGTATTCACTTAGTTAAGTATTATTTAATTAAAGTTTAATCAGTGAATTCAAGATGATTACAACAAGCAACAATAATTTTGTTGAGGAAGCCAACCCTTGTTGTGGCTTCGTTAATAAATGATCGTTTTGAAACGCGTTAGTAAGTTCAAAAGTATTCACTTAGTTATGCAATAATTACTTATAATCTTGATTTTTGTAGTCCATTGCGTTCAGTGAAACTTAATTAATAACTTTACATTAGTTTATGACTATCAGAACTCTAATTTTTTAAAGCATACTTGAGTGAATAAGCATCTATATTGCCTAATTGGGCTATATATAGTAATAAGACTATACACATTCATGACATGAAATTGTCTTGCTCTCTTTAAAAAGAAATATTTGGTTTTCTGCTAAGCCTATGAAAGCAGTAAATCACCCATCAATGCAGTGATGACCAAATCAAAATTACAACAAAACGTAGAACAGAGATCATTCCGATTTCCCATTGCATAACATATTATAAAATGATTGATTAACAGTGTAACAAGTAAAACATGCTCTGGGTTCAAAAAAATACCATTTGGATACTTCAAAAAATTTTATAAATCGAATTGAAATTACAAATTTGAATTGGGTGATTTAAAGGGTTGTTACCAAACATGGAAATTTATTATTTTTTTTATATATGAGAAAAGCATTTTCTACAAATAAAAACAAAATAGAGGGATAGGTTGAGATTTAGGTCAACATGTTATGTTCTAGTTTAAAATCAAGTATTTTGTTAGCTGTGTTTCTTCAGGTACTAAACCTGTTCTTAAAAACACACTATTCTGATTTTAAGAATAGCAGCTGCAGTTCTTTTTCTATATAAGTAAGGAAAATTATTTACTGCAAGGTTAAAACAAACTAGTAAAATATCAAGTTAGAAAATATAAGCCTGTTTTTTACTGTTAAAGGTCATACTCACAAAGAGCAAGATTATTTTGACCCTATTACTAGTCCGTTAGTTCTAGAACCAGTATGACATTGTTTAGTCAACTTATCATTTTAATATCAAACCACATTATCAACACTAAGTAAGATTAGAAGTGATCAACTATTTTGGGAAAAACAATTTTTAGTGACTATATTTAATTTTACAGAACATCAAGACCAGATGTACGCCATAGGCGCAGCCCTCCATGTTACATATTATTCGCAGTAGTTTCTGGACTTATAGGCGTCCTGCTTCTTGCTCAGATGTGGATAGTAACTGGAGGGTACTTGTTTACATGCCGAGAGTATAGAAAAGCTGTTGCCAAACAACTCATGGTAAGTCATTAGTAAAAACTTGTAATAACTTTCAGACTATATGAATAGCTTTTTAGTGCAATTAATCAAAACTCTAAACATTAGAGCTTCACCCTTCTGAGTACTTATTCATTATAAAATATTGGTAATCTTCATCACTATTCCTACTTTATTACCTACAGCTCAGATAGATCAAGGTTTGTGTTTCTAGTTTGAAGCAGAAAGGACGGATGTTTTTAAAAAAACAATATATCGTTTCCTGTGAATCAAAAACTTTTTTATTTACAGAATAATGCTAATATTATGTTGCCATTTTAGGAAATTAATGTTTGAAAACATCTGTCATGTGATGGCTGTTTTGAGCGATGCATTTCACAAGCTGCTCTCAGAAGTTGGGTCCTCTCTCTCTAACATTGCTCAGTCAATTTGAACTATTTCCACACAAATTGCTTCCTTCAGTTCTTCAAGTGTACGTGGTTTATGCTTGTATACATGTGGCTTGAAGTAACCTCACAAAAAGTAGTCACACATGGACAGCTCTGGGGAATCAGGATGCCAATTAATGTCACAGAACCATGAAAAACAGCCCTAATTGCTTGCATTGAAATTCTTGCTGTGTGAGCTGTCATCCCGTCCTTGTGAAACCATACTTGCTGGATAGCAATATTGTGAAACTGTACTTGCTGGATAGCAATATATTTTCTTTTTAGTTCAGGTAGAAAGGATTTGGTGATCATCTGTCTATAACGTTTCGAGGATAGTTTACAGTGTTCTTGTTATTGTCTTGGAAAAAGTATGGACCAATAACAACTCTACTCGTTATAGCATACCATACTGTTAGCTTCGGACTGTGTAATGGTCTCTCATGCATCATTTTTGGATTTTCATTGGCCCAATGGATAACAACAGTTCTGTTGATGTACCATACCATTCAAATAGAAATGTGTTTCATGAATCATGAACAAAATGATATTGACATTTTGCTCAAGTAAGACCTCTATTTCTCAAGCAAAATTTAACCAGTGGACATAATTTCTAGGGTTTAATTTTTGCACTATAGACATTTTGTAGGGATGAAATCCTAGATCACTATGCAAAATATGCGTGACCAATTACTAAGGCGCAGTTCAGCAGAATGTCTCCTAGCAGATTAACAAAGACTACGGAAATGACTTGCCAAAATCTGTCCACATTTTCTGGAATGCGCACTAAGCGAGAAGCCCCTGTCAATTTTTTACTCAACACTGTTCTTTGTAAACAAAGAGATTTAACAGAAGCTAAAATAGTGTTATGGGTGTGTACACTATCATGTCTCGCAAAATTGAAATGGCGACAAAACTCACGATAAACTGCAGTAATAGACTTATTATTATGCACAAAACTGTCATAAGCAAACACACAATGTTGTACAGTCCACGGCTTCATTACATTTACTAAACAAAATGCCATAAGCTACCAAACACTTCACCTTATCAGTCACCCCCTCCTACTACCCAATTCAGAATGCTATCTGTTCTAAAAACATTAATCCTTTCTGCCTCACCCCGTATATTAATCATTAAACAATAACCCTAGATAAAAATATTGGAGATGACCCCAGTATGTTTGTAACCTTCTGTTAACAAAACAAGGGTGTATATAAGGGGTCCTCGAGCACACCCCACCCAAAATAAAAAAGTAGTAAATATACGAAAATTTACTATTTTCTGGATCCATTGCGAATTCCATTTCTGTATTAACATTAAAAAACTTACTTTTCATATTTAAACTATGATTCTAACAAAATCCAAAATGTACCTAAAACCTGTACTTTTAAGAAATCAACGTCCAAACGTTTCCTAGGAAAGGTCCACTAGAACCCCCCCCCCAACCTCCTGGTTGTTTCATCACCCCCTGAAATTTTTGTCTATATATGCCACTGTAACAAAATGTACATCAATGTTGTTCAAATATTTGTAGCAAGGGTTGATATTGTTCAATGATTATAGTTATGCTACTATGCTCTGTATAGATTTTTGTATGAACTATATTACCAAATATATCTTCTGAAGATGTATCCTTGGATCATCAGTTTCAGGCTTTGTATATATAAACAGTAGCATATTGACTAGTGTTATTTCTTAGTAAATCTGAATATCTTTAATTTCTGAAAGGTCTTAAAATTTTTGCCTAAACATTCACCTCAGAACCTCCTTGTTAGAAATAAATTCCTATAGTGTTGTAAATATTGTTAAATGCTAAATTAAAAATACAAAACTATTATATTTTTATTGCAGTTCTTTATTTACAAACACAATCAGGTTATAGAATTTCTTATATTAGTTCATTCTCCTTATATATCTTATTCAAATTATGAAGAGTTTATAAAGTACTTTATATTCATCCACTCAAGTTTAAATACATTTTGTTTAAACTTGTAGCGAATGACAATTGATCTTAATAGTTTAAAAAAATATTAGTTCAATAATTAAATTTAACCAATTAATTTTAGTTTTTTTATATAGGAGAAAACTTTTTATAAAAGGTGAAAGGTATGCAATATAGTTAATTCAACCCATTTGGTTAAAAAAATAAGTGATAACATACGATACCAAAAAAACAGCTGATTTTATGATGTAGGTTATTTGGTAGAACAGCTGTTTTAACACAGAGGTTATGTTGCTTTATTTAATTGTAATTATTTAGTAAAAATTAACTAAAATAAATTTCGTCTTTGTTGACCTAAGTAGGTATTGACTTTAGAATATTTTTGTTTATATTACTTGTTTTTAACTCGATTTTCTACTACTCATTTTGATAAATATAACTTGTAACTTGAATGGCCACTGATTAAAATTTTTAAAGTGATATTCCTGAAAATCTCACTTTGATAATGATCTATTTTTGCTGTACAATAATACCAACTCTCTAAAACGTAGGCTCATTACACATGATTGATGTTTAAGTCCATAAATGTTGAATAAGATTTTGGATGATTTTCAAACAAGTTCCCTGTTGGTCTGTCACTTTTCATTCAGAGGACTGTGAATCAAAGTGAAATTTTAGAAAACAATATGGGGATTTAAAATATCATCACAGATGTAGACCAAAAACCTTTATTGAAAATAACAGCTTATGCCTATACTCTGAAGACTCTGATGGTAGGAATATTACGTATTTAGTTAAATGCCTTTAATAGTTGTGAGCAAAAATAATATGATCTTTAAGAACAACTAAATTGCCTTTATTGTGAAATTACAAATTCTTGCTGCTCGTGGAAAAATATTATTTTCTGAACAAAATCTTAGGCTAATTTTTTAAAAGATGAACTTACTATTTCTCAAAAAAACCTGTTCTACCTAAAGAATAACCGTCTTTATCAATGATAGAAATATTTCTGAACATGTGTTTTAAAGGGACTTTTAAACTGCATGGATGTATTGTTGATAACATTGAGTATTTAAAAAACCTAGTTTTGGAACTATATTTTAGGTTAAACCAATTTTTATAAAATTAAATGTTTTTACCATTTGTTGATTCCATCTTCGCGTGAGCTACTAGTAATCACTTACACTTTTTAAAAATTGTTTTAACTTGCCTATAGTAGCACTTACTTTGCTTGTTGAGGACGGCCGTTTCGGGAGATGTGTCCCTTTGTCAACTCAGACCGTAACTGATCTCAAGGTTTACGTAGGTTAGGGTGGGGGTGGGATATTTTGGTGGTGTGGGTGTATTTTGTGTGTATTAGGAGTTATGATGTCAAAAAGTGCGTGTGAGTTGTAATGTAATTGTGTATTGAGTATGTGTGTAGGGTGTAGTTTGAAGTGCCTATATATTTCGTATTGTTCGGTTGTGTAGCGTTGGTTATTTCTGTGTTGTTTATGAAGAATTTGTAGGTTAGATGCTATGTCTATGTAGTCGTGTTTAGTGGAGTTGAGGTGATCTGCGAAGTTTGATTGGTAGTTATTGTTTTTTAGTGCTTTTATATGTTCTTGGTAACGTGTGTAGAATGACCTCCCTGTCTGGCCTATGTAAAAACTAGGGCATGAACTGTTTACATAGGCCAGACAGGGAGGTCATTCTACACACGCTACCAAGAACATATAAAAGCACTAAAAAACAATAACTACCAATCAAACTTCGCAGATCACCTCAACTCCACTAAACACGACTACATAGACATAGCATCTAACCTACAAATTCTTCATAAACAACACAGAAATAACCAACGCTACACAACCGAACAATACGAAATATACAGGCACTTCAAACTACACCCTACACACATACTCAATACACAATTACATTACAACTCACACGCACTTTTTGACATCATAACTCCTAATACACACAAAATACACCCACACCACCAAAATATCCCACCCCCACCCTAACCTACGTAAACCTTGAGATCAGTTACGGTCTGAGTTGACAAAGGGACACATCTCCCGAAACGGCCGTCCTCAACAAGCAAAGTAAGTGCTACTATAGGCAAGTTAAAACAATTTTTAAAAAGTGTAAGTAAATGTTTTTATTTAAATATTGTATACTCATAATTTACTATAAAAATAAATGAAATTATTACTCGTAATAGTTTAAAAAAATTGTTAATACAATACTAGAATTTGATAGGAATTTCAAACTGATTGCATAGTAACATATATGATGTGTTTTTAGGCTAACGGTCAACTCTCTGAATTGGTATTCGACCGTCTTTCCTGCGGGACTATGATGGATTTTCTCGACTACTTGCAAGCAGATCCAGATATATTACAAGATAGATACAGACGGCATTACAAGATAAACACTGCCTACTTTCTACAAGTTGCATTAGTTTCCTCATGGGCAAGTTGTACATTCTGGATAGTAACAGCTCTCTATAACTCTTATATGGTTTTTAATAAGAACAAATAAGAACGTCTCATTAACAATTTCATGTACATATTGTTTATAAGAATGTATTTAAAACAAGCCAAGACTTTAATAGTTATTTACTAGGTATTTTTAGTTATAAATATTTGTAAATTGGTGGCAATATCTGATTTTTATAAATACACTGATTAATCAATTTCATTGTTATAAAACAATAGGTTAACAATATTATTTTTATACTTCTGAAAGTGCACTATTATTAAGTTTATAGTTTCATATAACACAAAATTAGTTTTTATGTCGCTTTATAGCAATGACTACTTTGTTTAAAAAATACAAAACATAAGAAGTATTTAATTACTTTTTAATCTAGATTTTCATATTAACTTTTATACTGTATAGTACCATTTCTATTAATCAAAATTTTTATAAACTCCTCTTTTCAATAAAAAAATTTGTTTTAATCACTTGATTCTGATTTAGCCTGTATTTTTTATTAGCCCATTGCTGATGTAATTACATGCACGCTGTGACACTAGCGGGTACATTCCTCTTGTGAATTGAGTTGAACTAAATATTATATTTTTTTACAGGTGCAATTTTTTTATTTTGTACCTTAATTTATTACTTGTCAGTTGATTATTTTTTGTAAATATTATTATTAAAAATAAATTAAAAGCTACTTACAGTTTGAAGTTTTCTTTAGATTCTAGGCTCCCACTATTATTGTTCATTTCGTATGTACACAAGAATACTCTAATTACAGCTACTGACTGACATAGAGTAAAACGTATTCTGAGCTTCTCACTTTAGTTAACATAAAATCTGATGAAATGTTGTATTATGTATATGAGTCTAACGGAAAGTTAATGGGCCATAAATATCTTTCTTTATGCTGTAATTTTCGAGTTGATAAATATCCCTTAGAAAGCACAGACGTCTTTGTGTGTGACAAATCAGAAAATAAACTCTATTGAAGCAAACAAATCAATCAAACGATGATATTCATGACTAGCTGGCTTAGTCTTTTTTCCCGCTACTAATAAATTGTCATAGCCTAGACCGTAATCCAGTATATTTTAATGAAAAAACAGATTTGACACAGTATTTAAACAGATTCTTGTTTTAAATAAATATACAGTTGCATGATCACTCATGTATGCATTATTGTATCTGGTAATTACTGTTTTTAATGTAAAATTCATAACACATTTTTTTAAATGTAACATGTCAAACCAAGAGGGAGGGAATTTTTGCTTTATATAAACTATGTAATATGGCATGACTGCTATTTAGGTAAAAAAGTAATGAATAATAGGAAGAATATAATATTATAGTTGGGAGTTCAGATTGTGCCATTTTTTTCTGGCAGAAGAAAAAGCTGTTTCTGAAATTCAATGAAAATATGAACTGTTAAATATATGAACCACAAATATACGGTGAAAATACTATGAAAAACAAAATTGTAGTGTTATTTTCAAGAAAGTAGTGATATGCCATGTGTTGACCAGGTTTGTCCACAATATTGGAAGAAAAATTCAACCATAGAGTAATTCAACCACTTATGAACTTTGTTTGTGACATTTAGAAGTGTGATGAATCTATTAACTGATAATTTTTAGTAAGAAGTTACTATCAGAACTCACAAAGTTTTACTCAATGTCGAAAAACGAAAAGCTGTGAACATTATATACCAATAACGAACAGCTGTGAAAATGACATACATAAAAGTAAAACTCAAGCACTAGCCAATAATATAATATAACTAACAATAAACCCAATCCTTCAATACAAGAATAATAAAGAAAAATTTAGGGTTTAATCCTATATAACTTGGTATGATTTTAAAAACTATTGATGAATTCTTGAATTTTGTAGTCCATTACGTTCGGTGAAAATTATTAATTACTTTTATATTAGTTTATGACTATCGAACTTTAATTAATGAATTGTATGAAATTATTTTAAATCCAGATATGAACTCCATTTACTAGTTATCTCTTTTATACTTACCATCCACTTTCAATAATAAGTAAGGATGTTAATGTAAACAATAAAGTTAAATTCACAATAAACTATTTTATTTTATTACAGCAAATCATATCATTGGCTATTTATTTATTTTATTTAATTCTCTCTATCGCTACACATTAAAATTGTTTACAGATACAAAAATATCTATTCAAAAGCTTCACATTATCACAATTTCAAACATCCATCTGGTCAATGTTTTATTTTGCTAAAAACTTTTCACCCCATTGTAAAAATTTTATATCTAGAATTCCAATGCTAGATGCTGAAATCAAAGATGTTGCTAGCAATCGTTATGAAATCTAAAACTTGGTTCTTTATTTATTTAGACCATGTATAATAAATACGTTTTAAACTGAAAATTTTGTATACATTAATCAATAAAATTACAATCATTGTATTACATAAAGTGTTCAATATTTCCTTTGTATTTGACACACATTCGAAGAATTATACCCTTAGAATTTATCTATGGACTTAAACAAAACATGTTTAATGTTTAGTTTTTAATTCAAAGTTATTGATGCTTCTAATCACAAACAATTCTTGAATAAAGAGCTTTAAACAAAGAAAAGAATTAAATTCTATTTTAAAGCCTTTGTGAAATAAATTAAGCCTGATTTAAAAGTGCAGTGATTGTACAAACAGGATGTTACTAAGGTTACTATTTATTGTGTGGGTATGACCCACCATTGTTTCTTAACTGGTCATGGCTAGTTCCAGATACAGTAGTGGGAATCTCCCTGGGAAACTCTGTTAGATATGTCCACCAGGACCCAGCACATCATGGCACACCCGCCTTGAGTGTGAGTTGTTTAGGTTCAGGACTTGGGCTGTCAGTAGCTATAACATGTTGAACGGATGTATAGGCACACTCCTGGACTTATTAAAGGAAAAGGATTAGGAGTCCTAGGTAAATTAAACATTAGGCCTTTATATACATTATAAACTTTATATATACTTTATATATATATATATATATATATATATATATATATATATATATATATATATATATATACTGTATATATATATATATATATATATATATATATATAATGTAATTGAATCTATGTATTTTTTAAATAGCCAATTAAACTCAAAATAATAATTCGAACAACATTAACATGTTTTGTTTAATTTTAATATCTAACTCTTTTTGTATCAATAGTTCCTTGGACAAAATTCATTCGTAATGTGTCAAAGATTATCGTTATGATGACAACTTTTATGACTTTTACTTTTTTGTTACAAACAGCGCACCTAAATAAACAAACTAATATATTTTATGTACACTTTAATATACAACTAAAATGAATACTTCTCAAAATGTATGATGATTTGTTTGCCTAATTTCAGTATGTAAAGTATGCACAACAAACCAGATGTAATTGTAGCATTATATAATTGTAGTTAGAAAGATGATTAAAATTTGTTTATTTTAAAATTGAAATATATTTTTTAAATAATTTATGTTTTTAAAAATCACTAAAATATTATAAACAATTTTGTTTATAATTATATAAAGTAAATCAAAATATTAACAGTTCTTAAAATAAATGTGGTAATATAAATAAACAATTAATAAAATAGGTAATTATTTGTAATAATATTAACAGTAATTATACAATAAAAAATATTAAAAAATGAAATAATTATCAATTAATTAATTGGAAATTATTGGATCAGTTTATTGTTATAAAGAAATTTGAAGTTTTATAAAAACATCTGTTTTCATTAATATGTTAATTTAATTTATTTTTAAAAATAACAAATTTTTACGTAACAAATTTACGTAAAATTATGTCTCTAATGTTCATCAAACTGTATTTTCAAAAAAAAAATAATGCGATGTTTTCTTATTATTTATTCTTTATCATGATTTTTATTTAGATTTCAGTATTTTCATAGCTAGAAACTAGACTAAAAACAAACATTAATGAAATTCAACAAGTGTGTATCACACTGTTACAAAACATGAGTGCTGAGAAATTTCAGTAAATTAGTGGAGTGTCAGATTTTAAAAAAATTCAAAATTAATTGTTTTCATATTTTGAAGGAAAATATAATGAAGCACACAATATATATAAACATTTAAAACTTTCTGAGCATTTACGTGCTGCATCAGGGGATATTATCTATTTGTCTACTCTGATTGCAAATGTTGATGTTGTCAAAATTTTAAAGGTATGGATCTCTTGAAATAGTTGTCCTCAACATAACTTCAAAAGTAAATATTACTACGGGTAAGAATTTATGTGTGTGTGAATATATACGAACGTGTGTTCGTACATTCACACACATTTAAATTTAAGTTTAAATACATATTACATCTGTTATTATATAAATATGATATATATGCACTTACATATTATAAACATACCTCAAGTTCAAAATTGAATATATAAAGTTCTGTTAAAATAAAGCATAAAGTCCTTTATTTTACAAAGGACATGAAAGACTCCTGTTTTTGTCTTGCAAACTACTGTTATGAATTTACTAATGATATATTTGAAACGATTTTCTCTGAATTTTATAGATTTTAAAAATAGTAAAATTTTAATGCCAATAACTTTTCAGTATTTGTTTACACAAGCTTTCAATAGTGTTCATTGAAAAATAATCTGATTTGTTATGTATAATTTTTATATTAAGAAACGATTGCATAAACAACACATTTCATATTTCAGCAAAATTTTAAGTCATTAAATATTACTAATTATTTTATTCTTCATTAATTAAAATATCCTTTTACCAAAGTTACAATGCTTAAAATACTTTACAGCCTTTTCATACTAAATACAATTTCAATTTACAAACAACCTTCATCAACCAAGAAATGTGGCAGACTTTACTACAAAAAATTAATAAATTACTTTGCTAGAAACTCTTTACAGATTTAATTTTAAGATTTCACAAAAATAAATAACACTGATTAAAAAATTAATATCAAATAAATATATAAATTCTATTTATAATTATTAAATAAAAATATTTTAAATACTAAAATTTAACATCACATAACAATTACATTTTAAAAAATGTAAATAAAAGATGTCTTTGAAACATAAGATTAAAATGTTGGAAAGGGAATGTGAAGGTTGAACACAAAACTTAAATACTTTGGTTTTACACTTTTTTTATGCTTACATTATAACAATTATTAGTAACGAATTTGTTTTCTTGCTATTTGTTGATGCATCAAATTTTAATTATTTCTGTTTGTTTAGTGAAATTAATAAGATTATAATAAAATCTGAAGCACAATTTTAAAATCCAACATATTTATTTTACAAATAACAAGATAAACAAAACGCAAAAACTAATATTCTAATCATTAATAAGTTATATTTACATGGTATAAACACAGAAATTTCAATTTTGTTTCAAAAGCAATGATTACATAGTTGCCATAAACATTCACATACTATCACATAGAATTACACCTAAGCTAAATTAGCTAACAATATGAAGGCACCTAAATATATTTGCCTACATTGTAGTTACAGACACATGGCCAGCAAAATGGCCGACAGGGGGAGAATTTCAGAAACATTTACAGTGTGAAATTACTCTTTTGAGATACAAAACATGCATTTGGGTTATACTATATGAAAATATTTGCCATTATAGAGAAAAAACAGATAAAAGTCAAATACGAGAATGTTGTATAATGTCCGACTAGTACAATTAATTTAAATAACCAATTATTGTCCCTCACAGATACATCTATAACAGATAAAACTTAAAAAAATCTTGTATTAAGCCACCTAATTCAGATCTTTATTGACATTGCCAACTAAATCTTCTCAATAAAGATTACTTGTAATGTTATACTAAAACTGTATAAAATATAGGTGAAAGAAAGTACAAGTTATATAGATACGTCATGAAATTCACATTGAACTTTAAAAATCTATTAATTCCAAAAATAAAAACCAAGACAAAAATTATACTTACAAATCTACAATACCCTGATCAATTTCAGTTTTACAATTTTAAGCCTACACGGATGATATTGATTTTGTAACAAAAGTACATCATAGTATTACATACTCACATATTTTGCTAAAGTTATTGTGACTGATATCGTCTAACACAATACACCTCAAGACATGTGCTCAAACCTAATATTAGTTAACTGTTTTAAAACAAAATAAACAGCAATGAAAATAATTATTCTTAATTAAAAAATACATAACTAAATGAAAAATTTAGAGCTTACTTGCTGACGTGTTTTGAAACAATTATTATTTTTTCCAAGCTAAGCCTCTACAGTAGAGGCTTAGCTTTGTAAAAGGTATGATTGTTTTGAACCCCAGCCAGTAAGCTCTAAAGTTTTCATTTAGTTATGTATTTTTTAATTATAGTTTAATCAGTTAATTCAAGATAGTTACAACAAGCAATGAAAATAATTAATCAAAGAAGTTAAAAATATAGGAACTAGTAGAATTGTAAACCTGGTACAATTACCTCCTTCCATGCCTTTATTACCATGCACTTGCTCTGTGCTTTCCACTTATACTGTTGATTCATTTTCTAAATATCTCTGTACAGGAAATTAATTGCACTTTAATACATAAAGTGGCTGGCAAGCACTTTAATATATTTTAACATAGTGTTAGTACAGTTTTTAACATACATTGTGGGACGGATGACCACAATTGATGTGCCCAAAATGGAGAGTAAATAACGAGGATAAAAGCTGTAACAATCACTATCAGGAGTTGAGTACACACTGCCAGGAAAATGGCGAGAATATTGCGCGTAGAGCGTGTGCCACAGATAGTGCACACAATAGGTTATGCGCAGTAGTTTATGACAGAAAGGTTAGAATCATTTGAGTTTCAGTTATTAAATGTATATTACTATTAGAAAATATAATAAAATAAGTATAATATAAAAACAGAATGGTGGAAACATGGTTAAATTTTATTTAAGTTGCAGGAAGTTGATAAATTATTCACCAAAGTCAACCTTACCTTGAGTGACAATTAGGCTGATAAATGTTTAAAATGAATTATTACCACCAATATTTTAGTAAGAAGTAACAATAGAAAAAATGATATTGGAAAAGAACTTATCATTTATATTCAAATAAAATTATACTATATAAAATAAGACATTTGTACTGAAATATTAAATTTTTAATACATTTTAATATTAACATTGAAATAATGATGTGTATAAGGGATAACATCTAACTGTTTTGTACACAATACAACATAAATAATTAACTGATTGATTATTGGCTAGAAAAGAAATTAAAATAAACTCTAATTTATAGTTTCAAGTTGCCAAAAATAACTTCTTATTGATATTTCTCATCATAAGATTTTCACTCTGGTCAGTGCATTGAACAATGACACTGTACTTTTTGGCGTCACTTGGCAAAAAACCACTACTTACTGATATTTTTCAGCAGATGTGTTTCACACTAGGTCAGTGCATTGTTCAATGCTGTGAGTCACTGATGAGACTCACGCCTTTGCTGAAAAATATCAGTAATTAGTAGTTTTTTTGCCAAGTGGTATCAAAAGTAGTAATTTATATTAAAAAACCTTAAGATGTACGACAAAAAACTGCAAAAACAATGACAGCTGAGAAATATCAATGTCACTGGTCGATTTAAAATACAAAAGTTATCTCAAATAGGACAATCTCTTTTTTTTAAGACGTATTTAATCTAAGAGTAAAATTTCTAAAAACCCACAAATAAATCACAGTTAAGAACAGTATTCTGATCAAACACAACAGAGCTCACAATTAAGGTTTGAATTTATTTACGTAATGATCTTATTTGGGATATTTCTACCTGTTTATTAAAACACAAAACTTTTACAGTATTTGTATTACACATAACAACAATGGAATGAGTAATAAAAAAAGCTTGAAGTGGTAAAACTAGCTACGGAAAATAATTCATGGAAAAATTATATTCTAAGAATATAAAATTCATTCTATTAAGAAAATAAATATGCTGAACCAGACTATACAAAATTTATATGTATTTATTTTATAAGTAATTATTGCGTAGCTAATTGAATACTTATGAATTTACTTGCTTATACATTTCATTACTCACTTGAATGTTTTGAAATGTGTCAGCAGGTAAATTCGTAAGTATTCACTCAGTTACGCAATAATTACTTAAAATTTATAGTGAATTTAAGATGATTACAACAAGCGACTTTATACATTTATTATTTAAAGTGTAATATTAAAACCAAATATTGGTGATAATGTATTATTCAAATTAAAAATTTGAAATCTTCACTTTGGTTAGCATGGTTTGAATTAAAAATGTTTATTTATGCTAGAATATATAATGCTAGGTTAAAATAATCAAAATTTTAATAAATAATACACACAACCTTTAACCTCAAATATTTTTATTAGAGGTTTATTGTGTGTATTATGTATTATTAACAAAGCACAGTAAATTATTCCAAGTAATTAATGATTAAAATTTTCTCCAATTAAAGTTATCTTCTACAAATTTGTATCTGCTATATCTTCATTGTATAGAACATATCTCTTGTTTTATTTCTAGTTAATTTAATAATTTGACTATCTAATGTAAATCTTTCAATGAAATAAAAATTAGCATAATATGTTTCACAGATTGGCACAAACATAGTTCAACATAATAAAAAACATAATCACTAGATTGTGGATATTCAGAGAACTTCTGAAGTAACATGATTTGATCCGATTAGAATCAAATAAATCCGACTAGACAGACTTATTCAATAAAGTTTCAAAATAAAAATTAATAATAAATGCTCAGTAACCTACATTTTTATCGTTTTCATATATGCTACTTATGAATATGTCAATGGAATTAATAAACCCTTATCTACCCACAAGTTCGGGCAGATATGGTATATGGTCACAGTATATCAAACATAGCACTTGTGGATGTAATCTTTAGAGTATATTTACAAGTCTTTCAAGTCTGACAGTTTTAAGATGAAGCTGCTATGAAAGTGTACAGAATATTTTAAAGTTACGAGTTGTTACTTTTGAGTGATGATGGTGGGCTTTACAACTAATAGATGAGGTCTCACTTTAGTCTTGTCAGCTAAAGGATCTAATTATATTTCAAAAGTGCATATGTAGCAACTGTGGTAGAGCCTATTTTCTGTCCTACAGCAGATGTTTCCCTTACTGAACAAATTCAGTAAATTGGGTAGCGACACTATAAAAAAAAATTGAAGAAAATTTAGCAAATAGCTGTTTTACAGACCAATTTTGAAAAGTGCCTGAAGAATAGGAGCTACCTTTACATTTGCAGGTAAAGAATTATGCTATATTAAGAAATTATACATATTCTTGAAAATTTTAATGGTTGTTTTACAGGTACTTAAGTATTATACAGAGACAATTATTATACCGCACGCTGCGGTGGCTAGGTTTAGGTAGGGTTATCATAAATATGCTACTAATTCTTCCCTGTTCCATTATGAATAGGTTGTGGGGAAGAGGAACAAGAGGCATTGTGGTACCGACGGAATATATATGTGACGATTGGGATTGACAGAGACTGGCGCCAATGCATTCAACTTAATTCTTGCTAACATTGCTTTTTTTAGGAGGTAGAAAAGATGAACTGATTGCCGTAATGACAAGTAATTTTCACAGTAAGTCAAATAAAGTCTGTCGTATATAAATATTTAGTCTTCTTACGACCCCTACAAAATAACCTTTAAAAATAGTGGCATCCGTATAACACGTAAGTATCTTAAGAAATTATTTATGGAACAAACCGAATAGCAATAACTAAAACACAATGTTTTTTCTAGTAAAATTTAAGAATATAAATTTTAAATCAATTTAATAAATAGCAAAAACATCTTCATGTTTTATGATTTATGGAGAATTAAATCTTGGGTAAAGAAAATGATTGAAATTATGCAACGAAATGTTAGGTACAGCATCAACAGTCATATGAAATTAGGATATTGGTATACATGAAATTACAAATTTTTTTAACTTAAAGGATCTAAATGAAGTTACATAGAAGGTTTTGATGAAGATAAAAAACAAAAAATCTTATTTGAGTACAGTTTTTTGCCTTTCGTAACGTTACAATATTCTCCTCCTACAAATAAATAAAACCCACTAACCATAACACAAAAATTTTTATTTTACTACAATTACTTTATGTACATTTCGATTACATGGTCATCATCGTCAGAAGTATTATTTAAAATTAATTATTGTCATTTCTTATACAGCAAAGGCTCCAACCTCTTCTCTCCTACTAACAATATCGACCAATCATGTATCAACATACGTATGTCAGGCTCTAAAGGGAAGAGCTTAGCTAATCCTAAGTATCACCTACGTGAATAGTTGAGATAGTTAGGAGAGGAGGGGTGGTGACCTTTGCTATATAAGAAATAACAAAAATTAATGTTAAATAATACTTCTGAAGATAATTACCATGTAATGGAAATGCACATAAAGTAATTTTAGTAACAAAGATTTTTGTATTGTGATTAGTGGGTCTTATTTACTTATTTTAAAAAGTTAGTCCACAGTGCTTAAAAATGTATTAAATAAGTTGATCAGTACTTTACTTATATAATTAGATGATCAGTTATTTTTTTTAACATTTTGTCTTATTTCAATATATTTGTTAAAGTTACAGAATTACATGTTAAATAAGCGAATATAACCTTTAAGCAGCAGCAAAAATAATACTTTTTGGTAACAAATTTACCTACTTATAACTAAGTATGTTCATAAAAATATATATTTTTTCTAAAAAATACATGCCTACAGCAGATAAAACTAATGTAATGTGCACTTAGTTTACTTCCATGTTAGCAGTAAGGCGTAAATACATAAGGAAAATATTGTAATTCTAAAGTATATGATTCAAGAAAATTAGTTTTTTGTTCTTCAGTTAAATTTTGGAAATTAATACTTATTCCAATGAATCCAGGGATGCATTAAATATAGACAAATTATTTGATAAAATTTAAATTAAACACAGTAGCCTTATCATAACCATAAAGATGTTATGAACTGGACCAATAAAGTATTAGTAAAATTACTTAACATTCACAAATTACCTAGCATTTATATTGATAATATGCAACCCTAATGTGTACTTCAAAATAATATACAGTAGAGTCTCGAAAATCCAAGTCCCAACTTTCCAAGCTTCCGTTAAGCCTTTTTCGAGCCAATTCGAGCCTTTTTCTATTTGAAAAGAAACGACTCTGGCGTCCAAGAAATGCTTATAGCCATAAAGAAAAAGAAATATTTATATCAATAAGCCATGCAAAGGAAATGAGTCAGGCTTCCAAGAAATATTTATTTCAATATGGCATTTTCTCCCTCCCCATTCTGTTGTATCATTTAGTTCACTAGTGCTGTACAGATTGGTGTGTTGCCCAACTTCATCAGTTGTGTTTGAATGTCTTTATCAGTTATGTTTAGATGTCTTATAGAAGGCCAATGGGCAATAAATATTTTTATTTATTTACTCTGTAAGTCTTTCTTTCTTTATTTAATTTTTCTTAACTTGAGAGAATTCTGTGAAACTTTTTAAAATTTCTTTATCTATTATTTTGTGTTTTTGTGATAGTGTTGGTTTTTTTGTGATACATGTAGTTGGTTATTGTATTTTACTTTTAAACATGACCTATAACACTGATAAACAACATATTATACACTTCATTTACAGAAATATAAGTGAATATAAGTAATGTTTCAATATGTCATAGTTAAAAAAATTCTAAGTTTAGTTTTCTGTTATCTGAGGTGATCTCAGTCCTATTCACCTCGAATTATCGAGACTCTACTGTAATACAAGATAAACGGTATTATTTTATGATTGACTGTGTTATGCTAATATTATGCCTGACAGTATCACTTTCATCCAATATTACCAAAAACCAGAGTATATTCAGGTTATATGAGTAATACACTGAATCATCTGTTCTTAACACACACAAAAATTGTTTTTAAGTTTGAAATCTGATAAGAGACAAAGAAATGTTCTCAAACTTTGGAAATATTCTACCTTAAAAGATTTACAATACTAAACAAAATAATTTTAGTTTCAACCACAATAAAAAAAAACCAAGGAAGTGTTAGGGACTATATTAACACTGGTTAACATGCCTTGGCAGGGATTACATGTTTTTTTTTACAAATCACTAGTGAGTAAGCATTAAATAACTAAACGAGTCTGGTGCACCCTTAGTTACCCTTGAAACATCAGTCTTTTAAGATCAGTGTTTGTTTTATAATCACTGCAATTCCCTGTCTACTTCTGTAATCAGTTTCGTGAAACTTCTCTTAATTTCTATTTTTTATTATTTTGTTTTTGTGATAGTGTTATAGTTTTTTGTGATATATATATATATATATATACATATATATATATATATATATAGTTGGTTATTATATTTTTGATCCATGCTGTAATTACATCTTTTAAAAGTCCCGTTTTATTGTAAAAGGTTACACAAAAACATCCAACCTTGACTTATGAATATATGATAAATATCGGATAAAAGTGACAAACAAACATGATACCGATAGTTTTGTTGTGTCATAAGTAATAATATTTCTGTTACCTCAAATCTGCATTTGCTTTAATCATTTATTTCATTCAAGGCAACTAATACACAACAAATAAGGCATAGTTGATAATTAATTATTTTTCCAATAAATTTTGGCACAGCTAAAAAAACAAGAATTGGAATTAGCGCTTTAATCAATGGAGAATAGAGTATTGACGATTACTTGATGCCATTAGAATCGACGATTCCTGGAATCGAGAATCGGAATCGACCTATCCTTAGTTACATCAAAAGTGTGTTCTAAATCAGAATATTTTTATATTTCCTTTTAATACAAGTGGGCCATATCAATATTGTAAATTCTTCAAGATTATTTGCAAATATTTGGGGTTTCCCAGACAATTGTAGTTAATAATACAGCACTTACGTAACTGCTTATAAAGTTACAGTAAAGAATAAAGAAGGACTAGTGAGTATTGTAAAATTACACGCAATTTTAATATTGCTTAATGCTGATGTACTTATGTGGTTTTAAAACAAAAATTATTCTAACATATTTACTGGCAAGGAAAATTAAATATAATAACATTGGAAAATAGTTAAACAATATTTAATTTTATTTATTTTTCCCTTTGAATGTCTTATGTCAACATGAAAATATTGGTAAAAAAAACGCCTATTGTTAGAGAATATATGAAATACATTTAAAATTATTCTTTAACCTCTACTTAGAACATAACAAAATATATCTATATATTATACATATAACAAGTTAACAACAAAGACAAAAGAGAGAAGACATCCAAAACAACAATGACTTAGACAGTGACAGCTCAAATAGATATACTATACTGAATATATATGGTTTGTTGTTTATTCGGATATGTTTATTAATAGTTTATAGATTGGAAAATGCAATATTAAATAAGCATTTGGAACAATTATTAATCATACTAACTAAGCACCATCTTGTCATATCTAAATATAATATTACTTTTGACAGAATATTTGTAAAAAATATCAAAATTAAGAATTACAAAAATGCAAGATATTACGAATGCTATATTAAATATGAATAAGATGTTTAATTGTTATTAAAATATATATAATGCTTAAGGAAAGGATAAGATCATTATGTTCTGACGTGTTACACGGAAAACCTATTTCAAGTAATAAATGTTATAAGAGCTATTTTTACTATTTATGAAACTAAAGAGCTGCCTAAAAATACTTATAACTGAGACAGATTGAACAAACTGAACACAAAATCATTATAATTAGTCTGTTTGAAAATGATGCTTAAAAAAACTGGTAAATTACGAATGCTTTAACAAATATCACAGGGGAAACATAATTTCAAAATTGCTATTCTTTACAAATACCTAATTTTCAATTATGCTATCTAGGAATAACATTTGGGAAAAACTTTAAAATTCTGTCAAATTTTTCATTGTCCAAATTCAGTTAATTATTTTTGCAAGGCCCTATATGTTGTATTCAATCGCATCTTGCCTACTCAGGAGAAAGGATTACTCCTTTTCAATGAACCAAATTTGCGTTCAGGTTCTGCAGGAGGTTTTTCATCTCTAAGAACTTCGAAAGGAACAGAACTACCTTGATCTAAATTTTCATCCGCATCACTTGGAAAGTCTTCAAAACTCATGTTACTGAAGCCGGTTGAAATTTTACCAACCTTTTTTGACAGTTTAACTGCCTTTTTAGAACCTGAAGATTTGTTTGACTTGAGTTTAACTGGAAGTATTGTTGTTTTCGACTCTTCAATTAAATGATATTTACATTTATCAGATAAGTTTAAGGTCTTGTGATCTTTTCTTAACTTTATACTCTTGTCATTACTTTCATTGGGTAAGATTAATGCTTCCGGAGAAGACGAATCGAGTGTTACTCCTGTAGCCAAATGATTAGGCAACTGGGGCACAATATTCTCTGAGTTGACAGCCAAACTAGTAGGTCTTTGTGGAAATTGTCTTGTGATAGCTGTATCAGTTGTTGGTAATCTGTCAAAAGGAATTGATCCAAACAAATCATGACTAATTGATCCAGTTGTCATTGTAGGACTGACAAAAACGTTGGAAACATTATTTCTGGGAAGAGTGTTAAAACCGAATTGTGGAGTTTCTCTCTTAGGATTAGACTTGTTCTCATTTCCTCCAATCACAATTGAAGTTCGGTGAAATAAACCATCATTTGTTGTAATTATTTCACTGGTTCCAATAAAAGGGTTATTTCTTTGTTGATTATTGAACGGTGAAGATCCAAATAAATCCTTACTATCAACGATCTCTTCTTCTTTAGAAAGAGGTATATAAGTTGGGAATGATTTATTTGAATCATAATCGTTAGAGAACGTATTAAAACCAGAATCTTTTGTATCCTCATCAGGAGCATCAAGATCTACTAAGGAACCTTCGATAACGGGGGAAATCGCAACAAGAATTGGAGGAGATGGTGTCGACAACTGAAGTAATGAATCAGGGGTAGAATTTAACTCCCGTTTTGCTTTCTTTTTTACTTCTGGTTTTTGGAATGGAGCCAAAGCAAATACATCTTTAGATGGTGGTTCATCTGAAATATTAATTAAAAGCGGCGGAGATGATGGGTTATCGTCTTCTATATCTAGTTCATCATCAGCGAGTAACGGTTTCTCTCCATACGAATGCCCAACAAATAACATATCCACTTCTCCTTCAGGAATAACGGGAATTTTTGGACATTTTACTAAGCATTCTTCTCTCGCCATGCTTTCAGTTTCTGCATGGTACGCTGAAGATCCGCAAGTTTGGACACTATCATTGATTGTTTCAGTCTCTGCTCTCTCTCCTTCTTCTTCTTCTTCTTCATCTTCTTCCCGAGCTCTTAGGTCACTAGCAGAGCCGATTGAGTCATCTGAAATTTCTCCACTTACCTCCCCTGATTTACGGTTACTTTTTCTTCTTCTTCGAATACCTGGTCCTCGGATAATTTTTCCAGCTGCTTTCTTTCTGCGCCCATGCTTGCTGTTAGTTGGACCATTCTTCAGAACTCCTTTTGGTAGAAAAAAGAAAAGTAATTATTATTAAAAAGATATTGTAGTTAATATTAAAAACTTACTATAAACCAAATAACATTTAAAATATTATATTTATACCTCAACAGACATCTAAATTCAATTATAGGAGATAAAATGTAAAAAATGCTTTTATATTCTGCCATAACAGCATGCAAATTAATTCGAAAGGAGAAATGTTTTCATTATTTTTATGATGTGGCTATAATCCTAACCATTCTAAAGAGTTTCCTGTGCAGTATAAAGTTGTTCTTTCCTGTCTCCAAAACAATTTTGTGATATAAACAGTAGTTTATAAAAAAGTGTATTTTATTACAAATCCATATTTTTCTGTTTGTGCCTATTTATGTAATATACTGTAACAATGTATTTAACTACAGGGATTTCACATGGTTTCACAGTTTAAGATCCATGTTAATTTAGTAGATGGTAGTTTTAAAAGCAATGGATATATCGAAATTCTATAGTCTAAGGCTAATCTTCAAAAGAAACTTCCACATGAAATGAGTGTTCCAACAAGATTTAATGTCACGCCATATTGCCAAGAAAATAAAAACATTTTTTGAATAAGAAAACATTGAATCGTTCTCATAGCTAGGTAGCCCAATTCACCAGATTTAAGTCCAATTGAAAATCTTTAGGCAATAGTGGAAACTGAATCTAAACACAGTATATAAACAAAAATTGTTGTAGTCAATTCCTACTTAGGTCAACAAACAAAATTTTTATTTGAGTTACTTTTTATTACATATTAGTTGATTCCATCTTTAGGTGAACTACTATGTCACGGAGTTATAGTCTGAGTTGACAATGGGAGATATCTCCCAAAACAGCCGTTCTCAACAATTATAAAGAAGTATTGCTATAGGCGAGTGAAAGATATTTACAAGTGTTTTTAGTTAAGTAATTGCAATTAATATAAATAAAGTAACATAACCCATCATTAAAACAGCTGTTCTACCACAACACCTAACATAAATCAGCTGATATAAAATCATCTGATTTATGCCAAATCAGCTGTTTTATGAAATCATATGTTATTTCTTATTTTGTGCCATATGGAATGAAATAACTATATTGCATACTTTGCCCCTTTTGAGAAATGTTTTTCTTTTGCATAAAACTAAAATGAATTTATTATTAAATGTAATTAAAGAATTAATATTTGAAAAATCTATATTAACATTAAGTGTAATCAACCACAAGTTTTTAAAAATATATTTGATTGAACTTGAGTAGATGAATAACAAGTATTTTATTAAATTAACGATTGAAAAATTGAACAATATATAAAATAAAAATAAAAAAGACAAACACTAAACTATATTTTTCACTTAAAAAGAAAAGACACAAACACTTAACTATATTTTTCACTTAAAATCAGTAATCTTCAACTGGCGACAAGACATAAACCTTCCCGAGGATGCAATGTTGAGCTACCGTCGCATTAGCATAATATAATTGGGTGTTGTAGGTGCATGTTATTCTACGTAGCGCAACGTAATGTTCAGAGCATCGGCATGGGTAACAGCATTCGTAGAGGCATCTTTTTCCTTACTATCGCTATCTGCTACACTGTCATTGTGTTGATCCTGGATCATAGACACCACATCATGCTCGGTATATTCTTCACTGTTATCTAGTGCTGTCCACTCTTCCAACATCTTCACATCCTGGTACTCTTTGAATGAGACCTGAAAGAGTTCAGTTCCATCATCCCTTGTTCTAAGTGGTGTTTTCCCAAATTTGAGGCTAGGCCAGAGCTTCTTCCAAGATATCTGCAGTAAAGTATTCCTGATATTATTCCAGGATTCAGCTACTCAGTAAATTACATCCTTTATTATAATCGTCTTAAGTTTCTTCTGGAATAAAAAGAGAACAATCTTCTTCAATTGATGTTTGTAAAAGCTTTTTTCTGCAGCTTAGTTTCATGTTATGCAGCACACCTTAATCCATAGGCTGAAGCAACAATGTCACGTTAGGTGGGGGAAAAATTGATTTCATTTTTTTTTATGTCTGAAGGATGTGAAGGAGCACTGTCTATCAAAAGAAGAGCTTTTGGTGGCAGTCCATTTTTTTCATTAAATTTTGTTACTGAAAGAACAAACTCATTTTTTAACCACTCCATGAAAATATTACCAGTCATCCACGCCTTACACTGATTTCTGTAATGAACAGGAAGAGTATATTTTTCAAGTTCGTATTTTTAAGGGCTTGTGGGGATTTTCCAATCACCATTAATGGTAGCTTTTACACTTGCTGGGGTGAGTAATTTTCAGAAGAAATCAAATCTGTGAATTCGTCAAAATATTCTTTTGCAGCAAGATTATCAGCTGATAACTTCCTCCCGCTTACCATTAGTGTGTCTTCTCTTCCACCTATCCAACCATCTATTGCTAGCTATATTCTAAACCACTGTTCATTAATTTGTTTAACTGTAATGCTTTTTCTTGTATAAAGGAGTCACTAATAGGAACTCCTTTCTGCCTCTCTTGTGTAAACCATACAAAAACAATCTTGCCAATTTTTTCATTCACAGAAACTTTCGAGTGATGGCATTGTTCCAAAGACTTTTCACTTGAAGCATTGGAAAACTTTAATCTTTGATACAGAAATATGTAATGAATGCTCTAATAATGTTTGTCAATAAAAAAACGCAATTCTGTCAAATGCAAATCTTAAATCCGAACTTTTTCGGAAAATCAGAATTTTTCCAAACCCAAACAGACTATAGCCCGAATCAGATATATATATATATATATATATATATATATATATATATATATATATATATATATATATATATATATATATATATATATATATATATATATATATATGATGAATAGTTATTATCTGGAGTACATTTGTTCATTCTGCAGTGCATAAGATCGCAGTTTCGCTAGAATCTCATTTAGCACTGACGAGGTGAACCCAACAACAGTCACTCGCTCTTCAACTGTTGTTGGGTTCATCTTGTAAATGCTACATGAGATTCTAGTGAAACGTCGGAACTGCGATTTTATGCACTGCAGAATGAACGAATGTACTCCAGATAATAACTATTCATCATATTTTTCCATCCGTGAAGGAATACTTATCCAAGTATACTCTCTCTCTCTTTATTTATATATAAGTTACATGTGTTCTTAGGCTGAAAAGATTCTTAAAAATAATTTTATTTTTATAAACCTTTATTAATTCAGAACAATTTAATTTTGAATTTATTACATTGATTTTTACTTAATAAAAATTCAACTGATATGCATTCAGTTGGAGTGCCTACAACTGTTCTCTTCAAGAGTTTGCTACACACTAAAGCTAAAGCTGTTTTACCAGTTGCACAATACAAAGTCTGCATAAGCAGGAATCTATTCTAGTAAGCATTTTATTTAGTCAAGTTCACATTATTTATTCACATAACTCCTCCATCCCTATATAAAACTTCGAGGGGTGATGAGGTTTCGGCATCTGTTGAAGTCCTCTTCGTCATTTTGATGAAGGCGAAGTATATCAGGTCGCTGAATAGGGAGCCATAAAGGACTAATGTGATGGGTTATTCCCATAGTTGGATTAATTCTTGAGATGGTTTCTGTGTTTGTTTTGTCCAACTATAGTCGTTTAACTTTTACTATGAACTCTGGCATTTTATCCATCGTAAATTGTAATTTGGAAGTGTCCATGAAAATGGGTGACCTCCAGATGCTGTTGACGTGTGGCTGAGTTTCATGTCGTTGAAAAAGACCAAATCATTATTAGTTTTTATTAAGTATATGCCTTGAAGGGTGACGGTGGTAGTTGCTTTGTGACTGGTAATTTCTAGAGTCTGTTTATTGGGGAAGGTCGCCAGGTAAAGGTTGATTTCTGGGATCCAGTTAATTAGGTTGTCCGTGACTTCCAATGCAGTATACTCGCAATTGTTGGCGTTATTGTTTCTGATGATGGACATTTCACAGTCTAATTTGTGGTGTGTTAAAAGGTCAAATGAGCAAAAGTATTTGGAATCTATTTTACCATTACAATAACTGTTTAAACCTAAAATTATAGAATTAGACACTAACATGTACCTTAATTTTGGTATAATTGTTACATAAACTGTTTCATATTTTGTAAGTATAGAATGTAATTTATACAATTTAAAATGAGCCTTTTCTACAATAGGTAAGTTTATAAAATATACATTTTTTTCAGAATCTAGTTTACAATTAACTTAATTCAGGTTTTCTAATTTTATTACCATCATATAATACATATTCATTACCATCTAGGCTACCGTTACAAACCCTGCAGTTAATTTCAAAATTTTGTAATACATCATAATAATAGGAATCAATGTCGTTTAAATGATTAATAAAGTTTCTTACATTAAAATACTGGACAAAGGCATGGTACGAGGATTATAATTTGGCTGTGGCAAGGACAAACAGGAGGGACCTAGAAAAAGATTTTGATCATTGGTTATATTTCTTATCTTCCTAGGCCTTCTAATTTTTGACAAATGTATTTTTTCTTTTGTGTTATGATGTCTAGGCTTTATGTTACCGGTTTCCCTTTCTTTATTAACTGAAGATATTTCTTCTTTGCTATATTTATTTTTTGTCTTACCCTGTTTATGTATTGTTTTTACATAAACTTCAGTTGGAATATCTGGAAGTGATTCCTTGTTTATATTTCTTTTGTCCAAAATTTTTTCTTAAATTTATTGGTTAGCATTACTAATATTTTCATACAGTGCTTTTGTTTTCTCTCTATGGCTTAAGATGTAGTTGTTTGCAAACTGGTTTTCTACATCTACATCCAGTAGGGTGTTCGAGTTAAAACTTCACACGGTATTATATGCATATATTACAGCATTATATTATTAGCATTATTATATGCTATTATAGCATATTTCACTTTCTTAATTATATTGTCCCTTTTGAATTCGATTTGGTTATTTAAAAGTCTTATGTGTTCTACTATCGTGGAATGAACTTTTCACATAATCCATTTGACTGGGGGTTTTGTATACTTATAAAATATATTTTAATTTTATGCAGATCCAATATTTCTTTTACAACTCTATTGTTAAATTCCGTGCCATTGTCTGATATAATTACTGCAGGCACATCATAGTGTCCAAAGTAATCTAGTAGCTTATCAGCAACTTCTGTTGCTTGCGCACTGCCCACATAGTACATCTGTGCATAACGGGAGAAGGTGTCTACTATGCTTACAAAGTGATTTTTTTCTAGTGATATGCTATCGACGTGCACTACTTGCAAAGGCTTTGTTGGAATTGGTGTAAGATTCATTTCCAGTTTTAAAGGGATTCTGCCATATTTAGTTTTTTTGGCATATTTCACATTGGTTGATAAAATTTTGAATGTGTCCTTTTATGTTGGGCCAGTAATATCTACGTTTAATTTGTTCATAAGTTTCTTGTATTCCGTGATGATTAGTTTTTTCTAACGTGATAATTATTTATTATTTCCAGCATTTCTTCTTCATAAGTTAGATCCCATAATTTGTTGTTTCACTTAACTAAATTTAGTTCAGATTGTTTAAAGTTTTTAGCTATGCATGATGCAAATCTCTCATAAAAGTCATCTTTAAAATATAGGTTATATTTTACTTTAGGTGCCAAATATGATTTTACGAAGTTAACTATGTCATTATTCAGATTATTTTCTGATATTTCAACTATTAAACGCATTTTTGAAATTCCAAATAATTTTATTATTTTTACTTTTTTAGGTTCATACTTTACTAGAGATAAAATATTTGATTTTTGCCAAAGTTTACAGGCTCGTCGGAAATTGGCATTTCTATCTGAGTGTTTCTTTCAAAATTGGAGTGAACTGTCTGGTTACTTTCTTCATTGATATCGTCTTGATTGTCGGCGTCGTCTTCTTCTATATCAATGTTAACTATCATAGACTGGTTATTATCTAATTCCGGGAAGTACCGTTGGAGTAAATCAGCTGAAGGCATTTACGAGTCCTCCTCTACAGTATGTTAAGAGTTTGTTGACATTTTATCAGTGACAGCCAATTGTATTTTTGATAGAGCATCCGGGTTTTGGTTTAATTTACCTTTCTTATATTTTATTTCGTAATCATATTCTTCTAGTTTTAGTCTCCATCTTAGAAGTTTGGAATTTGGTTCTTTAACAGAAAATAACCAATGTAAAGACTTATGATCCAAATAAATTTAAAATTTTCTCCCAAATAAATAAGGCCTGAAATGTTTTGTTGCCCATACAATCGCTAATAGTTCTTTCTCAATTGCAGAATAGTTAATTTCACTGTCATTAAAAGTTCTGTTTGTTTATTAATTTCATGTTATATGCATATATCTGTATATTCTTCTATTAAATTTGTTATGGCGGTTTTTTCCTCTAAATTCATATGTTCTACTCTGAATTTTGATAAGTCTAATTTTTTTCCTCTTGATTTTTTTTTTCTTTATAACCTAACATATGAAAATTAGTGATTGTGTGAATTGCATTAGGTTCAAGAACATTGTAATCTTTTAAAGGTTTTAATTCTAGTGGTGCATTTATTGTTATGTTTATATTTTCTTCTGTGTTATTTACAATAGGGCAATAGGCCTCACCCTTATGCACTGAAACTATGCACTGTGGAATTTTTAACCCATTTAAGTGCTTGTATGATAGGAGTTCTTCTCCATTATTAATATTTTGTACTTTAACCTTAACCATTTGGCTAGTGCGGGCTTGTATAACATAACTCAATTGTTCTTGTTTTACTGACGTCCTGTCTGTTTTATCACACTTTTCTTTTTCTGTATTAAAATACTGAATAGGGATTTCTTCACAAAGTAGTAGTTTATTGTTTACAAAGTCTAATCTTATTCCTAAATCTTTCATATTATCCAGAACCAGTAATAGGTCGAAACTCTGATGAAAATCAAATAAGTAAAATTTAATAGCCTTTTTAGAAAACAGGGGTATTTTGTAGCAAAAATCTTCCTTTGAAGTGCCATGTGCAGTGGTTACTTCAAACGGCTCTTTTCTTACACGTTTTAAAATTTTTCCAACCTAGTGATTTTCGTATAAACGATCGAGTACTACCTGTATCAATTAATATTTTTAATTTAGTATTTGCGTCATATATGAAACGTAATTCATTATTTTCACTCCGCAAATTCATTATGGAAAATTGGTTCTGAGGCTTGTACAACCTAAAAATTATCTTGATCGGTTTGAATGGTCTCTTCATTTTCATCATAGTCTTCAGGTACGTTTTGGTACTCAGAGAAATACTCGTCCTTTTCAGAGTTTTCGTCAGAAGTGAATGTTTCTTGTTCGTTAATTTGGTACATTGAATATTTGCCGTCTTCAGCTCCTTGTCCGGTCATTTGATAAAGATTAGTACTTTGTCTAGAAGGCCTGTCTGTCTGTCTAGTGGATATGCTCATAGGGGTAGGTTGATAATTCTTATTCTGAGGGTAATGAGATTTACTATTATTCTTTAATTGTCCTCTTTGAGGTTGGCAAAAGGTGGTTTATAGGAAGGATTTGGCCGTTGGTAAGTTTGTTTAGGTATTTGGTGATAATTAGTCTCTGGGTGTATTGGTTTTCTTACGGTATAATTTTGACCTTTCTGAAAAACTGATTGTTTGATCGGTTGTGTAAATATTTTATTATTTTTAAACTGAAAATCGTTAGCATATTTAAAGCTTCTGCGAGTGTTGTGGGGTTTTTAGTTCTCATTAAGACCCTAGTGGTTCTTGAAGACTTCTTAACAAAACTCTTAATGCTAACTTTTGAATATATCACACATTGTATCAAGAGCTTTAACTGGTTCTTTATTAATAAAATATGCTATTTGTAAATTTAATAATTTTTGTATCCTTTCATAAAATTTAAAAGGAGATTCTCTTATTTCTTGATTTAGCTCTGCCATTTCAAGATTTAATGTAAAACAATCTCTTTTATCTAGGAAACTAGTTAAAAGAATTTTCCTAACATTTAACCAGTTATAACTGTTTGAACTTACAACTATCTCTAAAGCTTGTGCCTTTAGTTTTGCTAAAATTGAGGACATCAAATATTCATTTTGAAAGTCATCAGGATTATTAGCAACAAAGAATTTACTTACTATTTTATCACAAATTGTGAGAAATCTATTTAGCATTATAGGCTCTCCAGAAAATTCTTGTATCATATCTAAGAATTCCTTTTTTAAAGTTGGATTAGCCATTTTTCTATTATATTTAATTTTAAAACTAAAATTAAAATTAAAATATATAGTGAAATATAACATAATTTTACTTAATAATATTTCCTAGGATTTACTTACGGTACAATCCCAAATACTTTGCTCATTACATATATTGTAACGCTGCACTTTTTGTATTGCACTATTTACAAACACTAAAGCTTTTCTGTCATGATGTTCTCCCGTGTTGGTAATAGATATACACTCTATTAAATTGTTACAGATATTCACTCTGTTGCAGAGTTTTTCCTCAATTAAGGAGTTAAAACCGACGGACGTTATATTCACTAACTTCCTTGAGGGGTCCTACCGACTGCGCCAGTTGTTAAGCTCAAAAGGTTTTTAAATATAATTTTATTTTTATAAAACTTTATTAATTATGAACCATTTAATTTTGAAATTATTACATTAATATTTACTTAACAAAAATTCAACTGATATGCATTCAGTTGGAGTGCCTACAGCTTTACTCTTCAAGAGTTTGGTACACACTAAAGCTAAAGCTGTTTTACCAACTGCACAATACAAAGTCTGCGTAAGCAGGAATCTATTCTAGTAAGCATTTTATTTAGTCAAATTCACATTATTCGTTCACATAGAGAGAGAGAGAGAGAGAGAGAGAGAGAGAGAGAGAGAGAGAGAGAGAGAGAGAGAGAGAGAGCTAATAGAAGGTATTGAAAAACGGATTTTACTACAAAACATTACTATACTGTAAAACATATAATTCCTTAGCAATAATAATGGTTTGGTTACATGAAGAACAATAATAAAAATATGTAGTACATTCTCTGAATCTAAGCCAAATTGTGTATTGTGTATGTAAAGTTTCAAAGAATAAAAGAGGAGATATTAGATGCTAAATTCAAATTTAATATTCTCAAATTGTAAGTATATGTTTTTGGGAAATAAAGATACTTTTCATTAAATATCATTTGTGTTTGAATTGATTTGTAAGGCACAATACATGTGGCTTTTAATAAATCAATGATATATTAAAGACTAATAAAATTATATATTTAAAAATTTAAATTAATAAAATATAAAATTGTAATGCATAGTGACATAACAATAACTAATTAATATAATTGAACAGGCATTGTATAAATATTGATATATTTTTTATAATAATGTTCTTGATCCATCTTCTACAGAATGTATATATGTTAACATATTTTTATTATAGAAAAATAATACAAATTACAAAAGCAATTCAGTAATGCACAATGAGTAAGTCAGATATGGTATTTTCATTTCTTGGCTTTAAAGTCTAACTATCAATTACGGTTCCTGCTTTAGAATCGTTCAAAGTTCAGGTCCACATAAAGCAGACAAAATATCTTACCATTAGCATTTTGTTCGCTGTCATCTGATGACACATCTTCAATGTTGTACTTTAGTTTCTCATATTTGGACCTATCTTCAACAGGAGCTCTTACAAAGGGCGGAGACATGTTTGAAATAAGAGGGACCTCATCTCTGACAGGTTCTGATACTTCTACTTCTTCCTCTTCTTTAGGTACGGCAGACAAACCATTGCTTGAAAGATAGGTTCTCCAGTCTTCTGAGGTGTTCTTTAATTGCAGTCCTATAAAATGGAAAAGAGGTGGTACAAGTCAATACGACTGTTATACAGGGTGCGGCAGCATAACTTCCTTTTTTACAAAGGAAGTTCCTCATTAAAAAAAGGAAGTTATGCTTCCGCACCGTGTATTATATAATGATATATGGTTTGAAATTGAGTCAGAATTTTATTCAATTAGTGCAACGTTTCGGCAACTAGTTTGTTGCGCTTATCAAGCTGTTGTGCTATAAAAAACAAAGTCCATGATCAACATGCCTGATAAAGGCAACAAACTAGTTGCTGAAAAGTTGCACTAATCAAATAAATTTCTTTGACTCAATATTCAACTGGTTTATCATTACTTACTACTTATTTCCAGTGCTCAAATAAACATGAATTGCGAGTGTTATATAAGTTGCTTATAATCATTGTAAATTCACTGATTAAACTATAACTAATTATTGCATAGCTAAGTGAATACTTTTGAACTTACTTGATTAAGCATTTAGAAACATTCATTTTACTTACTTATTGGCCATCTTTAAAGCTTTCAAGGGTCAGCTTTGTAAATGAAACAATTGTTTTGAAACATGTCAGCAAGTAAGTTCAAAAGTATTCACTTGGTTACACAATAATTACTTACAGACTATTATATTATTACGAATTAAGCAATGGTTTCAACAATATCTAAAATCATGCAAACCATAATATATAATTTATGTAAATTGGTAATGGAGAATATAAATTAGATGTATAAAATAATAACATAAGAGGCGCATTTTAAAACTAAGGGCTGTTTGTTTATATTCCCTAGTTCGCGTGCACGCCGCAACGAGCGCTTGTGTCGCAACCTGGCATGCCTTGGCAACAACTACGCTCAGTTACAGCTGTGTAGCTAATCCGTGCGTTGTGTTCTGTGCTTGCAAAATGTTCAAAGTTATCGAATCGCCTGCTCCTTGCGAAGTTCGTTCGGTGATACGGTTTTTGTCGGCAAGAAACATGTCTGCTTCAGAAATTCACCGACAGATTTCTGAAGTTTACGGTGCTAATGCCATGTGTGAAGGAAAAGTGCGTAAGTGGGTTCGAGACTTTAAAGATGGCCGAGACAATGTCCATGACAAAACGCGATCTGGTCGTCCGTCTCTAATGTCAGACGATTTGCTGGCTTCAGTTGAACCGAAAGTTCGTAGCAACAGATGCTTCACGATCACTACTCTCTCACACGAATTTCCCAAAGTTTTGAGGCATGATGTTTTGCTGGTCGACTTTATGGAACGAGAAACAACAATAAATGCAGAAGCCTACTGCCAAACCCTGAGGAAGCTGCGCAGAGCAATTCAAAACAAGAGACGTGGCATGCTCACAAAAGGAATTTTGTTTCTGCACGATAATGCAAGGCCTCACACTGCCGCTCAGACCGAAGCTGCATTTGACTCTTTTGGCTAGGAAGTTCAGCCCTGACCTTGCGCCGAGCGACTTTCATCTCTTCCGACATCTGAAACACCCCTTGGGCGGCAGCCATTTTGACGATGACGACAAGCTGCATTTGACTCTTTTGGCTAGGAAGTTCAGCCCTGACCTTGCGCCGAGCGACTTTCATCTCTTCCGACATCTGAAACACCCCTTTGGCGGCAGCCATTTTGACGATGACGACGAATTAAAAACGGCCGTAAATTCTTGGTTATCACAACAGGCGGCAAGTTTTTATGAATAAGGTTTCCAAAATTTAGTTGTGCGATATGATAAGTGTTTACAAAAACTTGGAAACTATGTACAAAAATAGATAAAAGTATGTAGATTCCGAAAATAAAATGAGTTTTTGCAAATTTCCTTTAGTTTTTTAAAATTTTCAAATGGCCCTTACTTTAAAAACACGCCTCGTATACACTAATAACAATAACACAGTTTTTTTCAATAAAATATTGATACTTTCTTCCCTTACTACACTTAACACTAAAAGAGATCTAGAATACAAAGAGCTCGTAGTTTGTGCTTTGTTTTACAATGATTCGAATCTCTAGGATTGATTGACATCAATGATTTCAAGGATTGATTGACCTACTAAACCGTACAACAATCCTACTTTAAATCATGAAAGTAAAATTTCATAGATATTTCCAGCAGGATAAATTTGATTTCTTAACTCACTGATTAGCAACATATGAATAATTACTAATAACTAATGGTAAAACAAACCAATTCTGTTAACATTTTTGGAATTATTGTTATTATAAGAATGTTTTACAAATATTATTGTTAAAATTTTAACCATATTATAAACAAGTAAAATAAACAAAATTTTCTAAGGCAATTCCTACTTAGGTCAACCAAGAAAAATGTTATTTCAGTTACTTTTTATTAAATAATTACAATTAACATAAATGAAGAACATAACCTATATGTTGAAACAGCCTTTCTACCATATAAGTTATAACATAAAATCAGCTGTTTAGTGAAATCATGTTATCATTTATTTTAAGCCAAATGAGATGAAATAACTATATTACACACCTTGTACCATTTGTGAAAAGCTTTTCTCCTTTATAAGACTAAAATTAAATTATTTTAAATTTAATTAATGAATTAATATTTGAAAAAAAAACAGTATTAATATTGTGTCAACTACTAGAAGTTTAAATAATGTATTTAGACTTGAGTGGATGAACAAAATGTATTTTATTCACAATTAAAAATTTGAACGATATATATATATATATATATATATATATATATATATATATATATATAAGAAGATTGTAAACTAATAGAAGGAATTGAAAAATACCCAAATTAAAATACTATTAATTCCTTCAATTGAGATCATGTAATTATAATAATTATTGAAATCTCATTGTTTATTATTTTTATGATTCGGATACAAAAACTCCTTTTAACTCTACAACAGAATCAAATTATTTCTTGAATAACATCATAATTATGCTTATTTTCATAATAAACTGGAGTACTAAGAACACTTTACAACCACAAGTTACTCTCCTTAACCTTTAGTACATTCAGCTTCTGAACATTCAGGTATTTAAAAAAAAAAAAATTCTGAATTCCGCAAGTGACACCTTGTCTTCTTCTGTCTCTTCCCTTTTTTTCTTGGGCTTATTTGTCTTCCTTTGATATGTCTTCCAAATTGTTCTATGCCCATCTATATGTGACTGTCTTAACCAAGCACCAAGCTTCTGCAATTTTTCAAATTTTATTTTTTGTAGTTAGCAAATACACCTTCATCTTCGCCTGTAACAAGAGTTTTTTCTGTAATGGTGTTTCATGGTTTCAATAAAACAGGTCCATTGATTGCAACAAGATCGTAAAGTTTTGTGGTAAAAAGATTGTTTTTAACTGTCCATTATCTCTTTTCAACAATTCTTCTGCAAAATAAGTTGGTGTATTATAAACAATCAAATGAACATTACTACTGCCTTCTTTTCCAAAAGATTTATGGTGCTTTTCAACTTCAGGGAAGAAAATTTGCCGTATAATCCAGTAAACAATGCTGCAGTCGTCCAAGACTTGGGTTAGTTTTTGTAATAGAGGGGAAACTTTTCCATATTTTAAACACTCTTGGACTATTTGATTTCACCACCATCAGAATGCTTCACAAAGAGTTCCCACAATAAAGCACTGTAACAGGTGCTTTAATAAATATGTCCTGGAGCACTACATTCCCGTTTAGTGGTTTTATGCAAAGTATTTTTAAACAATATTAGTTTCTTTGGCATTGTAGACAAACCTATGATCAAAAATAACTGCTATAACTTTTAATTTTTTAATAAAATCTTTTGTAATTTTGGAATCTGCTGATAATTTCTCACCACTTAGATCTAATTCATGGTCACCATGCCAAATTTCTTAGCCAGCCTTTACTTGCTAGGTGAACAATCAAACTTCTAAGCTAAGATCTAAGCTTTCACACAAACAATCGGACCCGAAATTGGGTGTCCAATAATTTGCTGCTAAATCTACTTGAAATATGGATCTTCTAATTCTTTGTTTGTTGCTTCCTTTATTGATATTTTTGAAAAACTTACATATTCATTTTTAATCATGACATGGGATAGCACAACATGTTTTCTTTTAGAAGCCATAGTAAATGACGAAACACACTCAGAAACAAAAAAAAGATACAAAATATTACCGTAACTTGTTTGTAAAAGATAGGTCAAGTGCCTATAACAGAATCATTATGTTGTGGAATGCAGTACATATCCGTTTTAGTTTTGTTTCTGAAAATCTGAAAGCAATACAGATAATCAGAGATTTGGATAATTATAATTCTACATGCATGCATGTAAAACCCACCCTCCTACTGTATGAAAGTCCCTAATTTTGGATAAAGCCAATAATTAAGGTTTGTGTATTTAAAACAAAATTACTTTCTATGAAGAATGTAGACAAGAAAGAAGAAGAATACGGTATATTAGGTAAGATAAAGGTTTGAAGGACATGATAGTCCTTTACAATGAGAGTAAGGGAAAATTTTAGCTTACACAAAATGGGTCTTGTAACTGAAATAGGGTCAAAGAGAGAAGGTTATTTCCTGCTCTTCAAATGAATATAAGAGATGGTATGGTATCAATATATCCTTATACTGAATGTCATCATTTATATATTATGTCTATATTTTTGTTGTAAGTGTTGCTAATCTGCCTATAATATAAATCAGTATGTAAGTTCATATATTTCTTCAAGTACTTTTTATTTTATGACAATAGAGAAATAGGGATGTGTTTTAATACTCATATTTTACAACTACAAACTATGAAACTGTTTCATTTCAACACAGGAAAGAGATAGAATTCTCCAGACAAAGACTGATAACACTATATGGGCGGGATTGATAAGAGATGTGGGTAGTGGTCAAACTTACTGCTTGTTATGAATTAAAAGCACTGTGAACAAAGTGAAATGTGAGGATACAGTGAACTGATTTGTTACGATGCATGCTAAATATTAAATAAGTAATATACTAATACATTATTTCTGTTTCATAGGGCCTTCAGTACTTCTTAAAAACAATTTTAAATGAGGTGACTAAGAATTGTTAATTTTGAAATTCTCTTTAGGAGACAATGTTAATTTTGTCTTCAGGCTTTTCAGACAAAAATCAAAGCTTGCTTATCAGAGGGTGTTTCCTATTGTTTATTAAAACTAAAATACAAATTTAAATAAAATAGAACTTTAGAAATATTTTTAATTAGAATAAATATCAGTTTAATTATACAAATGGAATGTAATGTAATTACAATTCAAGATGATTACAACAAGCAACTTTATTGCAATTAATTAGCAAACATAATTATTTAGTGAATATTTTTATCAAAGTAGACATGTAAGAATGCGATTAGTTTGAGTTTTTTTACTCATTAATTGAACATGTAATTCTTTCAGAAACATGTGATTGTTTCTGGGTTACACTAAAATATAAAACATGGTAGATTACTAAATACAAAAAAATAGAAAATTTGGATTCTTTCCTTCAGAGTTGTTACAATTATTAATGTTTAGTAGGCACAGATGAAGATGGAAGTCATACTGTAATTCACAGAAAATTTAATTTTATAAATGTTTCTATGAGAGGCTACTAAAATTTTAATAATCATATTACAAATAAAGCAGGTCACCAATGACTGAAGATCAATATAGAGCGGAAACTATTAAATCAAAAAACTTGAAATTGTTTGAGATATGTCTGTTTCAATTTATAGAAGAGCGTTAAGAAAAGAATTTGTAAAATTTTAATTTTTAGGTTTTAAAAAATAAAATTGGGTAATATCTCAACATATGTAAATATTAACCATATTGCTTTTTTATTATAGCACAGCTGGAGCCTCACATATATGATCAGCTGTTTCAAAATTTGATAAACAACCATTTCAGGTAAGCGATCAGCAGTTTCATAATGGGTAAAATAAAAACGTGTATAATAGTATCAACACAAGTTAAAATGCTTGCTGTTGTTCTTGACGAACTAGTTGTTAATTACTTATTACAATATAAAATTACTTGTGACCAAACACTCTAACTTACACTTGGAGGTAATGTTTCGTCACGACTTCTTCACTAGGCGAGCCTGAAGAAATCATTAAGACAAAGACATTACCTACAAGTGTAAGTTAACGATCTTGACAATTTATATTAATAGAATGTTTGGTCACAAGTAATTTCATATTGTAACAATCACTCATCTTGACCATAATTTCAACGTTTATGTAACATAATGGCTAGGAAAACGAATTTACAATGTTGATGTAGTGACAAAAATAGTAAATATGAAAACATATAATCTAATAATAGATTACTACATGTATGAAATTATTTTATATTTATAAATAAAAGATGTTAATTAATGGGTTAAATTAATAAATTTATATTTTCATTTTTTTATAGCAAACACAATATAGCCATTAGTATTATAACTTAGTTGTACTATCCTAAACTAAAATAAAAATATTCATTTGAAATTTACATATTTTATTGATACCGAATGTTTTTTTTCTTATTTTCTGTACTTATATGTCATACAAATATCAGAGAAGCTCTAAAAGTTAAAATGTTTGTTACCCTAAAAATGCATCAGTTAGATATGTTATATTGTTAAATATAATGATTGACAAAAATGTTTACTGTTAGAATAAACATTTACTATAAATTTCATAGTAGACACGTGTGTATCGTATTAAGTAATGATTTCTATGTGTATCATTATACAAATTCTATTCTACTTCTAAATTTTACTACTGCTGCATTTTACATTCATTATTCTCACTTTTGTTATGTTGGGAAAAATAAACTAAATTATGTTTATTTACTTTACTTATCAAGTTTACACTACTTTGTCACAAGTTTAAAAAGATGTATTTGAACTTGTATGGTTGAATAAAAAGTATTTGATTAACGATTGTAAATTTGAACGATATATATATATTATATATATATATATATATATATATATATAAGGAGAATGTAAACTAATAGAAAGGATTGAAAAACAGTTCTATGTTCACAAACAATTTGTCATAAATTAAGAAAACATTCCATTTTTATCATTTGATGTGGTACATTATTACAGAAATTAATTTCTTAGAAAAAAACAATGTTTTTAATAATTATTATTTCATACGCTTAATTAATTTGTAACTTAATACATAGAGACCAATTAGAAACATTCAACTAGTATGAAGTCTTAACCATAAATCACTCATATCTTGTCAAAATGACAAAAAATTTCTGTATCTGACAAATTCGTTTGTTATATTCTGTGTTTTTTGTAAATAACTGTGTAAAACATTATTTTTAAAAGACTTTTTCAAACATCTGTGCTTCACTATTTAATTATAACGTAGTCATCGTAACTATTATTTTTCTTTCTAATAGTAGGATTCGTAACTACTATATATTATTTAAAGCACTAAAGCAGCATGGGATACTACAATGTTTCACACATTAATTAAAAAACCATTATTTTGGCAAATAAAAAAAAAATGGAGTAGTCAAATTTACGATACATAAGTAATAGTGTGACAAAATTTAGACATAAGTAATCTAGGGTTAATTAATTTTTTGGGGATTTTCGAAACTGGTAGTTTAATTTTGATAGTGACAATATGACACTACTCTTCATTTTAAACTAACAAATTTTGTATTTTTAGTATATTTCTAAATTTTACACTAGCCTAGTGAGTTGAGATGTGGTCTTTATTCGTTTATGTGGAGAAGTTATGATTTCAAATTTTCAACAAACACATGTAAAACAATATCTCATACTTACAAGTTTTGCAATATGTATCCTACACAAGTTCGAAAAAATCAAGAGTCCTGGATAATGTTGACATGGCATAAACTGACAATTTATCATATTAGACCACTTTCTATTCATCAGTAGTTCGTTATCATAGCAACAGGTAGTTCTTATGGAGTCTGTATACAAGCATTTGGCTTAAACTCTCGAAATCCATTGGATACTGATATTCTAACTTGCTGTGGCTTAGTTTTTAAATTCTAAGTGTTCTGTTATTTGATGACTTTAGACATTTGATATATCATTGTTACGATTGTAAAACTTAAGTATCTAACTCCACAATACACCCAGGAGTGCTTCCATATTTATTATACCAAAAATCATTTAAAATCTTTTAGACTGTAAAAAAATATATAAACCACTGAAAATTTTGTTTAAATTTTACACCTTTATATACATCTGACAACTTGAATAGAGCTTTTTTTTTTTTTTTTTTTTTTTTTTAAATAAATAAAACCTCTAAACCACAAATAACATTTTATTTAAACCTTATGTACATTTCAAAATGTACATAAACCGAAATGTACGTAAGGTTTAAATAAAATGTTATTTGTGGTTTAGAGGTTTTATTTATTTAAAAATAAACATTACGCCACAGTTGCTTCATATAGTGTTAAATAGAGCTCTAAAATATTCAAATTCAGGGAATATCAAAAACAATAATCCGATTTCAAAAAATCATAATTATTTAATTATTTGAGCTAGATATGCCAACAATGTACTGCTAGAAAGAGGAAACTCTCGGGTTTTGCATGGTCCCCTCTAGGTAGCAGCAATGTACTCGAGTGATTTCAGTTCTAGTTAAAATGGCCTCTAGACCACAGAAAGCGTATTTGTGTTCTATGTTTTTTTTGCAGTGTGATTCAGTAATAACTGTTCAGCGTGACTTTGGTAAAAACTATGGTGTTGATGCTTCTACATCACAGAGCATAAAACGATGGCATAAACAATTCCGAGAAAAAGGTTGTCTGTGTAAAGACAAATCACCAAGCTGTCTCCGAGTGTCTGACGTAGACATAGAGCGCATCCTTGCAGCAAAAATTATTCACCATGCTGCTCAACATGCCCTTGATGTCTGTCTGGCATGTGTTGAGTCAATGATTACACATGAAACTATACAGGCTTCAGCTACTGCAAGTTACTTGTGAAGGTGTCAAGAAACGATGTATGGAGTTCAGACCAACAACAATAGTGATTTGAAGAATTACATAATAACAGCAGTGGAAGGTGTAACAGTGTTTCACGTTTTTCGCAGCGCGAGTTAGTAATTCCTGTAAAAGTCAGAGAGACTTTTGTAAAAAGTTTGGTGTTGATCCTCCTAAATCACAGAGCTTAAGACGATAGCATGAACAATTCTAAGAAACATGTTGTCTGTGTGAACCACTGATCCATATCCAATGTCGACATGGAGCGGATCTGCCATTGTTCCTCACGCTGCCCAAAGAAATCTGTTTGCCATGCTACTCGATAGCTCAACATGCTATCGAATCTGTCTGGCATGTATTGTGTCAACGATTACACATGAAACCATATAGAATTTAGCTACTGTTAGCTCTTCGTGAAGCTGACACAGAATTACATATGGAATTTTGTATCTTTGTTCTTGGCAAGATTATGTATGATGACAGTTTTGTTCCATGCCTAGTGTTTAGCGACGAGGCAACATTCTATTTAAATGGAAAGGTAAACTGTCACAATGTGAGAATATGGGGTATAGAAAAACCACATGAAATTGTGCAACGTTAAAGAGACTCTCCAAAATTTAATGTTTTGTGTGGTTTCATGGGAAAAGGTGTACGGCCCTTTTTCTCTACTGAGAACATTGTTAAAGGGATAAAATCTTGATATGCTTGAGAACTATCTTCTCCACCAATTGGAGATTGATTCGAATGACTTCATTCACTAACAGGATTGGGCACCGCCACACTAGCATCTGGCAGTCCACAAGTTTTTAAGTCCTAACTGATGGATCAGCAGCACTAGACAAAATGATACAGCCTTACATTTCTGGTCTCCAAGTTCACCAGAACTTATTGTGATTTTTTCTTGTGGGGATTTATTAAAAACTATTTACGTGCCTCAGGTATCAACAACAATGGATGATTTGAGGAATCACATAAGAACAGCAGTGGAAGCTGTAACTCAAAGACATCTTGCTACAGTATGAGAATTTGAATACTGCATAGACATATGTCGTGTATCTCAAGGGGGGCATATTGAACACCTTTAAAAAGGTATGAAATACTTTTCGAGTTTCCCATTCAACCAAGAAAATGAGTAATTGTATATGATTATTAGTTTTTGAAATATAGATAAGCCAAATCGGATGATTCTTTTTGATACACCCTGTACATTATGTCATCTCCTAGAATTGTAGCGACTCTAATTTTTTTTTTAGAGAAAGATTAATAAAGGATGAAAGTTATAGTGTATTGCACATTTTTCTAAGACATAGGTTAACATAGCATATTCTGCTTATAGAAAAATATAATGGTTCTCAAAAGTACATTGCTTAGAACTACTAAATTTATAGCTTATGTGTAAAATTTAAAAGTACAACTAAAATTCAGAAACAACCACATGTATATGAAACCTTCTATTTGATTGTCTATAGCAAATATCATGTAGACACCTCCCTTCGCCCCAGTTGACTGCCAGTACACTTCAGGTAAGCGACCCTGCCCACACGACTCCTTGATGTTTCACTAATCCCAGAACCCTGGCTTCATGATGCTTTCCTTTAGTTTATCTAAGGTTACCTAATCTTACTTTCTTTCTTTTTAAGGGTTGGAATAGAAAGACAACTCTTAATGGCTCAGATACAAAGTCGATATTCAGTGAATACTGAATACGGTATTCAGTGAATACTGTATTAGTAAGATCATTTATTCTATTTGTGTTCTAATAATTATTTTTTATCAGTTACCCCATCTTTTAAGCCAAGGCTTAAGTCTCCTCCATACACCCTTTAAAGGAATTTATTTGTAAAAAAGAAAATATACAGAATTATTATTTTTTTTAATTTATCAATGAAGTAAATTAGCAAGGAAGAAAATTGATTTATGAAATAATATTGAAATTTTTTCCATCAAGCTATAAGTTCATAGTTGTACTGAAATAAAACCCAACTAAAATAATATTATTTCTTGAGACAAAAGGTAAACTGAAAAAAATTACAATTTTATAAAAAGGCTTGAAACATGCATCTATATTCCAAGGAGAGTTGTCATTTAAGTGTTTATTGTAAGAAGGTCAAAGACAGCATTTCATCACTGAAATCTGTTTAAAGGTATGACAACCTTTCCTAATTTCAAAACCAATAAACTAAGACAGGTTAGAAACTAATTTATAGTTAACAGGTAGTATCGTGGAAAATAGATGCTAATTTATGTAAAGTGATATTTTCTAAATGTTGTAAGTTATTGTTAATACTGTTATATTTTTTTTTTTAGTATTGTGTTCTACATTCTGTTTACTCATGATGTAGTACTTGTATTCTGGTGTTTTAAGGCAAAAAGCATCACAGGCTATTATCTGGTAAAGATGACTGATTAAGGGAATGAAATCAAACTCTCTTGGTCTGGAAGAACCAAAATTCATGTGCACAGGGTTACGTCCCTAAGGTAAACCTAACCTCTCAGGACTACAAGAACATGTCTACATGCTTACTCTTATGCAGGAATAAGGATAAGAAAGATTAAGTGAATACAGATAGTCAAGGAACTTACAGTCACTCTGGTAGTGAGAGTTGGAAAGAATTATGTCTTTCAGGGAAGGTAGATTAACCTCTCTACCAAAGTCATAGACATGACATATAAGCGAGAAAACAAGTATTAACTGTCCACACAAATGTAGAATATAAGACACAAGATTTTAAACTGTATTCATAACTTAACAGTGGTCTGTTAGGAGATATACGAGTAGGTTTGTTTTTAAAAACAACTGTAGCTGACATTAAAACTAATATTTTGGTATAACTACAAAATGATAAATTTAGCCAAAATTAAAAAAAAACAAGATTATTTATAAAATTGAAGAAAAAAAGAACTATTTAGGTTTGTAAAATATGTTGTTAAAAGAAAATGTGAGCTACATTGCAAGATCGTAGTTACAGAACTTCATGTTATCACTCACAGCACAAGAAAAAATTAGTAAGTAAACTTTGTATATGAATAATAAAATTTAGAAATGTTTATAACTTGTATCAAAAAATTTAACACCAATACTTTTACAATCAAGAATTAACGAGTATAGTCATATACATATTACATGGACATGAGTAATTGGCTTTATATTATGAACAATTAACTTATATACATACAAAAAAGCATTTTACAATATAAAAACAATAACAAGAGAATTTTGTTGTCAATGACAATCAGTAAAACTTTTAAACATCATAAATTATGACTTGCAAAAATTAAAATTAATGTACATTTATAAAAAAAAACATTACTGAGACATAATGTTTTCAATTACACAAATTTTCTAAGTTGCCTGTTGAGAAGCGTTCTTGAGATATTTGCCAGAAGTTTTAAAGGCACTTTTCTACAACCATAGTCAAAGAGAATATGTGATTTATATGGGATTTGTTTATTAATCATGTTTTTATTTGGTTATTTAGTCCTTTTTTTGTTTTTGGTGGAATTTCTAGGCTGACATTACTACAACCTAGAAACTCAACAAAAAAGAAAACCACACACTAGATCAATAGGGAATTTACAAATATAAGAAAATAAAACCATATGCAATGATCAAACCCAATACCAATAGCATACACTGTTTGAAAATGTTATATATAAGATCTGTTCTAAAACCGCTGTTACCTAGATCAATAATACTTCCCAGCAGTCAATCTAGAAAGTATGAATTATCCTAGACTTTAATATATTATCTTGATAATTAATGTAACTTGTAGATAAATGCATGAACTTGTAGATAATTCATGATAAGTTGATTAACAGTTTCAGACTTAATTTGGACAAAACCAAACTGAACATTAAACTGTGAAACATGAAATTCTATGCAGGGCTTAAATTATAAACAAAATAGATATTTTGTATTATATCACATAAATCAGAAGAGCCTATGCAGAAGAAATGCAAATTCATTAGAACTAAGGAATCAAAACATCCAGAAGGAATAAAAATATATATGCAACAGATTTAGCCATATAAGTAAACAACTGATATGAGGATCATGCGCAATTCAATGGTTCAAGAAAGAATATGCCTTGGAAGCACCTCAAATACACAAAATGAAGCAGGAAATACCAAACTGGCCTCAACATATTACATTTTTGCAGATAGTTCGTACTAAAATCTCTTGCATCATATTTGTACCAGATTGTACCATAATATACATTAGATGAGTTCAAGCAGAAGAATTGCAAATTCATTGGAACTTAGAAATCGAAACACCCTAAATGATTAATAAGAGATGTGAAACAAAGCGTAGGCTTATAATCAAGAAGTTGATATGAGGATTGTACATATTTCAATTGTTCAATATAGGACAGCACAGAACAGTAAAATTATGCTTTTATTATTTGATTTTTTATTTGGTAAAAAACCAAGAGAAAAAATTAATTGTTCATTAAATAAAAACAATGAAGAGAAATGGGAAAAGGAAGAGAAACAAAAGCTTCTATGAGGTGATGAGTTCTATGTTATAACCAGGATGTTGGAATTGGAGATTATGATTAAAGTTAACATTGAAATATAGAATTTTTAACCATTAATAAAGGATGATTCAAAAAAGCGCCGGTTTTGATATATCAAATTAAGATTTATTTTAATGAAAAACTAAAATTAAATACATCAACATGTTCATCTAACAGATTTCATGTATGAAAAATTATGTCATCCATTTGTCTTCCTCCACTGAGCTGGCACGCAACAACTATCCATGAAATTCCCAATACCCAGTCAACAAACAGTCATCTATTTGGATGATCTGCCATTTTTATAAGTGGCATAGACTGAATTTTATAAGGGAGATAATGGATGATCGTACCGAGAATTCTCCGTACAGAATAAACTCTTAAACTCAATTGTTGAGAACGGCAACGTATTGATTTCGCTGGGCTTACAGCTTCAGTTCGCCCAGAACAAATCCATGTCTTTAAAGGAGGACTGTTGAACCTACCTCAAAGAACTTTTTCATGAGTCTGCGAACTGTTGATTCATTCGGTGCTTCATTACGTCTCAGAGTACCGCGAAATCACCTGACAGTAGCCTCATAACTCTCATCACTCTGATAAAACGTTTTAACAATTAAAACTCGTAGCGCATAAGTAAACTTCTACTTGGTTAGACACAGAATGCAAGAACGAAAGAAATACCAGCTGTGTCAACAATAGAAATGTTCCCAAAAGTAGAAACGAGGTCAAACATTGTTCCCAACCAATAAACAAAAATTTACCAGCTGTTAAAAACTGGCGCTCTTTTTGAATCACCCTATACAATATTAAAACTTATAATTTGAAAATAAAAATAAATTTTAAAAAACAATATTGCTAAATAATAGAAGAAATTATGTACACAAATTATATGTGTCAAAGATCTCAGAAAACACACATCTGTTTACATTACAATAAAATTTATACAATATAAACCTAATTTCCAGCATTAAGAAAACCAAGTTTGTTTCAAAGGTTTCCAGAACATAATAGTTTTTAAACATTTCAACAGTAACTGTGCACCACATTTCTATAAGAACTTTCACCTTAATGGAACAACCAAGGAGAAATTAAGCCCAGGACAAAGAGGTAAAGAGGAATTAAAACACCATTGCTTTCTTCATAACAAGATCGTTTTTTTATTGCTGTTCACATATACAGACAATAGGTATATACATCTTTATAAATTTCTATACAATTACTCTATTTATCTTTATCTAAAACTACATTGCCAAATTTCTAGCAAGCGTTTACTAATTTTACCTTAAAAATGAAAAAAAAATCTGTCTTTTATGGACAACAAACTTTGAAAAAACCCTAGGCATAAAAACAGGAAACAATAGAAAATAATCATTTAACTATAATATAATAAAAAAGAATGCTTTGAGAACTTCATTTCATAAACATGGGATCTTTTAGACCACAATAATTCTTGTTCAAGAGGCACTTTCATCTACATTTCTTTCTTCTTCAGGTTCATTTATTTATTCTTAAAATAAGTACTTTTGAACCTTTTAAGAAAAGAAGCAAAAGAAAGAAAACGTTCTAAACAACAATCATAGCAGACCCAACAATCTTCTACAATTTAAGAGGTGAAGAATTTAAAGAACTTAAGTTATTACAACTGTCTAGCTGCAGTCTTTTTATTTATTCTTTTTATGGTTTGGGGATTTTACCAAGCTTATCATGATCTTCAGTCCTTTGAATAATTGTATATATTATGTTAAACTAAAATGCAGCAAAAAATTTTAAAATGCTGAAACAATGCGAAAATGAACTTTTACTATCATGTACTAGAGTATTTTTTCACTATTCAAAAATAATACTTTAAAAAAAGTCTAAGTACACTTTTACCGTTCATGTGATATATTAAAAAAAATAAATGAGCATTTCAAATTAAAAATTTAAACTTAAATTATGCACATATGATGAAAATGTTTTAATCTTTGACTTATTAATATAAATATATAACGTATTTACTAAATGCGTTTAAAGAATGATTAATGAAAAACAGCAATAAATTTTAAAATACCACTTAATAATTTTATATCTTAAAAGTTTTTAAGTAAGCTTTAAATGAAAGACAATGATCAAGTACTCGAAGCAACCACCTTGGATGTTCCAGAAGGTTTACATAAATTAACAAAGTTTTATTGCACTCACCTTTATGTTCAACAATAGGAACAGTTTTGAGAGAAGAAATCTTTTTCCACAAATATCTTAGGTATGCAGTTACATATTAAAAATAAAACAGAAATTTACAAAATTCATACACATTTATCCTGAAATGCATACTACTTGAAAAACAAACTTTATGGATAAGGTGATTTACTTACTAGACAAAGCATACTAACTTTTCTCCATAACAGATGAATGCCAAAACAAAGTATGCTTTTAATAACAGCACTTTTAATGTTTACTACAAATTTAATATCAATATTGTTTTGGTAACAGTAAATTGTTGATAATCCTACATTCTAAATACTAGATGTTCACAGAGTATATAATTTTGTTTAATCTTGAAATAAACAATTTTCCAAATCAAAATAAAATAAAGAATAAATTAAGGATTGAAAATGTTATCCTTCTTCCTAATGTAGTCTGGCTAACTGTTTTATTTAATAAACTAGTAAAATAACAAAAACTTCAAAATTTTAAATCATACAGCAACTTGTGTTTATATTACTTATGTTATGCACTCTAATTGTCCAACTTAATGGAAGTTAGAGAATGAAATTAAGTAAATAAACATGAATGTTGAGTAAATATGCAGTTTAGGAGACTTAGCTTTTTCCCTTAAAATAGTTGTTGTTTTTTTACCCACCCACTTATTATGGTTAGTTTTGATTTATTTACCCCCTCCAAAAAACTTACTTTTGTACAAAAAACTTTACTTGTATATGAAAATAACTGAAAAACACGTTAATATTCAGTAAAGTGTTTGTTTACTTTTTTATAGCATGATATTACATTTCCCAGGGGAAAACTTATCTCCTTGTTAGAAAGATGTGAAAAATCGATATTTTAAGATAAAAATTGAGTTCCCTTAGCTGTTTATTTACTAACTATATAACTTACTTCACAGTATTAGCTTCTATTATAACAGATCAAATAAAGACCAATAATGTGTATTTTATTTAAAATATTTAAATGAATTTTAGAATAAACATGTTCTTTATCACTGCCATCTTGTTTGGTATTTAAGATAACTAAATTATATATTTTATAAGCTATATTCACTCTTAATTTATATTCAATTATTTTAATTCCAGTTCTTTTTAAACCACTTTAAATATAATAAAGTAAATACTATTTGAAATAAACCAGTTGATCTTTTTGAAAAACCTTACTACAATGAATGAATATATTATTTATTTATTAAAAAAAAACATTGTATACATTAACAATGATAATACAATTTGCATGCAGGTTAGTAAATAAACAAAATATCCACACATTGTATAGTTTTTTTGCACATGAATACAAGAAATACATTATTGTACAACTTAAAAAAAAGGAAAATAATAGCACTTCATTGCACAAGCATTAATAATGTTTAAATAAAAGAAAATATTAAAATAAAAAAATACAATTAAACCTGAAAAAATGGTGAACTTTATGGGCAACAAAATCAAATATAAAGGCAGTGTTGTAAACAAAATTTTATTGGATTAAAATCAAATAAATTTTATCTCAGAAATCAGATAGTATTTGAATTTTACAAGTATCTTTTTTAAAGATTTTAATAAAGACAAAATGCCTAAATTTTGTATGATAAAGTGTATTCTTTAAAGTAATTTCAAATAAAAAGTCAGTAATAAATATCTACTGTACATAATCATAAACAATTAACTAATTATTATTATATGTGTATAAATTTACAAACACATAATAAAGGAATGTTTGTAAAATCAGAAATCTTTGGAAGTATTTTTGTTAAGTTCTGTTGATTATAAATAAATATTTTATAGTAAACTTTAAGTTGTGTGTCCCTATTCAATTGGAAAACTATTTACAAAGGAATGAGAAAAAAACTATACAAAACTAAAATACATAAGTAAACCATAATCCATAAGCATTAAATTTCCAATATTCCAAATCTAATACTTTTTTCCTTGTGACAGAAGATTTCTTCTCTTTAATTTAATAAATATTCATAAAGTTAAATTACAAGTAAATTACTTTAAGAATTTAAGTGCCATGTCAGAATCCAATACTTAATGTTGGTTTGAATTGAGAAATAAAAATTGTTTATTACAAACTAATTATAATTGGATATGCCTGCCACTTTGAGCGATCAGTCCCAGTACAGAGTTGATCACTGAAACAATTGTTTCGAAACAAGCCAGTAAGCAAGTTAAATGATTTATTCAGTGAATTCAAAATGATTGCAACAAGCAACTTCAATTGAAATTTTTTTTTAAAATGTAATGGTAAAAACAGCTCAACTTCTAATTTCAAAACACATCAGTAAGTGGCTTAATTTCCCCCTTAGTTATAAAACAGTTATTAGAAAAAAAATAGTCACAAGGGATCAAATATGGAATGTGTGAAGCACTCACTACCTGTTTAACAAATCATATACATCAATTAACACTGAGAGAACACACATTAGCAAAATGGAGTTTTCAATCTTATTGTACACAAGTGTTAGCTATTGTTACTGTGGAACTGCAGTGGGGACAAACAATGAGAGTAACCAGTTATCTGATGTTTTACTACACCCCCAAAATTATGAAAAATGATGGAAGCCCATTAGATTAAAGAGAATAATGATGACAGTCCAATATTTTACATACAAGCCTGTGTAGTTGGCAGACTTGCTTGGCTGCATTAACAGCATTTGTCTGAATTTAGATAAGGTTATGTTTTTGTACCAAAAATAACAACTACGCTAAAAAACATTTGAAGACATTTGCATAGATTTTTAGTTTAAAAAGAAGTCAAGTTTAAGAAACAACTAATGACACTTACTATAAGAAAAACTCTTGAACTATCTGTTTAATTAACTAAATAAATAAAACCCACTAACCACAATACAAAAATCTTTATTACAATTACTTTATGTACATTTCGATTACATGGTAATCATCTTCAGAAAGTACTTCTGTACTACCTTGATACTACCATGTAATCGAAATGTACATAAAGTAATTGTAGTAAAGATTTTTGTATTGTGGCTAGTGGGTTTTATTTATTTAGTTAAAGCATTAGTCCACAGTGCTCAACCAATTTATTAATATCTGTTTAATATCCATTGTCTTTCACCACAAGTCGCTCATTTTTATGTCTACGACTAAACAGTTAAGAGCTAAGGATCAAATGAAGTTGCATAGATTCTTTATGAATATGTTTCATTACCTTGACCCTGCAGTAAAGGATTTGGTAATATTTTGTCTCGTTATCACATTCATAACGACACAGCTTTGCAAGATGTGAAAAATCAAACTAAGGCTAAGAAAGGCAGAGATGCCAAGATCTGGTATTGGATAAAGTAAAGTAAGTATATTATCACTCTTGCCCAAAGTTCTTAAAACAAAGATAAAGAATGTTTTTAGAACAACTTTGAGAAATTACATACTTACTAATGGAGTTATAAGAATTTTATTTAAAAAAACAATTTTTTTAATGTTTGTCATAAAGAAAATTGGGTAACAAAATTAAAATATTTAATATGAAAATATTATAACTGTTTTTAATTTCAACAATTACTTCTCCACTAACTACTTTCGGTAATTGCTGAAACTACTTTTATATAATCATTTTTTTTTTTTTATTCCTCAATTCATGCAACATTTTTTTACATAAAAATATCTCGCTTTGGTTTTTTCCCACAATTTTAAATTGTGACATTAATACTATCTAAGTAGATACTAATTCTATAATTATTGTTATTAAATAACTAAAATGAAAGTACTTAAAACAAATTTTAGAATCAATCAAAAGGTATTTTTATTAATTTTTAAATAGATACTAATAAAGACTAGATGTTCATAATGGCAAAGAAACAAAAACTATAATAATAATATGGACTTATTTTAAATAATATGCCAAATAATAAATATATTTCTAAATTTAACAACAAAATAAACAAGTATTACATACTTTTAGCCTTAAACATTTTACACATTACTGTTTTAAATGGTTATGGACAACTTAACAATATGTATAAATTTATGTCAAATACATTGTTTTTTACAAAATAATAAAAAAAGCTTTTACGATTTATTTGCAATATATTTCAACCTATTCTATCATTTTATGCTAAGTACAGTTGGCAGTAAAATCACTACATATGGTACAACAAATGGACAAACTGACCACGTTATGACACTTTGCAAGGTTTTACGAATATACTTTCTAAAAAAACAACACAGATTGTATGTTGGTGCAACAAACACAGATTTCAAAAAAAAAAACATTCTGCATTAAAAAATAAACCATGTTCTACGAGAAACAGGTATTTAATTGAAAGATTAAATTTACTGATATATTAAATTAATCTGTTTCTAAAAATTAAATACCTAATTGTATTATTTACATAACCAAATAATTTTTGTTCATTATTCACCGGTAGGAAAATTTTGTTTTCCTCAAAATTAAATAAAACACCATCACTTAGTTACAAAATATCAATTAGTTTGATGTGTTAATTAAATACCTGCTTCTCCTTTATCATGGTTTATTCTATAATCCAGGATTTTTTTTCTTAAAATATATTATAAAACATTATATTTCACAACAAAAAATAAATCTAAAACTCAGCAAAAGACAGAAACTATTACAGAAAACAGAATTTAACAACCATCTTTTACTTAGTTACAATGGCTACAGAAATTAGTAAGCAATTGTGGTTTGCAGGATATCTTTGTTGGGAAATCATTAATTTACAACAAAAAGTGATAATTTGTGACATTTTTATTAAACAATACCGTAAATGGATTCTATAGGGAAAATTTTAATTAACTTCCTTAGGTAAAAACTATTACACATTATAATACAACAGTTCACAAACTCTTATTTAAAAAAACAAGTAGTGGCACACTGAAGGGAAGGACCAAGGAGGCCTGGACCCCCCTTGGCTATCCCTATAAAGGAAAAGAAATTACTATGCATTGTACTTCATTGGAAAAGTGCATGCACCATATATAAGTTTAACTACCAAGATTTACCAATGTATTATAACATTAAATGTTTATTAAATGTTATTATAACATTTTTTTAGTTTTATCTGTTTATTAGGAGCATTTATTTGTATTAGGAGCATTAGTTAATCAGCAATTTAAATTGTTAATAATATTTAAATGCAACAATAATTAAAAACTTCAGGATTATCCCTAAAAAATACACAGTTGTTGAGTTTACGACCTAAAGTAAGACAAAATATGCATTGAAGTATCTTGCCTAATTTGGGGGTATTTTACAACTGAGTTGATGATATGGAAAATGCCAGTTCCAGTGACAATGCATCGATCTCAAGTTGCCTCTGTGTGATTGGGAAAAAAGTCACAGTCACTGAATGAAACGGCTGTTATTGGTTGATTTGTCGCTGTCACTGGCTCTGCTCTTACCGCTGAGCTCACGGCGCCGATTATCGTGTAGTAGAGTTTACTAAAGGGGGGAGGGAGGGTGTCTCTATTGCGTTTCGGCAAAATGTCGCTGTCGCGACTGAAAAGTTACTGATACTATAACATAGATGTCATTGGTTGATTTGAAGCTGTTACTGGTTCTACTCATTTACGTCGTGTCTGAATGGTCGATGTGTCAGGTATCAAGTTAGTGACAGTGTTGCGTACAGTAGACGCTATTTCCCACTTGGTAGTTTGTTTCATGAAAGTTTATTTTTAAATAAAAGGAGCTTTCCAAAAAAAAAGCGAGATGTGGGATCATTTTACCAGTGTAGCTCCCTAGTTACTGACTGCAGAACAGTTTCAGTATACCTTGTCACCAGTAGTAAAGTCACTGATCCAAACTTAGTGACAGAGCCTGTCACTAAATTCACCAATCTGCTACAGTCACTGGATCAATTATCTCTACTGTATATAGCCTTTTTCTCCAATTTGTTATGATACATTTATCTTACTTACTTCAAGTTATTATGTTAAAATTTGTTCTTTTAAAACTGCTAACTTCTGACTAGCTTTTTAACATTAAAAAAATCTAATTATTAATTTAATACAATAAATTATGAGCCCTACATTAAATATTACATGACAAAAAACTGTAAGATTTAAAATAATTTTAATGGCCACACTAAGAGGCTTTGTGGATTATTGTGAATGAGATGACTCAAGTACAAAAATTCAACTGAGATACAAATACTGGCCGTTTGATTTTTGATAATAAATTGAGTTTGTTAAAGTGCATTACGAAAAAATAAGTGATTACAAAATTAAATGAATAAAATACAATTCACATTTAGTAGACCAATATTAAAATGTCTGTAATGACATGAATTTTTGAAGATACACAAAAATAAAGGAGATATTCTGAAGGCAACTCGGCTGAGTATTTTCCAAAGTCAGAATAATTTACAAAGCTCAGACATTTTCTAGATTAATCTTATTCCAGTAATTCCCTCAGAATGGTCAAGTTCAGGACCATATGTAAAATAGTAAAGTGGACAGTTGGTGCATTTCTAGAAAAAAACTTTATACAAAAGTAAATAAATATTAAAAATTATGCATAAAAAATTGTTTTACATTTTAATAAGTACTTTTATCAAATTTCTACTTATAGGCTATGAGAGATTAAAACTGTACAGAGATGGAGAGCACGTGACACGACTTTTTCTGGCATTAATTAGTTCTTTAATATCAGACATTTCTTTAATATCTATTAATTTTTGTAAAGAACAAAATGAAAGCAACATATTCTTAGCTCTCCCAGTTTTTCTACACAGAAAAAAAGCCTCTATTTTTAACTCTACATTTACAGAAGAATATTGAATCAGTCACTTTAAATGCTTACATTATAAAATTGTGAACAAAACAGTTACAAGTTTGAAATTTAGTTTAAGACTTTGGCACAATAGTGTTTTAAACAGGAAACATCTCCAAGCTGGGAAAAAGTTCAATTCATAACAGATTTGTTAATATATTAAATTCAAAATTAGAATTATAATACAAATGGAAATATAGCTCATTTCAATTATACAAATAGTATCAATCTCTTAATCAAAAGTTTAGTATTCTAAAAAAATACAATAAAATTTAAAAGCTTATGTTCCATTACATAAATATTTGTTTTTCCCATAGTTAAAATTCAAAAATAAACCTAATATTTGAATGTCCGGCTTTTAATGATTTGTCTACAAGGAAATAATTTTTTTTAATAGAAATAATTAAAAAAATATAAACACACTTTAATTTTATGATTCTTTGGCTGGAGACTTAATTACTTTGACTATACCAGGCGCGTATCCAAGGGGGGGGGGGGAATGGGGCGATCGCCCCCTTAACCTTCAAGAACTTTAGGTTAAAAATCGACAATATACAGTTAAATTAGGACTTTTTCGATAATTAAGTTATTATATATTCTCAAATATAAAATCCTAACTGTTATAAATATAATAATAATTTTGTAACATTGTAATGCTCTTTGAATAATTACAAAAATAGAATCACTTAGCAAAAGCTAGTCTATGATTATAAATACGCTCGAATTTTAACTTAATTTACTTAAGTTAATCCGTCTTTTATTGTAAATAAGAAATAAAATTTTAATTTTTACACACACACACACACACACACACACACATATTATATATACAATGCATCGATTGTACCCCCTAAAGCAAGTCGCTGGATACGCGCCTGTATACACTTAATATTTCTGTACATAAGGAATAAAATTGTAAGCCCTGTGTTAAATATGTTATTCAATTATATTCTTGTTTATTTTATAAATTACAAAGTAATAAAACTGCCAGCTATGAAAATTATCACAAAATCTCAACATAAAAAATGATTTTGTTTTATTGTTTTCTATTACTTCTTGTCATCACAAGAAACACCAAGGTATGAAGTAAAGTATAATTTTAAAACTTTTTCAAAACACTGACGTCTATACTTCGCCCCTCCTTTTTTTCCCAATATGGACTGGTGCATCTATAACTAATAAAGTATTACGCCAAACCCAAAGATTTCTCGATAAAGCCAAAGGTTCAAAAATTAGTTTTGTGCTTGGGCTATTTGGGGACATCAACAATACTGTCACCTACTTCACAATTTTATTAAAAAAACAATAAAAGGAAAATTTTTCCCAAACTGAAAAATTAAAACTTGAAATGGCAAACATCAGAATATCAACATTAAAGTTATACATCTTACTGTAAGAAATAGAATTCATATTCATTACAAATTATTGTAAATGATTATAAACCAATTTTGTTGTACTTACATATTATACGAAGGCCACTATTACACCGCACGCTGCAGTGGTTAGATTAGGTTATAAATATGTTACTATTACTTCCCTGTTACATTATGAATTGGATGTGGGGAAGTGCTAGAAGAGGAACAAGAGACATCGAACTATTGCCGGAATATATATATGTGGCGATTGGGAAAGGCCGCGACTGGCTGCGATGAGTTCAACTCAATTCTCACTAACATAGCTTCTTTAGGGAGGCAGAAAACAAGAACCAATTGTCATAATGGCAATTAATTTTCACAGTAAGTCAAATAAAGTCTGTCCTATATAAATATTTAGGTGTTCTTATGTCCTCTGCAAAATAACCTCTAAATTTAGTGGCCTCTGTATAACATGTAAGTAGCATTTTCTTGAATGTTGGTTCCCTAAATAAGATTGCAATCTTTCCAGTATAAACTGTTGTAAAAGTACTTTATATACAAGTGTGTTTTACTTTACACAATTACTCTAGAATCCTTTAGGGATTTTACCTGATAGTATCATTGGATAAGACAATGTTTGAAAAAGTTCAGTAAACTTAAAATTTATAAAAAATAAAAAGGAATAATTATTTCTATACATAGCAAAGCTTGGTGAAACTCTATTATTATAAAATATTGCAAAACATTTTATATATTTAGTAACAATCATTTCACTATTGTACCACATGAATTGTGGTTTCTATTGCATACCCCAATCATTCACAATTGTATAAAAGCAATTATCTGATGTCCTTGTATAAAATTAATGACACACATAATTGTAAAATTAATGCATTTTGGTGTTATTTTTTCCATTAATAGAAAGGAATCAATACAATGTCAGCAACATAGATCTGTACTGAATGTAAATTCTTATAATAGCTTGTGTATTTATTATTTTGTTCTTGTACAACAAATTAACACTTTTATGTAAATAGTGTATTAAAATTACAGAAAGAATTACTAACAGAGAAATAAGTAACACTACTGTATACAATAAACTCCTGAAGATATATCAAACAAGGCTTGAAACTAACATAACTAAAGCAAAATATCATAGAGTTGAGCACCTTAATATACTATCTAAATTAGGAATAGTAAAATTATATAACAATATCCAACACTATTTCTTCTTTAAATTCAAATAGCCATTTATAATAACTTTACACATAAACTATATAGATATATAAATACTTAATATACAAATTTTATTTACTAAGCTATTCATTAATAGTGAATATTAAAATTACATTACTTATATGAACATTATATAATCAAATTAAACTTATTCAAAGAATTTCATTTTAGTTTTAGGTTGTTAAGGTACTGGTACATTAATTTCACTCTGTAATATGTATGGTATGAATAAAATCTATATAAAACCTTTATCTTGATTAATTTTTTTTAATTTCTTAGAAATAAGCGCAGGTTTGAAAGTAAAAATTCCTTGTCATTCATCTTTTCACATAATTATTTGTAAATATGTTTGTCTCTCTATAAATTACAAATATTTCCAAGAATATAAAAACACTTTTAATCAAAACACTCATACATTTACTGAAGACTAATAAATTTACTGCCTTCCAAGGTTTATTTTGTGCAATAAACTTACAGAAAAATATGTCAAAAACTAAAATACCTAGAATTAAATTGAAACAAAACAGAATGGATTCAAGACGATAGTTGTTTTTACTTCTAATTGGTGCTTCTAAATACGTTCATTTTCAAAAGCTGTGCATATATTCTTTTTTTCTAGATATATATATATTTGTTTGTTATTTAAGTTTCCTTTTTATTTGCAAATATAAACTGCTTTATTGCCATGCTGAAAGTTTTTAAAATTACAAAATTGAAATAGTAGTCGAATTGTAAATGAAAATAACGACACATACAAATAAAGAAATGTTAAACAATGATAATACAGTTTAAACTTAGTAAATACAAACCACATAAGTAAAACAAATAATAGATATACAAAAACATACCTAAGATACAAAATAACAGCAAGATAAATTGCATTATACATGATTCAGTAATACTATCACTAAATAAACCTCAGGTCACAACTGGTATTAATAACTTTCACCTCAAAATAATCAAACAGGCTATACCAATTATTTTATACTAATTGGTATATTCTCTATACCAACTGTGTTGATAAATCTGTATAACTGACACGGAGCAGGATTTTTACCAATATGCAGAACTATGAATGTCTCGTAACTATAACAATTTCTTTCATGGCTAAAGGTTGGTTACCTACCGTCCAAGCAAGGCAGAAAAAGGAACAGCAGAATAATAAAGATGAAAGAAAGAAGTATACAATATAACAAGGACAGTGGTGCAATATATTACAATAAAAATATTGGGAAAAGCCCCAATAACACAAAAATAACTAATATTTAGTAAAAAGGTTTTGCTCAGTTGACAGAGAAGCCACGATAATGTTATGTATTACCTTTTTGTACTAGGACCCTCTGATGATGACGACATGGTCAAAGAAATGTATATAAAGGTTTCTTTCATCTTAAGTAACTTGTAGCATTAGTTTTTTTAAAATTATTTTTGTGGTATTGAAGTTTTTGCCAATATTTTTATTGTGAAAGAAGGAAGTTTAAACACAAAATAAAACTATTTTGAGAGAAAGAAAATACTTACAGCTTTCGAACAAGGAAATCAACAAAAATTTATTACCTAAGGGTAATGAAGAATTTAATACTTTCAAAAATCAGATAATTCTATATAATTTTAGTTTATATCTTTTATCAGAAATAAATAATACAATATTGTTCTACTTACTGTATTTTGAAATTAGATTTTTTAGTAAAATCTACGTCATTTTCAAAAATATCATCATGGTTTAGAAAATGGAAAAGGAGAAGGGAAGGATCGAAAAATCTGAAAACAGATAAATCCATTGTTATTTATTCAGGATTATTTTAGGCTAACAAGAAAGGTTAAATTTTTTAATAAAACTTTAAATAATCAAATGTATGGTTCATTTTGGGACTTATATTGTCTAATCAATTTTTTCAGAAAGATTAATGCACAAATCAACTAGTTATATTGTAATTGTGTAAGATGTTAAACACACTTTAATGAAACGGTTTTGCATAATTTGCTATCTAAAACTTTAACAACCTAAAACTTGAAAACTTTCTTAACTGTATAATGTATAAAGCTACTGTATACACTAATATATTTCTACATAAATATCACAAATATATAAATGATACTTATAATTGATTGGCCAAGAATACTAATAAATATTACAATATACAAATATAATGTAAGTGGTAGAACAGAATTTTCTTTCCAATATGCAGTTGTGTTTAAAAATTGATCGCATGCAGAAACTGTATATAAAGAGATCATTGTTATATGGCACCAATATAAATGTTTCTATTTTACTATTGTAATTAGTACTACAACACATTTTACTGGATTCAGACAAAATCACATAGCAAATCTTTTTAAAAAATCTCAGTGCAAAAATAAGATTTATAAGGCAGAATACTGAAAAAGATTTTTAAATATAAATCATAATAAAAATATATGCTTTTCATATACAACTAGACATTTAGTTAATCAAGCACTTAACTTTAACAAACCTTCCTCTAAAGACCTTTCTTAAAATTTCCAGTCTATAAACTGTAAACTGGCATATTTTAATGCAATATGCTTTTTATTAAAAGATAAATGCTCTAAACAACACTGTTTATATGTTCTAAACCATATCTGTAACTTATATTATCCTAAATAAAGTAAGCAGGCTTTAGTTGTAGGTTTTCAACTGATTATATATTGTCATATATTTTCTATGTTTATCTACACTACATGAAGCAAAATCTGACATAATTGAGGCCAAGTTTTTATACAAAAATAATACAAATATCAAGTAAGGTCTATTTATGTACAGGGCTGAGATTATCAATCTGAGTGAAACAAAAACTTTTAGCCTACTTACAGTCATAAAAAATAATAATAAAACCCAAAACATGTATTGAAGGTTATATATGTAACAAAATATGACAATTACATTAGCTGCATTTAAATATATCTTACGATCAAATATTGTTGGATAACACAACTGCATAAAACCAAGATATGACTAACAAAATACAATCGATAACCTTAAACAAAGCCACTTTATGTCTTACCTACTGCTTTTCCGAGCTTTACTTTGGCATTCTGGCGAGAAGCTGAAAACACAATAAAATAAAACTTAAGTGAAATTGTAGGATAATACAATGTTATTTTTGTATTTAAATTAAATTTGAGCTTAAAATGGTTTGAAAGGGTTGGTATACAAAATCAATAGTTTAAAAATATTTAGATATTGTTTAAAGCAAGCAAATATTTCAACTGAATAGTCCTTTTTTGTTCTTATTGGTCTTATGCAAAAAATATTTGTAATTGATCAAAGCAAGCAAATATTCTAAATGAATACTTTTTTTGGTCTTGTATAAGAAATATTTGTAATTGATCAAAGCAAGCAAATATTTTAACTGAATACTCCTTTTTTGGTCTTATTAAGAAATATTTGTAATTGATCTAGATTTTACAGCCAATTCTCTTAAAGAGTAAAAACAAATGTTTCAAATAAATACATAATTTGGCTAAGTAAAGAATTATTTAGTCTATGAACGATTCACAACAACAAAAAATTTAACTAAGCATTTAGGGCATTACTATTATCCCGCAAAAGCTTGGAACAATGTACCAAACATATTACAAAACGTATAGCATAACTTATTTCAAAACTCGATTCTTTAAAAAAAAAAACAATTTTGAAGAAGGAAATAAATGACGAAATATTGAAATATGGCAAAAATTGTGTGTTTAAAGTCAACAAAGTGGTCATCAAATAAGTCAAGTCTTTCAATGACCTGTCTGATATCAATCACATGATAAACTACAAAATCAAGATGGCAATCCTGAATAGTGACCCTGGAAGTTATTTTGATAGTGATAGTGAAGTATTAAAAAATATGGACATCATCATAAAAAGCTTGTAGAGCAGTGAAATATTGTCAGTGAAAGACAAGATTAATGTTAAAAAAATTAATTAAATGAAACTGTTGTTTATTTTAGACATGTTTACAAAATAAGTTTGTCTTTTAAACTAATTAAATATTTTTATATTTGAAACTGTTCTAATTACTTTTTGTTATTTAAAGTAACATGATCTTTTGAAGACATTCCATGTAAGCACAAATAATTTACTGTATTGATGATGTCATAGATTAAACATCACTATCATTTTAAGTTAGAATTCTCAAATCTAGAATTCCCTTAAATCCGGACTGTCTAAGCCCCTGAGCATGTTGAGAATATTTTAAATGGTCTCAGTATGAATTTGTATCTATCAGTATATTTTATATGTTATGAAAACCTAGCTAGAGAATAAACCTCTTCTCAATGATTTTTTCAATTCCTTTTATTAGTTTCCACTCTCCTTATATAAATATTTTGCACAAATTTTCAATGGTTAATAAAATACTTTTTATTCATCCACTCATGTTCAAATACATTTTTTTAAAACATATAAATGACAATTGATGTTAATAGAGTTTTTTTTTAATAACAATTCATTATTTAAGTTTATTAGTAAATTAATTTTAGTTTCATGTGGGAGAAAAACTATTCACAAAAGAGGCAAGGTATGCAATGTAATTATTTGTTTGATTTGACTTGAAATAAGTGATAACATATGATTTCACAAAACAGCTGATTTTATGTGATAGGTTATGTGGTACAACCGCTGTTTTAACACATATGTTACGTTATTTTATTACATTTATTGTAATTATTTAATAAAAAGCAAGTAAAATAAAAATTTTTCTTTGTTGGCCTAAGTAGGAATTGTTATTTAAAAGATTCTGTTTATTACATGTTCATCAAATAATTTGTTCATTCATTTTAACATTATACAGCCAAAATTCCTTTACTCTCTCTCTCTGTTGTATAAGCTACACTTTCAATGGCTTCCACATCCTCAACCCAATATACCGTGTGGAACGTCCTCTAAAGAAAATACTCAAGCATCAAATCTGAAGTTTAAATTACAAGTTACTGGGTTGCCATAAATTTGAAAAATAAATCTCTTGTTTAAAATCTCTTGTAAGTAAAGTTAACTTATAATTAAGGAAAAAATACAACCAATATAAACAACTTTATATTCATGCAGCTTTGGTTAGTTTCTAATCATCTGATTCTACTATTAACCTATATACAGTGTATAAAAAATGTTGCTTTATGGATCTAGATACCCATATATATAATTTCATAGGCCGAATTTTGAGAGAAAAATTGTGGGAGCTTGGAAGGTTGTACAGAGCTGGGAGATGGGTCAAATTAAAGGTATTGACACGAAGGAGCAGGGAAAATATAGGTTTTCTCAATTTACAACAAATACAGGGTTTTGAGGAAAATCTCCATAAGAAATACATTGCAATGAAAAACAGCTGGGTATGATTTTCAAATAGTTTAGCTGAGAAACAGGAATAATATTCAATAATAGTCAATATACTCGTAATTAAAAACAGCTGAGTACAAATATTTTAAGAGTATTAAAGATTAATTAGACATATGAACTTTGGATCAGGTTTAGTTAATATAGTACGTCTTATCGTACTAGATATGTTTGACAAGTTTATTAAATTAGAAATAATCACTGGTTCTGGCAAAGGAAACATCATATTTACTAATAATTAAATTAATATCAACAGATCCTAACATACTATTTTAAACGAAAAGGAACCAATATCCTATAAGACTAGCATTTTCAATATCTATAAATAAGGCTCAGGGTCAAACATTCATAAGAGCAGGGCTTCAATTGACCAAAGCTGTTTGTACGCATGGTCAACTTTATGTTGCACTAGGTCAAGTAAAATTTCAAGATGGAATAAAGATACATATTGAAAATAGGGTTTGTCAAAAAAATCAAATTGAAAATGCATTTACAAAACATTATAGATTGTAAGGAAATTGTGTTAAGAAAAACTTGAATTATATTAAATTTAAATTGTATTAAAAAATAAAATTACGATTCAAAAGTTTAAAATTCAATAAGAATAGGGGCATTTTCTCCTATAAGCCCCTAGTCATTATATATTTCCAATGTATTTATTGAATTTTTGTTCAAAATATATTTTCTAAACTCAATTTACAATATCGTTATACACAGAATATTTGTTAAATACAGAGCATATGTTACATATAATTTTAGTTCTGTTAACTCCACTTGTAGACAAACAGGCAGTCAATATAAGTGAAAAAAGAGTGGCCTAATAAGAAAGTGTAGTATCAAATAAAATCACACTTGATGCAATAAAAAATTATAATTTTATGTACTGAAATAGTAATCAGGAGCTGATTCAAAGGGAACAGCCTAGGGCCGCCCTCATTGAAAAATTAAACAAAATGACAAATCATAGACCTATTGACAAATATTTGAGTACTTATTTCATACTTCCTGCCGGGTCCTGTCCAAATTCAAATATTAAACAGTAATACCAAAAGAGTTATTAACTAAATAATTAGTAACATTAAACTTTCTTTCTCATTGTCTGCTCCTGCCTCAATATTGGCTCTTCACGCATTAAAATTTAATGTCAGTAATAAAATACAGAAAAATTCTACAATTGTAAGTGAGGCTAAGGGTTATAAGCATGGCAAGCATATGGTCTAATTGTAGACATGATGTTACTCCACAATAAAAACAAAGGTAAAATAAAATTATATTTTGTAATACACACTTTAGTTTAGTGTAATATAATTTGAGCTAAATGTTCTAAGTATATAAAAGAGCTCAACTAACTCTGAAAATTCCTCACAAATATTGCTGCCAGTCACTGTGACACAATTGGACATGATCTGAACTGTTTGTGTAATCTATATTAATCAGTGTATTTAAATTTGGTTGTTTATTTTCCACATTGCTTAGTACTTTTGCTACCGCATTATGAACAAAATAACTATTGGTACAGACCAGCTGACTCACATATGCGTCGCTTGGTCTCTCTTCTTGGACCGACGTCCTACATATGCGCTGCTCAGGATAGTTGAAATGGACTGACGGCTCATATTTGGGAAACTGTTTGCATGTTAATTTTATTCCTCTGACAAATCAGTGGTATATTTTAACGGCTTGATATATTTGCATCTGTCTATAGACATGTCTGGCGTTAATGTGGGTTATTTGGTCTCTCTGTTATCAAGGTCAATGACGTCAAAACATAGTTAACACCCTTTTTTATTCCTCTGTGCCACTTTTTGTAACTAGCTAAGACGAGTTAGTTGGGGGTTTGTTGATATAAGCCTTTGTACTGGCTATTACATGGAACGCTCGGTCTACGATAGGATTTTCGTGCTACAGACCAACCGGCTCGTATATACGCCATCCCCAAAAACACTAAAAACAGCAAAAAGAGAAATTTACATTCAACAAACATACCTGTAAGGTTTTTATGTAATATAATAACTTATTATGACATTCCACTTTTGGTCTATAATGAAGGTCTGACCCACATAGCGGTCTGAGTGAAAGATCGAATTTTTACCGCCAGTCTGTTGAGAGAAACCAGAGAGTGTATATAGTGTTAACTCTGTAGCAAACGTGTTAACTTAGTTTTTAAAGTGTTTTTGAAATTGGCATATTTTATAAAAATTTGCTTTAACCTATCGCTAACTGTTGACTTAACTTATATGTCGATTATTTGCTGCAGAGGGTATAATGTCAAAACATACGTTGCTAGCTATCGAGTCAGTTGTTCAATGTTTACTTTGCACGGGAAAACTTTATTGTTTTTCAAGTTGCTAAAATAAAGTTGTAGATCCTGTTAGGACAATTGGTCATATAACACTTAATCTGTTTGAACCAAATACTTTTGTAGGCAAAACCAAGCATTACAAGAAAAAATTGCAAATTTTCAACCAAAGAGCTGCAAGTGTCAAATCAGATGGCACCTGAAATTCTAAAAATAATTTTATTTTGTGACATGTCTCTTTAAAAGCAATTCTTTGTAAAGAAGTGTTTTGAACACATTCACAAGTAAATATTTTTGAAAAATAAAAGATTATTTGAAGAAACTACTTATACCTTAAACTTAATCATGTATTCGTAAGTAAAAAAACATGTTTATATTCGAATACTTTTTTCTGCCATCTATAACATTTCAATATTTTCCTTTGTTGGCGCATTTCGGAATGACTTCATTTTCAACACTTAAATAGTACTGAAATTGGAGTCATTCCAAAACACATTAACAAAAGAAAATATTGTAATGTTAGGAAAGGCAGAAAAAAATAGAATTATTTACTGCATCTTAATTTTATTTTTAAAAACATAATCACAAAAGCCTATCAAAGTTTCAACAAGAACATATTTTTATTGTGTATGTTTTACAAAAAACATTTACATAACATTCTGTAAAATACTAAAAATACTTGTGAACCTTTCGGGTAGCATATAAACATGATTTGAGAGTAAGGGACTTTTGTGTTACTCATTTATTTTAAAAAATATCGGCATAGGTTTTTCCCTACATTACAATTAGATTCTGTCTGGACTCTAATTTATCAAATTTGGCAAATAGATGCCTCTAACAACAAAATAATAATATAGTGTTTACAACAGAAAGCTGGCAGATATGGTAGGAAGAAGCTAACAAGCATGTAGGATATTTCCTGATTGGTTGCCATGGAAATTAATGGAAATTCAAAACCAGTACACTTAGTCTTTGATTAAAGATATTACAATTAGTCAGTTAAGCACATGCCAAACAAAAACCAAACATTAACCGCACACAATAATTTACTTTCAAAAGCTTCCACATCACCATCCTCATCATCCTTCGTATCTGTAAGAAGATTATTACCAGACATTTTTAAAAATATCTTGGAAGTCATTAAATTGAATTATAAGACAATTACAAACTATAAAGCAATCATTAGCACTAAAACTGTTAAATCAAATCCCTCAAAAATATTTTCGCGGTAATTCACAAATATCAGTTTAACCAAATGCACTTCCCTTCTACATATCTTGTTATAGTTATTGATTGTTAATATAATATTTGTAAATCAACCACTAAGTTCAAACACATTTATTTAAACTTATAGTGGTTGACACTAGATGTTAATACAGTTAGATTAATACAAAATAATTTTAGTTTTATATGGTAGAAAATGTTTCACAAAAGGAGCAAGATGTGCAATATAGTTATCTGGCTTAAAATAATTGATAACATAGGATTTCATAAAACAGCTGATTTTATCTTTTAGGTTATGTGGTAGAACAGCTGTTTTAACACATAGGTTATGTTACTTTATTTATATTATAATTATTTAATAAAAAGTAACAAAAATACATTTTTTCTTTGTCGACCTAAGTAGGAATTGAAATCAAACTTTTTGTGTTTATATTACTTGTCTATGATTCTCTATAGTTTATACCAAATAACTCTTTTACGACTAACAGACAGTTGGTCCACTTTTGGTAATTTCCAGGCACGGATAGATTTTTTCATCAGTGGGTTTTTACAGTCCTACATTGAACTTATCTATATTCATAATCCTTTCCTATACTTCATAAACTATATTTAGCAATACTGGCTGATTTTGTATAAATTCAAATTTTGGCTTAGAGTAGGTGTAACAAATCTCACCTGGTAATGTAAATGGAGCAGAGCTGAACGGATCATCTGTCGTAGACAGTTCAGTAAATGCCATTACTAAACTTTCACGGCTTTTAACATTTGAAATACCTGGAAAATATTATCGACTATAAATATTTGCAACTATCTCGCTCATTAAAAATGTTAAAACATTAGCAAGATTACACCAAATAAATTTATCAGTTTAATTTGGATAAAATACCCTATGCGCCAAAATAAACCATACTGAAACTGAATCAGCTATAGCAGAATGACCAATAGGGTCATTATTAGTTGTTTTATAGGAGACCCCAGGAGATTTTGTTATCTCTGAAACCTGACGTTTCATTTAAAATGGTTCCAGCAAGATGACAACCAGCTAAACATTGCTTTCCTTCAAGAAACTTTTGACAACCGGCCCATCTCCCTTAAAACAAACTTTCCTAACCTAGCTCACTCCCCCAATCTTACACCACCTGATGCCTATGTCTGTGGAATGATGAAGAAGATTTTCCATGATGACCCGCCAACTACCATCGTCCAACTACAGGAAAATAACAATCTGTATAACAACCACGAAACAATCCCTCGTCACCAAAATGATGCAAAACCTTCAAGAACTGTACGAGTGTCGCCTTAAAATTGAATGGAGGTTATATACAATATGTTAATACCCAAGTCTAACCGATTTAGCTTTTTTTTATTTGTATGTGTTTGTAAAGCTATGCAAGTAAAATCAAATGAAATAAAATAAAATTTTACAACTGTTTAGTACTGTTTATTTGGCGCATATGGTAAGTATCACAAGAGTACATAGATTAGTTTACTATCAGTTTAATATGCACAAGTCCTTCACTGAAGTTTTACATAATCAATAACAAACCCTACAAACAGAAGTTGTGTAACTACTAACAAGGATTCCTATTCTCTTACAATATCTCAAACAATTAACTCACAACATATATTTCCAACTGTTTACACAACCATTCCTTGACCTTTATTTTACAAAAACTTTTTAGTAATAAAAAATAACTTTTCAATAATGCCCAACTTTTAACCTATTATTTGTCTTTTTTTGTTGATTTAGACATGGACTTATATAAAAAAAAAAATACAGTTTCAGTGTTGATCAATGACAACAGAAAATAACAAAATTATTTTTTAATTTCCCTAGCTCACAGAAAAGGAAGTAATTTCATAGTTCTAATACCACATCTGTTACTCTAAGGAACTAGATTATACTTATGTAATTTACATGTTATAAAGTCACTAAAACAAACATATAATATTCCCTTACTATATTTTTAAACAACCACTGTATTTCAAATCTTATCAATTCCGTAAAAACGATGTATTATCCAATTAATTTTTTTGCCAGCTTATAGGAAAGTAAAACCAAGTTAACAAAACAAATACTTTAAAAGTACGTTTTTAGTAAAGTTCTTAAGAGATTTTTAGAGAATATTCTTATAAGAACTTTATGTTCAAATGAACATAAGAAAAATAATTAAATAAATTTTCTTACTACTTTGAGAGCCTCTTTTAATCTTATCAAACTCTGCTCCAAAGATGTGATCTTCTGTCATTTGGCTAAATGGTGCAGGATCTTCAAACGGGTTCCAATCTGCAGGACCGGCAGCAGACAAAGATCTGCTTTCTGTAGGTACATTTCCAACTGGAAGCTCATTCTATGAAAGACATTTAAACATGAGCCATATACCATAGCTTATTTTGTTGTCAATAATTATTCACCAATTAAGACTAATTTTGTAAAATTACAAAATTAATTTCTTGCATATAAAAATCTCCTTGAAACAAAAAACAGTAACAATATTACTCACATGTGATGTGGATATATTGTGTGTAACTGTCATGTTGCTATCTGGGGGGCTGTTAGAGCCGGATCTAGACCTAACCATGGTCTCATAAGGGGCTAAGAATTGACTAGTCTCGTTTGCAAAAACTCTGAAACAAAATATTTATTCTTACTTTTTATGGTGAATAATAAAAATAAATTTAATAAATTTCTTGAGCACTGTGGAATAATTTTATCTAAATAAATAAAAACCCACTAACAACAATATAAAAATCTATTATTCTTATAGAATACTACCGCTAACCAGCGCAAGTTGCTGTGAGAAAACAACAAATGTTCCAAATTTAATCCAACAATGATTGTCCTTGTGCCTTGTTTATGGTTATAGCGAATGCAAGACGCAAAGGAAATTGTAGTAGTTTGAAATCAATAGGTAGATCTGATGAAATCATCGGTATTCATGGAACTAGAGACCATCTCTCCTTTGAACTTGCCACTTATGATTTTTGCATCGATCAAGTTAGGAGTCAGATTTTTTGTGGTCAGTCTGGTCCCACAGTTTTAGTGGATTCAAATTTCGCAAGAGTATTATCGGTGATCCTACTTTTAATCTCAATAAGTGTGGTGACAATAATTATACATAAAATTTACCAATGTTAAACAATTTATAATAATTAATAATGTAGTATTACTTTTACATTATGTTTATAAATTTTTATTTTAATTAAGTAATGCTCCCGTGGCAGTTGCTTGTCTGCTATCGGGCGCCTCCCCAGGTGGTGGATAGGGGAACGCTCGTTGTGCTTGCACTTCGGGTACTGGTGAATAGCCAGGGTGAACCAAAACAAGATAGGGGAAGGAACCCCGAAAATAAACCAATAATGAGTAGTGAGAAGGAGATATCTTTTACGGTGCAGGGAGTCGGATCCCCAGTACCGGCACAGGTGGAGGTGACTGAGCAGGCCACACCTGGATCGTTAGCCCATGACTGCAATTCTTCGAAAAGGGTGGAACACTTGGCCCTGACGCAAGCTACAAGTGCAGAAAAAGACCCGTTCAAGAAAAGCACAAGCACAATAAGGACTCCGTCTCTAACAAGAACCTTGGAGAGTAGTAAGGTAGCGGATCCATATGATGATGTTCCTGAACGTGCTGTGGACGCCGAAGTGAGAACAGATTTGCAGAGCTTTATTTCAGAGGCCGAATCCTCCGAGGTCGAGAGGCTGAAATTACAGATCAGAGAGGCAGATAAGAGCGAGGAGGAGCAAATCAGAGCCATTAGCGCTATCCTACGTACTATGCGGGAATCTGTTGCAAAACAGAAAAATGTGAACATGGCTATCAAGAATGGACTCATCAAACTAGAGGATGGTCTGGAGGTGCTTCGAGCCTGTAGAATTTCACGACAGAATGCAATCTGGACTCTAGCAGAGAGGGCATCTGTGTCTGTAGGAAGTAGCCCTGGTAGACGAAACCTACCTCCACGAAAGCGCCCAAGGGAGTCAACAAACAGCCAGGAGGCGATGGATACTATCACCCAGGAATCGGCAAAAACAGAGAAATGGAATATAATGGCCAGTAAGAAGAAGGGCAAGGCAAAGAAAGTACCAGAGACGCAGCAGCGCGTGTTGACGCCTATCATACGGCAGCAAGACAGCCGATTGTCCAATAAGGCGAAGAAAGAGGCAAGACCAAGAAGGAACGCCTTAGTTATTAAGGCTTCCGCTGGAAAGAGCTACGCGGAAATACTAGGTGCGATAAGGAAAGATGTGCGACCAGAAGACAGTGGTGCGGTGATTCGCGGCATCAGGAAAACGAGGGAAAGTGGAGTTTTGCTGGAACTCAATAGTTGCAGAGACCAGACAGCGCTCCAAACTGCCATCGAAACGGCGATCGGAGAGAGCGGAGAGGTCCGTAGCTTCTGGACCTTGATTCATACACTTCTGAAGAGGAGGTTAAAGAGGCCCTTGACCGGGAAGAGGTTGAAGGGGAGATAAAGGTCTCCATTCTTGGCCCTAACCGTAGAGAACAATGTCTGGCAATTGTAGAGCTAGAAGAGGCACAGGGCATCAAAATCCTAAAGAAAGGAAAGGTTAAAGTAGGATGGGTGTTTGCTAGAATCAGACGAAGAGTCGAGGTTCGTCGTTGCTACAGGTGTCTCCAATATGGTCACGTAAGGAGCGACTGCAAGGGTCCTGATGGAAGCGACACGTGCTGGAAGTGTGGACATAGAGACCACAAGGCAGCACAATGTAAGACAGAAGCACGTTGTATCCTTTGTACTGAAAAAGGCTACAAGCATATTCCGCTAAACCATGTGCCAGGATCTGGATCCTGTAAAGTTTTTAGAGAAGCTCTCGCTTTGAAAAAGGGCAAGGGTAAACCTGCATGAAGGTGCTGCAAGGTAACCTCAACAGATGTCGGGCTGCTGATGGATTGATCGATCAGTTGGTACTGGAAACAGGAATCGACGTCGCGATCATCAGCGAGCCGTACCGTCATAGAGGGAAATCATCATGGCACAAAGATGAATCTGGAATGGCAGTAATTACGGACCTGCGGAAGTTTCCGATAAGTAAGACTGGTTCTGGAAGTGGCTATGTTTGGATTACAAGTGGAGACTTGACATTCGTCAGCTGCTACTTCTCTCCAAACGATGGTATCAACATTTACCAGGAAAAATTGAATAATATGGAGGATTCAGTGAGAGAGGTGGGTGGAAAAATCATAATAGCCAGAGATTTCAACGCCAGAGCGGTAGAATGGGGAATGCCGTGTACAAATAGAAGAGGAAATCTTCTGTTGGAAATGGCAGCCAGACTGGCACTTAATATCCAAAACACTGGTAGTACCCCGACATATCATCGGCCCGGTTACGGATACTCCATTCCAGATGTGACGCTGGTATCGGAAAACCTGGGGCGGAGATGTAGGAACTGGCGAGTGCTCCCTGACTACTCGGGGAGTGATCATGATTATATATCTTTTGATATTGAAGAGGAGTATATAACATCTCGTTCCAGGATCCGATGCCGGCCAAGGTGGAATGTAGGAAAGATCGATAGAGCAATGTTGATGGAAGCACTTTGTTTCATGTGGCAATGTAATCCGGCCTCCTATCCAGATTCATCCAATGTAGGGGATATAGAAAGTGCCGTTAAACAGGTGACCTACGTCATACGACAAGCCTGTCAAATGTCAATGCCTCGTAAGAGCATCCACAAAGCAAGACAGCAAGCCTATTGGTGGACCGACGATATAGCCGATCTCAGAAGAAGATGTCTTCAACTTAGACGGAAGGCACAGTGATCTCGTGGCGGGTTAAGGCAGCGGCTCTAGCCTTAGAGCACAAGGAGGCAAAAAAGGCTCTTGTTTTGGCAATCCGGCAGAGCAAGGATTGTTGCTGGAGATCCCTTTGCGAAGAGATTAATGAAGACCCCTGGGGTATGGGCTATAAAATAGTTACACGAAAGCTGAGCGGCGGATCCTCTGACCAGGCATTGAGCGCCAGCGCAACGAGACGAATTGTGGAAGCACTATTTCCCGATCACCAGCGTCTGATCTCTCCTGAAGAACCACGTGGGGGCGGTGATATTCCTTTGTTCACTGAATCAGAACTGATCACAGCCGTGATGTCATTAAAAAATGGGAAAGCCCCAGGACCAGACGGAGTCCCACCAGAGGTATTGAAGGGGGTGGTTCGAGCACAACCAAGCCTTCTACTGGACATGTACAATGCCTGTCTGAAGTCAGGCATATTCGCATCACAGTGGAGGGTAGCGCGGCTTGTGCTCATAAATAAAGGGAAGGGCTCCTCTGACGATCCATCATCTTACAGACTGTTGTGCATGCTGGACACATTGGGAAAGGTAATGGAAAAATTAATAAGACCGAAGCTACAAAAGGCAATACAAGCGGCAGGAGACTTTACCAAGAACCAGCATGGATTTAGGGAAGGGCATTCCACAGTAACGGCGATCCAACAGGTGATAGAGGCCAGGAAATTGGGAGATCTTGTGTGTCATGGTGCCAGACCGATTGTTATGCTGGTAACGTTAGATGTGAAGAACGCATTTAACTCTGTACGATGGTCGACCATAATGGAGGCGCTGGAACGGAAATTATTTGTTCCAAGGTATCTGTTGGCCGTGATCAGAGACTACCTGAGGGATCGGCGGCTGATCTGGACTGCTGACGGAAGACAGTGGACAAAGGAAATCACAGCTGGAGCAGCCCAAGGATCGGTACTGGGACCAGACCTGTGGAGTGTGGCATATGATGGTCTTCTGAGATTGGAAATGCCAGAGGATGCATATCTGGTGGGTTACGCCGATGATGTTGCTGCTGTCATTACAGCTCGCAGCACTGAGTTGGCGCAGGTACGGCTCAATCAGGTCATGCGTAGGATTAACCTATGGATGACAGAACACGGTCTACAGCTGGCCGTTTCCAAGACTGAGATAGTTATATTATCTGGAAGGAGAATGCCGATGGTGGTACCAATGGTTGTGAGACAACAGACGCTCTTCACTAAGAGAGCGGTGAAGTACTTAGGAGTCAAGCTGGACAACAAGCTGACGTACGGGGAACATCTTCGCATGACCTGTGATAAGGCTGCGGCTATGACCTCGTCACTCGCAAGATTGATGGCTAACGTCGGTGGCCCAAGGGCAAGCAGGAGACGACTCCTATGGTCTACAGTGCAATCCATCATGCTCTACGGTGCTGAAATCTGGGCCGACACTTTGAAGGCACAGAAGTACCGTACCAGACTCGATACGATTCAACGAATGGGAGCGCTAAGAATAGCGAGCGCCTACCATACTGTTGCGTCGGCAGCTGTGCTGGTTGTGGCAGGTGTTGTGCCAATCGACCTATTGGCTCGAGAGAAAATTTGTATTTAATAACAGTAAAGAGATAGGCAAGATAGAGGCGGTCAAGCGAGCCAGAGCACAAACCATGAACCAGTGGCAGCAACGATGGAATCATGAACGGTCAGGTAGATGGACGTTCCTTCTGATAAGCAGCTTAAAGGAATGGACAGAACGCAGGCACGGGGAAGTGAACTTCTATATCACACAGTTCCTGACAGGCCACGGGTACTTTAGGGCATACCTGTTTAAGATGGGAAAAGTTCTGTCCCAGAACTGTCGGATATGTAGCGATAAACTAGATGACTCAAGGCACACCTTCTTTGAGTGCGCCAGATTCGTAGACCAGAGGAGTCGATTGATGACACATGCCACAGGCCTCTCCCCAGAGAGCTTTGTGCGGACGATGCTTGCATCGGAAGCCAACTGGAATGTGGCATCGAAATACATCGAATCCATTCTACGATGTAAAAAAGAAGAAGGATTGCTAGATCCGTAATATAATGGAGGAAGTATAAGAGGCACCACCCTGAAGTAATGCTTCGGCGGTTCCGGGGTGGAAATCTGCCTGGAGGGTGACGAGTTTAGTGGGTAAACTTTCAGATGTAGAGCCTAGTGCAGTATCGAGAGGAGTCCCACACTCCGTGCATAAAGCATTCTCGTCGTTAAAAAAAAAAAAAAAAAAAAAAATTAAGTAATGCTAGTATGGATATACATTTTAACATTAAACTTATGGAAGGCTGTACACTGAGCCATCCTAAGCCTCTGGGGCGGAGCCTTGTGGATGGATTTACACCAAACCTCACACCAACCATCCTGGGAATAGGTTAAACAATACCTTTAAATTTCATTAACTTCTGATCAGTGGTTTAGGCGTCCATAAGACACTTACATACATCGGTTTTTGAACCATCTTAAGCCTCTGGGGCGGAGCCCTGTAGACGTATCTACACCAAACTTCACAAAAACCATCCTGAGAATATATTAAACAATCCTTCAAAATTACATTAACTTCTGTTTAGCGTTTTAGGCATCAATATATACACACATACATACATTGGTTTATATATATAGATTTCTGAAGATTATTACTATGTAATTGAAATGTGCAAAATGTAATTATAGTAAAATAAGAGATTTTTATATTGTGGCTAGTGGGTTTTTATTTATTTAGTGAACAAAAGAAATTTTTAGAATTCTAAGTAGTAAAAAAATTATTACGCACCCTCTTTTTTGTCTTAAAATAATCATTGTTAACATACTTATAAAACCCACTGTAGACTCTTATTTTCTGAATGAAATCGTTTTCATTTTCAGTTTTAAATTTAATTAGTGAGCCAGGGAAACTTACTTATTAAAAGCTGAAGTATCACTAACATTCCTACGATGTGAATGCCGAGGAGGGCCTAAAGATGGAGATAATGGAGGCGTATGTTCAGGAGGAAGCACACACTGCGACACAGATTCTAGTTTATGTGTAAGCTGCACTGGAGGTGAATGTTTGTTTTTATCTTCTTCTCGGAAAGGATCAGGATATCCTAAAAATCAAAATGTAGTAAAATATGTAAAGATAATTGCAAATTGATTAACCAAATGACAAATATTATTTACGGATATTGATTAAATAACAAAATTTAAAAATTATTACAAATATAACTAAGTAATTAATAATAATTGTGTAATAAGAATAATTATAATATTAATAGTTCATACTCTTAATATATATATTTATATACTTTATTCAGATTTTCAATCATAAATCAAATATTTTGTATTCATCCCCTCAAGTTCAATTACATTCTTTTAAACTTGTAGTGGATTACACTTGATGTTAATGCAGTTTTAAAAAAATATTAATTCAGTAATTTAATTTAAAAAATTAATTTTAGTTTTATAAATGAAAAAAACTTCTCACACAAGGGGCAAGGTATGCTATATACTTCATTATTACATCCCACTTGGCTTAAAATATATTATAACATATGATTTCAAAAAACAGCTGATTTTATGTTATAGGTTATGTGGTAGAACAACTGTTTTAACAGATAGAATATTACGTCACTTTATTTTTATTAATTGTAATTATTTAATAAAAAGTAACAAAAATATAACTTTTTTTGGTTTCACTCGTTTTATAATTAGTAAAAGATATAACAGTGTCGGTAAAATATTAAGAACTCTGTAAAAAACGAGTTTATTCAACCCTGAAGTGATGCCTGAATTATATCATCTTTTTAAGCAAACTATTATATACGTATAAGAGAACTGAATCAGAGCATAGTGAGCAGATTAACAATCTCCTTTTCTCAAATAATTGAGAAAGAAGCGGCTGTAGATCACAAAGTACATATGCTGTATATATAGACTTCCAAAGGCATATAATACTATTGTAACATTATTTTAGGCAAAAATAAACCTACAGACAACATATGCAGACGACGTACTATTCAAAAACATTATACACACGGCTCAGGGAGAAATATGTATGATGTCAACAAATACCAACATCATGGACCAAACATCCACACCAGAAAAATAGAGAAAATTAATTGAGTGATTCGACAATGGTCAAGTGACCGAAAGGTACCTCATGAAATAAGGTAAAATTATTGCACTTAGTGGTGGATAAAAGTATTTACAATAGTAATTTATCAACTTCATAAAGTCAGTGCAACGGAAAAATAATGGACAACGTAAAATATCAAGATATATATATATATATATATATATATATATATATATATATATATATATATATATATATATATATGAAGTTAATATATTACTATTGTAAGTAATTTTATCCACCATTAAGTGCAATGATTTTACCTTGAGTGATGAGGCGCCTTTCGGTCACTTGACCATTGTCGAATCACTGATTATTTTTTCTTAATTTTTCTGGTGCGGATGTTCGGTCTGTTGTGTTGGTAATTGTTGACGTCATATACGTTTCCTCTTGAGTCTTGTGTATTATGTTTTTGAATAGTATGTCATCTGTATATGTTGTTTGTAGATTCATAGGTAGAATGTAAAGGATAATTTACAGGAAAATTAAATTCAAACCAATAACAAAAAAAAAGTTTGAAATTCATGCTTACAGAAAGCAGCTGACAGTATAATATGAATGCAATAACCATTAAGGATGTCCAATACCATAATAAAGGAGACATTTTGAAGGTTTATTGTTATTCATTATCTCTTGTTATGATATTAGACATCTTTAATGATTATTGCATTTATATAATACTGACATTTGTTATTGCCAGGATGAATTTCAACTTTTTCTATTGTTTATCTTTGGTTTGAATTTCATTTTTCTGTACTTTGTTTCGTGTATATATAATCGTGATATTTCACGTTGTCCATTATTTGTCCGTTGCACTGACTTTATGAAGTTATTATTATTAATTATAAACAATTTTTTTCCATCACTAAGTGCAATAATTTTACTTTATGTGATGAGGCACCTTTCGGTCATTTGACCATTGTCGAATCACTGAACTAATTTTCTCTATTTTTCTGGTGTGGTTGTTTGGTCTGTGATGTTGGTAATTGTTGACGTCATACATGTTTCTTCATTGAGCCTCGTGTATAATGTTTTTGAATAGTACGTCGTCTGCATATGTTGTCTGTAGGTTCATTAAATTGTTGTGTATGTTTTTATAAATGTGGTATTTTTCTAGTGAGTTTAGTTCTATTGAGTTATTATTTATTTCAAGTATGGTTAGGTTATTTTTGTAATTTGTTATTTCATGTTTATGTGATATTAGGTGTGCTGCAATATTAGGTGATGCTTTTGTATTTTTATTTTTGAATGCTCTGTAATGTTCTTCAAATCTTATTTTAAATGATCTGGTTGTTTTTCCTGTGTAAAATACGCTGCAGTCGTTACATGCAATTTTGTAAATTCCTGATAGGTTATGTTTTCTGTATTTGTTTTGTGGTTTGTGTTATTAAGATATTTTATTGTTTTGTGGTTTGTATGTTGGAGTGTAGTGTTCTTTGTTGTATATATTTGTTATTTTTTCTATTTTGTTATTGTTGTATTTATATTTTAGATAGGTATTTTTATTATTATTTTTGTGTTTAGGTTGTAGTGTTGTGTTAAGGTTAGGTTTTTTGTAAATCTATTCTATATGTTTTTTATAAGGTGTTTGTTGTATCCGATTTCTATTGCTATTTTTGTAATGTTATCTAATTCTTCATTTAATTTTTGTTTGTTATCTTTTGTTTAGTTTATTGGTTTACTTATCATGTTACTGTAATTATTAATTTTGTGTGTCCAGGAGTGGTTAGATTTGTTGTGTATTGTGGTGTTGTTGGAAGTTTGTTTTCTGTGTATTGTAGTTTCTATTTTATCATTGTTTATATTTAATGTAATGTCAAGATAGTTAATTGTTCTGTTTGTTTCTGTTTCAAAGGTGAATTGTATGTTTTCATTGTATGTATTTAATTTGTTTAGTATTATGATGTGTTTGTTGTGAACGGTAGGTTGGTATATTACAAGTATATCATTTACTTATTTTGTCTATAGCAAAATGTTATGTGTTTAATATAGGTTTAATTATTATTTGTTCAAAGTGTTGTAGATATATTTCTGACGTGACTGATGGATGTGGGCGATCCCATGGGAACTCCAGTTGTTTGTTTATAGTATTTATTGTTAAATTGGAAGTAATTTTGGTTACATATATGTTTGATTAGTGTAATAATACTATTTATTGCGTTTTCTTTTTCGTTATTGTGTATTTGTTTTTAAAAAATTATTTCTATGGTTTCTTCTATTGGGTTACTAGGGTTCATGTTGGTTTTGTCATAACTATTTATTCTTGTGTTGTTGTTTGTTTCTATGTTTTTTATTTTATTAATTAATTTGTATCAATTTTTGATATCGTATGTGTTGTTGATATGTATTTTAGGTCTTATTAATTTGTCTAGTATTTTTGCGATTATGTAAGATGGTGCTGTTTTGAAATTTATTAGTGGTGGTAGAAATTGTTTACAATTATTAATAATAACTTCATAAAGTCAATGCAATGGAAAAATAATGGGCAGCGTGAAATATCATGATATATATTGTAATGTCCTTTTATTATAATGATTCTCCAAACTCTATTATTTCAGATATTTTCTTTAATAAAATTTCTCAGTTATTTAGTTCAAGGTAGGTTAGTAAATTTTCTTATTTAATTTAAGAGAAATAAATATTCTAGAGCTTTCTTTTTAATAACAAGTTTAATGTATCAAATTAAAAAATTTCTTAGCATTTATAAATTCTATTAATAAATTACAATTTTCTGTTCTTTTTTTTTAAAAAAGTTTTATAAATTTGCTATAAGTGTCCTCTATTATAATGAGTATTATTACTGTAAATTCTATCTCTCTTTTGGCAGCAACAGTTTTTATTTGATTTAGTCTAAATTGATTTTAATTTTAGTTTAGCACAAGCTCTCTTAATCTCGGGTTATCTGGTAGGTTTTAAGTTTTGAATAATGAAAACATATTTGGCACTCTAAAGAACAAGAGCAAAAAAAATCTAAGCTATAAAATCTTAAAAATTATGTTACAAATTAATTTATTTCTAGGTAAAATTGTCCCTTAATATTCTTTCTAAATGTTTTTTATAGTTTGATTTTATAATAAATTCACTGGTTTCTTTTTTTTTTTTTAATAAATGTCTGATTGAAAATTTCCAAAGTGTAGTAATGGATCTAGCCTAGATACTTAAGTGTTGTAGATTGTAGATTCCACTTTTCGGCCTTTATTAAAATGTTTAATAAAATCTTTCTAAATAAATAGTTTCAATTAATTTTCTTGAATGTATTTTGTACTGTTAATTGAATTCGAGACTAACACTCCCGCACTAAGTTTAAATTATTGAAATTTTATTGGCCAATTCTGAGATTCGTCTGTCTTGTTCGAGTAGGTTTGTACAACTGATGGGACGCCAAGCCAAGCATTTAAAAATGGCTAAACAATCTATTTCCTTTTTTTATTGTTGTTACCGGCTTTACGGATGCTGTATTCAATACCTTTAGTACATTTCATTTCTTCATAACTGCATTATAATTTCTTTGCAGGTAACTGCATTTAAATATTATTTTCCCGACTGCGTGTTCAAACTATCAGCTGTTGTCTTCACGCGGGCACCTCACTGAATATTCCAGCCCTCCTGTTTAGGTTAATTTGTGCAATCTAAAACGTTTCACCCTCTTAATACTTAAAGGCTTTTACTTTTATTTACATGGTTTTAGTGTTCTTTTCAAACTGTTACACATTAAATTGTTTCTATTATATTGTTTTTTTTATAGTGGTTATTGTTCTAAACTTGTGATTACATGTTACGATTTTGCCAATTTAGGTTATGTTTACATTTTTTTTCATAATTTGGTTATTTTATGGTTTGAATTTACTTACACATATTTATATTACATTATACATAGTGCCTTTCCTACTTGCTATTCCAAAATGCTACAATATATATATATATATATATATATATATATATATATATATATATATATATATATATATGAAGTTATTATATTACTATTGTAAGTAATTTTATCCACCATTAAGTGCATTGATTTTACCTTGTGTGGTGAGGCGCCTTTCGGTCACTTGACCATTGTCGAATCACTGATTCTTTCCATCCACGACAATGGTCAAGTGACCGAAAGGCGCCTCACCATACAAGGTAAAATCATTGCACTTAATGGTGGATAAAATTACTTACTATAGTAATATATTAATTTCATAAAGTCAGTGCAACGGAAAAACAATGGATAACATAAAATATCAAGAATATATATATATATATTTAGGTTAGTTTTGGTTGGTAAAGATTATTTAGATTATTTGGACTAGGAGACTGACAGACTTACCTTGGTAAGAGTCCACTCTGTAATCTTGAAATAGAAACACATAAAAGCACTTAAACAATGATATATTCTACCACACAGTGGTCTTTGTCAATCAAAGAGAAAACACAAAAAGAAATATGAGAGAATCAAATAAAATAATTATAAATTGTCCTGACCGCGGATGGTCTGAATATCAGAATGAATGGCCACAGACATGATGTTAAAATTATGAATATGGATAGACCAACAGCTCAACATGCTGCGAGTCACAACATCACAACTTTTGATGACTGCTATACCACAAAAATAATTAAATCACTCCCTCCTGATTGCAATCCCTCAAAACTGAGAAGATGGGAACTATCATACCAGTGGTATACCAAGTCCAGAGAATCCCCTAACCTCAACATCAGATAAATCCATTCATATTTTTTTTTCTTTTTTTCTTTTTTTTCTTAATAGCCTTAGACGTCTCCAATCTCTTTTCCCCTGACAGACTTACATAAACTATAATCACTCATATGCTTATGGAAACAATATATATATTTAACGTTATCCATCGCAAAAATTCTAGACAAAATCATAAGATCGAAAATACATATCAACAACACATACAATATAAAAAATGGATACGAATTAATTAATAAAATAAAAACGATAAAAACAAACAGCAACACAAAAATAATAAGTTATGACATAACTAACATGTACCCTAGTATCCCAATAGAAGAAACCATAGAAATAATAAAAAACAAACTGATACACAATAACGAAAAAAGAAACATAATAGATAGTATCATTACGCTAACCAAACACATATGTAACCAAAATTACTTCCAATTTAACAATAAATATTATAAACAAACAACAGGACTCCCCATGGGTTCACCCATATCATCTGTCATGTCAGAAATATATTTACAACACTTTGAACAAATAATAATTAAACCTATAATAAACACACACAATATCTCACTATGGACAAGGTATGTAGACGATATACTTGTAATATACCAACCTACCATTCACAACGAACACATCATAATATTAAACAAACTAAATACATACAACGAAAACATACAATTCACCGTTGAAACAGAAATAAATAGAACAATCAACTTCCTCGACATCACTTTAAATATAAATGATAATAAAATAGAAACTACAGTATACAGGAAACCTACTTCCAACAACACCACAATACACTACAAATCTAACCACCCCTGGACACACAAAATTAACACTTACAGTAACATGATAAATAAAGCAATAAAATACACACAGGATAACAAACAAAAATTAAATGAAGAATTAGATAACATTACAAAAATAGCAATAGAAAATGGATACAACAAACACATTATAAAAAATATATACAATAAATTCACAAAAAAACCTAACCTCAACACAACACTACAACCGGAACACGAAAATAATGAAAATAAAAAAATCTACCTAAAATATAAATACACCAATAACAAAATTGAAAAAATAACAAATATATCCAACAAAGAATACTACACTCCAACTTACAAACCAAACAACAAAATAATAAAATATCTTAATAACACAAACCACAAAAAAAAATTCAGAAAAACATAACCTATCAGGAATTTACAAAATCACATGCAACAACTGTAACGCTTTTTACATAGGAAAAACAACCAGAACATTTAAAATAAGATTTGAAGAACATTATAGAGCATTCAAAAACAAAAATTCTAAACTATCAAATGTTGCAGCACACCTAATATCCCATAAACACGAAATAACAAATTACGAAAATAACCTAACCATACTTGAAATAAATAACAACCCAATAGAACTAAACTCACTAGAAAAAACCACATTTATAAAAACATACACAACAATTTAATGAATCTACAAACAACATATACAGAAGACATACTATATAGAAACATCATACACACAGATCAAGAAAAAGTGCGCGTAACGTCAACAAACACCAACTTCACAGACCGAACATCTACAACAGAAAAACATCAGTGATTCGACAATGGTCAATTGACCGAAAGGTGCCTCATCACTCAAGGTAAAATTATTGCACTTAATGGTGGATAAAATTACTTACAATAGTAATATATTAACTTCATATATATATATATATATATATATATATATATATATATATATATATCTGTGTATCTGTGACATCTGATTTCTACTCTACACAATCTGTGATTACAATTTATAATTATTTTATTTCATTCTCTCATATTTCTTTTTGTGTTTTCTCTTTGATTGACAAAGACCACTGTGTGGTTGAAATATATCATTGTTTAAGTGCTTTTATGTGTTTCTATTTCAAGACTACAGAGTGGACTCTTACCAAGGTAAGTCTGTCAGTCTCCTAGTCCAAAAAATCTATATATATATATATATATATATATGAAGTTAATATATTACTATGTAAGTAATTTTGTCCACCAATATATATATATATTCTTGAGTTAGCACCAAAGAATATATATATATATTCTTGATATTTTACGTTATCCATTGTTTTTCCGTTGCACTGACTTTATGAAGTTAATATATTACTATTGTAAGTAATTTTATCCACCATTAAGTGCAATGAATTTACCTTGAGTCATGAGGCGCCTTTCGGTCACTTGACCATTGTCGAATCGCTGATTATTTTTTCTTAATTTTTCTGGTGCGGATGTTCGGTCCGTTGTGTTGGTAATTGTTTACGTCATATACGTTTCCTCTTGAGTCTTGTGTATTATGTTTTTGAATAGTATGTCTTCTGTATATGTTGTTTGTAGATTCATTAAATTGTTGTGTATGTTTTTATAAATGTGGTATTTTTCTAGTGAGTTTAGTTCTATTGGGTTATTATTTATTTCAAGTATGGTTAGATTATTTTCGTAATTTGTTATTTCATGTTTATGTGATATTAGGTGTGCTGCAACATTTGATACTTTTGAATTTTTGTTTTTGAATGCTCTATAATGTTCTTCAAATCTTATTTTAAATGAACTGGTTGTTTTCCCTATGTAAAATGCGTTACAGTTGTTACATGTAATTTTGTAAATTCCTGATAGGTTATGTTTTTCTGAATTTGTTTTGTGGTTTGTGTTATTAATATATGAAAGTTATTAATAATTAAGATATTTTATTATTTTGTTGTTTGGTTTGTATGTTGGAGTGTAGTATTCTTTGTTGTATATATTTGTTATTTTTTCTATTTTGTTATTGGTGTATTTATATTTTAGGTAGATTTTTTATTTTTATTATTTTTGTGTTCCAGTTGTAGTGTTGTGTTGAGGTTAGGTTTTTTTGTGAATGTATTGTATATATTTTTTTATAAGGTGGTTGTTGTATCCATTTTCTATTGCTATTTTTGTAATGTTATCTAATTCTTCATTTAATTTTTGTTTGTTATCCTGTGTGTATTTTGTTGCTTTATTTATCATGTTACTGTAAGTGTTAATTTGGTGTGTCCAGGGGTGGTTAGATTTGTAGTGGATTGTGGTGTTGTTGGAAGTAGGTTTCCTGTATACTGTAGTTTCTATTTTATTATCATTTATATTTAAAGTGATGTCGAGGTAGTTGATTGTTCTATTTGTTTCTGTTTCAACGGTGAATTGTATGTTTTCGTTGTATGTATTTAGTTTATTTAATATTATGATGTGTTCGTTGTGAATGGTATGTTGGTATATTAGAAGTATATCGTCTACATACCTTGTCCATAGTGAAATATTGTGTGTGTTTAGTATAGGTTTAATTATTATTTGTTCAAAGTGTTGTAAATATATTTCTGACATGACAGATGATATGGGTGATCCCATGGGGAGTCCAGTTGTTTGTTTATAGTATTTATTGTTAAATTGGAAGTAATTTTGGTTACATATATGTTTGATTAGTGTAATAATACTATTTATTGCGTTTTCTTTTTCGTTATTGTGTATTTGTTTTAAAAAAATTATTTCTATGGTTTCTTCTATTGGGTTACTAGGGTTCATGTTGGTTTTGTCATAACTATTTATTCTTGTGTTGTTGTTTGTTTCTATGTTTTTTATTTTATTAATTAATTTGTATCAATTTTTGATATCGTATGTGTTGTTGATATGTATTTTAGGTCTTATTAATTTGTCTAGTATTTTTGCGATTATGTAAGATGGTGCTGTTTTGAAATTTATTAGTGGTGGTAGAAATTGTTTACAATTAATAATAATAACTTCATAAAGTCAGTGCAACGGAAAAATAATGGACAACGTGAAATATCACGATTATATATACACGAAACAAAGTACAGAAAAATGAAATTCAAACCAAAGATAAACAATAGAAAAAGTTGAAATTCATCCTGGCAATAACAAATGTCAGTATTATATAAATGCAATAATCATTAAAGATGTCTAATATCATAACAAGAGATAATGAATAACAATAAACCTTCAAAATGTCTCCTTTATTATGGTATTGGACATCCTTAATGGTTATTGCATTCATATTATACTGTCAGCTGCTTTCTGTAAGCATGAATTTCAAACTTTTTTTTATTTGTTATTGGTTTGAATTTAATTTTCCTGTAAATTATCCTTTACATTTTCTTATATTCCTCTCTTTCTTGAACACCTTTATTTGGCACTCTTGGTTTTTTGATGGAAAACTATATGAAGGAATTCATTAAAGATCAACTAATATACAGGACCACCTATTAAAAAAAACTGCTTCAGCAATAATTGTATTACCTAAAACATATTTCAAAATAATAATTTGATTATTGACAAATTATCTTTAGTGTTATATAATGCATTAAACCTCTTACAAAAAAATATCTCTACACCAATTATTACTTACCAGAAGAGGGAAAGAGGTTTTCTGTAGAATCAGCGCTGTTATTTCTTTTAGGTGGATCAGGTTGCCTTGGCATAGATTGGAAAGTTGCCTGCATAGAATTAGCTAAGGGAGGTGAAACTGGAGCGGAAGGTGGAACCACAGCTTGAAAAGTACGAACAGGAGTTGGAGATGCCCCGATGGGTGGAGGAATGGCTGAAGACGTAAGAGGTTTAGGCCGTTGACGGGGTGTAACACTTGTTCCCTCTACAACAACAGGAGCAGCTATTGATGATTTCACTGTAGGTTTGATGGAAGCTCTTCTTACAGAATCGCTTTCCATTGGTGGTGCAGTGAGCTGATCTAATACAGGTGTTGGGGTTTTCTACAACACAAAAATTTTGAATTAGTAAATTTATAATTGAAAACAATCTTCCTATTTATCCATACTTTGCATCGAGTGTGTAAAGTTCAAGTATTTAGATAGTTTTTCTGCAGGACCTGGTCTATTTTTCAATTCCTTCTATTGCCTCACATTCTCCTCATTTATATCTTACAAATTTTCAATCGTTAATAAAATATATTATTATTCATCTAATCAAATTCAAATACATTTGTTTTAACCTGTAATGAATGACAATTGTGTTAATACAGTTTTTTCAAATATTTATTCATTAATTAAATTTTATAAAGTTGATATCTCGGTTGGATTCGAACTGAACGGCTTCATGTTTGAAATCCAACCCTTTGGCACTGAATCAACTTTCCCATAGCACCAATCAATTACTAAAGATGTATATGAATTTATATAAGGGAAAGTTTTTTTGCAATAATGAAACATTATAAGAGATGGATAGCATGAGAAATTATAGACCAGTATCAGATTCATAAATTAGAAATGAAAAAAAAAAGAAATCGAAATATCGAAATTTGCTTTCCATTTTTCCACATAATATGTGATTCTGTCGTATGTATATACTAACTTACTGTCCATACACCCTTGTACTCACAACAGTTACTCAATTTGATTTGTGTGGTCAAATGTAAAAAAAAGCTTTGTTTAAAAGTATACATTTATTAATATGTATAAATAATTATAAAGTTCAACTTACATGCAAGTTTTGAACAGGGCATTCCTTTCCTTGCAGAGTAAATGCTATACAAGACACTTGATATATATCTGGCCTTTTGTCAGGGTCTGGCTCTAACATATATCCTGCAAACAGAATATATTTTAAAAATCAAAATCACAATTTTCATGTTAATTCATTCAATATAAATGAAATATTTAATAAACAAACACAGATTTAAAAAAATACAATAACTGTATGAAAAAAATACATATTTGAATTTAACAGAACATTTTGGCTAAAACATGAAAACCGTTCCAACTGTTTTTTTTTTTTTTTTTTTTTTTTTTTTAACATATACTAGAAAGTTTATCAACTCAATTGTGTCTAATTGATTTTAGGATGTAGAATAGAAATTTTAAAAAATAAAACAATAAAAACTATTTATTTTGAGCATGCTAAAAGTATGTCTTTTTTATTTTTTAAATTAAAAAAATCATACAACTCAACACCAATTTAATTGAGGTAATCTATGTGATCAACCATCCAAGAGGTACTAAGAACTAACCATGACTATTTTATGTAGTTATGTGTGCAATACCAGCCACTTTCTCAAAACTAATGAGTCAGCTATTTCTTTTTGTTTGTACATTTTGGAAAGTTTTATTTTAACTGTAATAAAACATGTTCATGCACTTTTGATATGTGACCCTGCTTTGTAATTTGACTGATGTATGTTAATGAAAATTACCAAATTTGCTGATTTGTTAATAAGACCAGTACTTGTAGTTTGAAAGCAACTTAATTATAAACAGGAGATTAGCTTAACTAAAAATCATCAACATCCATGTTTCGAAATTTTGTGTTTCAGAATTACATTTCTGGTGATTTAACTCATTTATGACCTAATTACAAGCGCACAGTGGACACTAGCGAACACAGATTAATTCCTTGTGTCATTTGAATTTATTTTGCTACAAAAATATTCTCACTTATAAAGCACTAAATGTTATATTTTCTACAAGGGTGCAATTTTTCATTTGTTATTTTGTATTTTAGTTAGTTTATTATTTGTTAATTGATTACTATGTGTAATCATGAATTAGTAAAAACAAATTAAAAATTACTTAAAGTTTGCATTTTTTTTTTTAGATTCTTGGCTCCTACTATATTGTTTATTTTGTATTTACACAAGAATGCACTAATTATAAAAAACTACTAGCAAGCATCAGCTACTGACCGACTCCAAAAACAAAATCTATACTGAGTTTCTCACTCCTGCTGACATAAAAATTACTGAAGTGTTCTATTAAGTTTAGATGTCTGACAGAAGGTCAAGGAGCCATAAATATCTTGTTTATTTATGCTGTAAGTTTCAAGAGTTGATAAATATCCTCACTTAGAAAGTGCAAACGTCTAGTCTTGTGCATGACATATCAGAAAATAAACTCTCTTGAAGCAAACAAATCAACCAAGCAGTGATGACATTCATGACTAGTCGGGTTAGTCTTCATACTCACTACTAATAAATTGTCGTAAGTAGCTGATCTAGACGTAAATTGGATTAGATTTAATGTTCTTGAATAAGACAAGAAAGTATAATCACATGCTTTTTAAAAGAATCTCTTATCAACTTGGTCCTCCAGTTGTGTGAACCGACATCTGGAAAATATTTTCCAATTTTATTTTTTAGTGTAATTTTATTTCATTGAAAATAAAATCATTTACTTTTTAATTACATCGTTTACGAGGTGAAATAGAATTATTTTTATCTTGTAAATGACATTCAATTTTGGAAAAATTGGTTTTGAACTCTGAAGGGAATGTTAAAGAACTCTTTCTTATGAAACACTTAATTCCCGCTTAAATCCAGAATGTTATCTCGCCTTAGGTTCAAGAAGTTGAATGTATGCTAATGTCTAGTAAATATGGCAGTAGGTAGTAAATTTATCAACAGTAAAGTTAATGTAAAGATCTTGTTTGAGAGACATTAAAAAAAATTATGATTTCAAACATAAACAATCTAGCAAGCAAGTTACCTCTGGTAAGGCAACAACTTTCTATGTGGATGAAGTTGCAACTTGGTCACTCTTCAATTGTTCACAACACATTATAGTTTTACTTGTTTAAATTTTGTTTAAATACTAGTGCCAGGTTAAGATCCCCAAATCTAAACCAACTCTGTTAGAAATTGTCAACCATGAACATATTTTCATCACTTTAATATTGGTTTTGTAAAGGGGCTTTGCATAACACAAATTAGTAACTACTACCTCTAATTCACACTGAAGAGTATCCTGAACAAAGGTTTTGTCTTTAATGTCAATCACTTCCTAGAAATACCACCATATAGGCACAAGCTAAATTAAACATTTTTAGGAACCAATTGACGAGATGGATTTTTGTTTATTCTTCATTCAAATGTTCCTGGGTCAAAGGCAGACAATAACAATGTTTTGTGAGGAGACAAGACGGTAATAGTGGCAATGCTAACCAAGCTTCTGGTACAATGACAGGCCACAACAAAATTTTGTAATAGATGACAATGTGCATGCCTCAGTACAGCACACTTTGGTTTCAACTATGTACAAATTTAAATTACTCTGAATGAGCAGTATCTATGGCCCAGATTGTTTTGGATTAACCACTTAAATTACACAATTTTTTCACATTTCCTTCACAAAAAAATCATATATATTTTCTTAATTCTCCCTATATGCCATTAGAAGTGCCTTCATTAATAATTGTTTTTTTTTATAAGGGGTAAAATATCTCTCATAAATACCACTAAATTATTAACCAGAGTTAATTCGGAAATCAAAAAGAGTATTATAATTAGTGATATATAACATGCAACAGTTATTTAATTACTATCTATCCAATAAAGTGTTATTCATGCACTTAGGTTAGAGCTTTGAAGTGATTGTACAACGAAAAATGTAACATACGTTTGCAAATATTGCTGCTTTTGAGTGTAGTTCGACAGTAATAAGATGAATGTTTCACTTTTACACTTGTAAAAAAATGTAATTCATTTACACACAAAAGCACTAAATATATACACTTTCATCAATAAATACCCGCATAAATGTATGTAAAATTTGTAAAAATGGTTTTATATATTTGCGAGAGTATGGTAAATTTTTCAACTTGGTGACCCACATCACACTCACTGCAGAAATATCTGAATTCTCTACTTATGTTTTTGTCATTTGCATCAGGTGTACGGGCACAAAATTACACATTGTTTAGTTGGATTAAGCTAGGTATAGGGTTGAAGAAGATGAAACAAATGGATAAACTATAATTATCGATAAGATAAACTGAATACTGTTATTAAGAGTCAATTACCAAAATGCATTGACGTCCGAACAAGTCATCTGTCATGATATTGTAAACAAATGTCAGCTAACCTCAGCTATAAATAGTCTAGGACGTGACATAAGCAACAAACACTTTTTTACGTTAACTCAATAATACTTAATCTCTTTCCTGGTTATCATTTTCACTTTAATGTTTTGAACTTACTTATTAAACAATGAATGCCTTTGGAAAACTTGGAACTATCAGGAATTGTGAACTGGCCACTTTGTATTGCCAAAGTACTCTCTCCGAATGGCAGAGAGAAGAAGCACAATTTGTACAGCAAACAACCAAGTGCCTGAAAAATACAGAAGATTGATAAAATAGGATTAACATCGAAATCCAAATGTTAATACAAGATGGTTCTAAAGAAGCAAAAAAGGTTTCAGAGTGTATTAAATGCTGTCCGTATATAGAAAATATTTTTAAAATGTACTAAAAAAAATCGCTATTTTTAAACTTCCTGTAACTTTTATACATTTTTTAATTTTTACATTTTTTAGTGCATAACTAACATAACTGTTTGCTGTTACCAAAAATAATTAAACTTGCATACAAATAAATATTGTCCGTCAGCAAGAAATGAAACTTCATATTTGATTTTAAACTTAGTTTATCATATATTTTCTATAAGTTTACTTTATAATAATGTCTTATAGTCTTACAATATGGAGAAACTCATAATCTTCAAGAAGGGAAAAAGAATGAAAACATTCTGATTTATCATTTCTTACTTATTTAAAAATAGATTCATTATATATATATATATATATATATATATATATATATATATATATATATATATATATATATATATATTGTAACATTTATAGAATGGGCTATATAATATTATTTAAGAATTGGAAAATAGATGAGAAATAACTCACTCAAAATTTAGAAAGAAATTCATTAAAAGATTGGTTAGGTTAAAATTGAAACTAAATTCTGGTAAAAGCCTAGGAATTGTAAACAAGGTTTTTGAACTGGAAATGTATTAGGAAATTTGTTATATCAAATAACCTAACACATAAATTAAAATAAGATAATCTAATAATAGTTATGTGTAAACAAATTTGTAAACTGTAGGAACATAGGGCCTAAGTAATTACTTGAAGGAGAAAGTGAACACATTTGTAAACAAAAGAAAATTGAAAGGTTATGTTTCTATGAATTCGGCTCAAAACACACACAATTCAGAACTATTTCAAAAGTAAAACACAAAGACACTTCACACACTAATAATATTAATAAAATAAACACTGGAAGGTTTGTTGACGATAGGAAATTGAAACAGTGAGTTTCAACCAAATTAACGAAATAAAAACTGGTGAAAACAAACTTGTTGGTATGTCAGCTGTAACACAGATGTGAAAGCAAGAAAGTAGGTCAGTGTGACAATCGATTCTAGTGAAGAAAAAGAAAACGAACTAAATTATAACCCATATGTGTTTTTTTTTTTAAGAAGAAAGGCGGCCATATTTTAAACAATTTAAAAAAAAAAGGACGCGTAGTTAGAGTTGAGTTGGATGGCGTGGGTGACGCTTTAAGATGGGACCTGCCAGGACCAGTCAAAATTCTATTTATTTGGAAAGAGTTCGTCTAAATTATACAGTTTTGTGAGTAAACTTGGCCAGATTAAACAGGAATAAGAAAATTGAAAGAGTTAATACTGTGTTAATATAAAGTAAAGTAAATAAAACAATTTTAAGTGTGTGAAATTGTTTAATTGGAGAGAACGGGAATTTACGTAAGCGACCAGCAAAATTTTGATATTTATTAAGTTGAGTAATAGCGCTATAAAATAACTTTAGTGGACTTTTAGGATAATAGAGAAGTTTAAATTTGTATATTAGGATATCTTATAGTTAATTAATAGTTCGAAATAATCCAGTTCAAATAGTTTGGCCTTTTTGCATTTTCAAAATTTAATATTGTTTGTTCAAAATTTATTTAATTAACCTAAGAATTTCTAAAAATATAGCCCATACTATAACCCCGAGATATCAAGAGATCTTAAACTAGCCAAGGGTATAAAAACCTTGTAACTCAAATTTAAAGAATCGAATTTTAGTATATTGTGTTAAAACTTGTTAAGTTGTAAAATTTTGTTTTGTGTATTGTTTAATGTTGAGATGAAATTGTAATAATAAATGTTAATGAAATGTTCTTGAGTAGTTTTTTTTGTTTTGTTTTTAAATAGAGAAATATCATTCAATAAAATAATAAATAGTAAAACCCCGTTGCGTCTGTTTTATAAATACTTTACATTTGGCGCAACAACGTGGGGCTCGATAAAATTTATTTAGAGAGATTTTGAATCAAAATTAATTTAGAACTTTTTAAATGAAAAACATTTGAACTGGAAATAGATTTAGAAAAATTTTGTAAAACCAAACACTGAGTTGAATAGAATCAAGGCTAGGTTTATAGTATATATAAAAAATTGTTTATGTTTGTATAATAAGTTACTTACGGAAAAAAAAGAAGAAAATATTATAGGCGAACTGGTAGTTGTAGGGGACCAGGAAAAAGGGACAAGTTTGGAAATGAAAGAAATGGAAGGCACAGATATGCCAATAGGAAACATTGAGGTAGAAGAAGCTAGGGGACTACCACCTATGCAAACCCAACAAAAAAAACGGGGAAATAATGAAGATTTAAGGGTGATGATGAGAACTCTCATGGAAATGAGTGAAAAAGGGAGTGAGAAAATAAAAAAGGAGATGAAGGATATGAGAGAGGATCTAAGTAGACAATTAAATATAAATAATGAAAAAATAAATAGACAATTAAATATAAATAATGAAAAAATAAATAGACAATTAGATAAGATAGATGAAATAAAAGGGGAAATGAAAGATATGAGTGAGGATATGAGGGAAATAAACAAAAAATTAGAGGAAAATAGAGACGAAATGAGAGAGATGAAGGAAGATTTCAAATTCATAACACAGGAAATAAGGGAGGAAAATAGGAAAATGATAGAGGATATGAGGAGACAGTGGAGGACAGAGAATAATGCTGTAGTAGAGGATGAGAGAAGAGACTTAGAGGAGAAAGATGGAGAATTAGAGGAGGAGATTAAGGAAAATCTTGAGGAAACAAATGAAATAATAGCTGATGAGATAGAAATTAATAAAAAAGAGATAGAGAAAGTCGAATATATAACAAAGAAAAACACAGAAGAGTTAGGAGAGTTAAAATTAAGAAATGAAGTAGGAAAGATGGAGGTACTGCAAATAAAAAATTTAACAATTCAAACCGCAACTAATAAGAAAATTGAAAAGATTAATAAAATGAAAATGGTAATAGGAGAAAGAGGAGGAGTTAAATATCCGTCTCAATGCTTAGTGGTACAAAGCTTATTGAGAGAAATGATCATAGGTACGGATATGTTAATGAATGTGGAGGCACAACTCGAGTTTGGAAAATGGGAAATGGAATTTAAATATGAAAGTAACACAGAAAATAGAAACTATGAAGCAGATGGGAGATACAATGGAGATGTAAACGGTGTTAAGGCCAGGACAGGCGTGGGGACAAGAAAAGAGCAGGTTGCCCACGGTCAATCGGAATACTAAGACAATGAGAAACCCAGGAATAGAAATTAAATAGAGGAAACAAGTTTACAGGCATTAATAGACACAGGCAGTAATATGACAGGTATCAAGGAGAAGTCGAGAGAAAGGAAAATAACAAAGGATAATAAGATGGAAACAACAGGAATGACTCAGGATATAAAAGTATTAGGAGAAGGAAGCGAATGTAGGAGGGATAGATAACAAATAAACCGGAAATGACAATGGACCAGAAATGACTTAATAATTAAACAAACACTTGAAAAAAAATAAAGAAAGAAAAAATATATAAATTTAAATAAAATAGGAAGGGAGATATTAAATATAGGTGAAGGAAGCAATATGAATAAACTCTAGGTGATTATGTGTATAAGAAAACGTTAGCAGGAGATAAGTTTTAAGGGATGGTAACTATATCTACGATAATTTATTGGAAACTTCGTCGAATAATGAATAAAGATAAAATTATATATATTTAAACTTCGTCGTATTGTAAGGGAGAATCTGCGTTGATAAATAATGGAACTTCGTCGTATATATTATATATTATAAAAGAAATATGAATCTATGATAATAAATATTAAAGCATCGTTGTAATAAAAATATGGTAATTGTGTATTTAAACTTCGTCGTATTGTAAGGGAGAATCTGCGTTGATATATATAAGTATTAAAACAAAATTTATATTCGTTGATATAGGGATAGTGTAATCGAAGGAACTATAGATATGATCAAATAGAGGATATGAAATTGCAACCTTTAAAAATATTAGATGTTAAAACTTCATACAAAATAAACTGAAATGATATAAGAAAAGAATTGAACTGGATGTGAGATTGGAAGAAGAGATAAAATACTAACTTCGAACTGAGAGTTAGATGAAGCTAAAAGCAAAATAAATATGAGATAAATGATAAACAGAGTAGTGACAAGGGGAAATATAATTTGGAAAAAGGGGAATTTGAAAATAAAATGAAATATATAAATAACGTCGATAATATGTGAAATAAAATAAATGTCTACGTGAATAAGGGTGTTAATGATGTTGATGTCGTCGAAAATATGTTAAAATAAAATAAATCTCTACGTTAATAAGTGGAGGTAAGGTGAATTACCGTCATATATATATGTAACAAAGTATATAGTATAATAAAGAGTTTAAAAAAAAAAAATAATAATAATAATAATAAAATAATAGTAATATGAAATTGGGGTTAAATTTAATATAGTTGTGTTCAGATAGAGTTGATAGATTTATAACTGAAGTGAGGTTGAGGCAAGGTTAAGACAAATTAATTTTAATTGAAAAAAAAAATTTATGATGAATAGTTGGGAGGATGCGAAAAAAGAGATAGTAAATAGAATAATAAATAACAACATATAAAATTAATGAAATAGTATTATGCGAGTTTTAAACTAGTATAAACCATGTAAGACAAGTAGCTTGAAGTTTTCAGCTCAGTATTTGATTGGTAAAGAGTTAAGATGAAATTGTATTATAGAATTAAGTATAAATGGACGAAAGTGGACAGATGAAGGTATAAATGACTTTTAAGTGGACAATTATAAAAGTGGTAAAGACAATGGACAATAAGTTAGCCAAAGTGTTGAGGTATAACGTACTCAATAAAAATGTGTTCAGGTAGTTATTAAATAAAATGTACAAGTAGGAAATAAATGTAAATTTAAATTTAATTTAAAAAAAAAAAAAATATGTATATTTAAGCAAGCTTGTAAAATGTAAAAAAAATGTGTAATGTAGATATTAGGATTATTTTTTTTTGTTTAAATTAAATTAGGGGACATTGTAACATTTATAGAATGGGCTATATCATATTATTTAAGAATTGGAAAATAGATGAGAAATAACTCACTCAAAATTTAGAAAGAAATTCATTAAAAGATTGGTTAGGTTAAAATTGAAACTAAATTCTGGTAAAAGCCTAGGAATTGTAAACAAGGTTTTTGAACTGGAAATGTATTAGGAAATTTGTTATATCAAATAACCTAACACATAAATTAAAATAAGATAATCTAATAATAGTTATGTGTAAACAAATTTGTAAACTGTAGGAACATAGGGCCTAAGTAATTACTTGAAGGAGAAAGTGAACACATTTGTAAACAAAAGAAAATTGAAAGGTTATGTTTCTATGAATTCGGCTCAAAACACACACAATTCAGAACTATTTCAAAAGTAAAACACAAAGACACTTCACACACTAATAATATTAATAAAATAAACACTGGAAGGTTTGTTGACGATAGGAAATTGAAACAGTGAGTTTCAACCAAATTAACGAAATAAAAACTGGTGAAAACAAACTTGTTGGTATGTCAGCTGTAACACAGATGTGAAAGCAAGAAAGTAGGTCAGTGTGACAATCGATTCTAGTGAAGAAAAAGAAAATGAACTAAATTATAACCCATATGTGTTTTTTTTTTAAGAAGAAAGGCGGCCATATTTTAAACAATTTAAAAAAAAAAGGACGCGTAGTTAGAGTTGAGTTGGATGGCGTGGGTGACGCTTTAAGATGGGACCTGCCAGGACCAGTCAAAATTCTATTTATTTGGAAAGAGTTCGTCTAAATTATACAGTTTTGTGAGTAAACTTGGCCAGATTAAACAGGAATAAGAAAATTGAAAGAGTTAATACTGTGTTAATATAAAGTAAAGTAAATAAAACAATTTTAAGTGTGTGAAATTGTTTAATTGGAGAGAACGGGAATTTACGTAAGCGACCAGCAAAATTTTGATATTTATTAAGTTGAGTAATAGCGCTATAAAATAACTTTAGTGGACTTTTAGGATAATAGAGAAGTTTAAATTTGTATATTAGGATATCTTATAGTTAATTAATAGTTCGAAATAATCCAGTTCAAATAGTTTGGCCTTTTTGCATTTTCAAAATTTAATATTGTTTGTTCAAAATTTATTTAATTAACCTAAGAATTTCTAAAAATATAGCCCATACTATAACCCCGAGATATCAAGAGATCTTAAACTAGCCAAGGGTATAAAAACCTTGTAACTCAAATTTAAAGAATCGAATTTTAGTATATTGTGTTAAAACTTGTTAAGTTGTAAAATTTTGTTTTGTGTATTGTTTAATGTTGAGATGAAATTGTAATAATAAATGTTAATGAAATGTTCTTGAGTAGTTTTTTTTGTTTTGTTTTTAAATAGAGAAATATCATTCAATAAAATAATAAATAGTAAAACCCCGTTGCGTCTGTTTTATAAATACTTTACAATATATATATAAAGCAAAACCTACGAGATATCAGACAAAAAGCACAACCAGTTTAATAATGTTCTAAAGTTAACTGTAGTTAGTTTTCTAACTGTATATATATATATATATATATATATATATATATATATATATATATATATATATATATATAGTTTTGGTTGGTAAAGTATTTTATTTCATTCTCTCATATTTCTTTTTGTGTTTTCTCTTTGATTGACAAAGACCACTGTGTGGTTGAAATATATCATTGGTTAAGTGCTTTTATGTGTTTCTATTTCAAAACTACAGAGTGGACTCTTACCAAGGTAAGTCTGTCAGTCTCCTAGTTCAAAAAATCTGCAAATAATCAACTGTCAGACATCACAACATGCAAAATACTTACAGATAACCCTACGACAGAATTCAACAATTCACTCTCAAAACTACTCAAATATACAGCTCCTGAACAAAATATTTCGGAAACATCTCTAAAATTATTATATAATGAAAACCCCTCTACTACTCAATTCTATATATTACCAAAGATCCACAAAAACATAATCCCTCCACCTGGTAGACCAATAATTGCTGGCTGCAATTCAGTAACGGAAAGAATTTCAGCTTTTCTCGACTCACATCTTCAACCCTTAGTAAAGAACCTTCCTTCACATACCCAGGACACCAATCATTTCATAGAACGACTTTCACAAATTTCTGTACCTCTACCCCCGGTAACTATTTTGGTCACCATAGATGTCACCTTTCTCTATACCAACATCCCTCATGCACACAGCCTATCTGCAATAGAGAATTTTCTAAACAAACGCCCAGGCAAGCCTTTTCCCACTACACCTTTTCTTGTGAACCTGACCAGGTTCATCCTCGAGAAGAACAACTTTCAATTTGAGGGAAAGAACTACCTTCAAATAAAGGGAACAGCAATGGGCACTAGAATAGCCCCATCGTAAGAAAATCTGTACATGGGATTGTTGGAAAAAAAGCTTTCTAAAAACACAAACACACCAGCCATTATGTTGGTATAGATATATAGATGACATCTTCCTAATTTGGACACATGGTGCTTCAACACTTGAGGCATTTGTAGACAGCCTGACACAATTCTCCACACTTCAATTTACCTGGGAGAAATCTACATCAGCTATCACCTTTTTGGATGTAGAGGTAACACTCCAGAATGGAAATATCAACACAGGAATTCACATCAAACCGACAAACCACCTACAATATCTCCATTTCGACGGCAACCACTCAATAAACATAAAACGATCCATTCCATACAGTCAAGCAATCAGGGGTAAGAGAATCTGTTCGAATGATAGGGAATTGAAAGATTTTAATAGAAAGATATCAACAGCCTTCCAGAGAAGAGGATACCCAAAAAGACTCATTGAAAACAAAATTCATTCAGCACAATCCTCGGTTCACCCCAAACAACAAACAAGAACAAAATAAACTGTCTTTAATAACAGACTACCATCCTGGTCTACATAAACTCAACAAGATATTGAGAGATGGCTTCAAAATTCTTCAAGCTTCCGTCCACACCAAAAATCTTTTCACCGATCCACGTCAAATTTACTACAAGCAACCTCCCAACTTGAAAATCATCATAGTACATCCTAAACTACCAGACCCTGATGCAGAGAAACCACACAAACTTCCTCATGGCTCCTTCCCATGCAATAGACCTAGATACAAGACGTGTCCAATACACCCCTCAGCAAATAGTTTCAACAGCCAAGCAACAAAAATGGTCTTCAAAATACAGGGTCATCATAATTGTACATCAAAAAATGTCATATACCAGCTACAATGTAAATTTTGCTCAGCACAGTAAATAGGCCTGACCACGGATGGTCTGAATATCAGAATGAATGGCCACAGACATGATGTTAAAATTATGAATATGGATAGGCCAACATCTCAACATGCTGCGAGTCACAACATCACAACTTTTGATGACTGCTATACCACAAAAATAATTAAATCACTCCCCCTGATTGCAATCCCTCAGAACTGAGAAGATGGGAACTATCATACCAGTAGTATACCAAGTCCAGAGAATTCCCTAACCTCAACATCACATAAATCCATTCACTTTTTTCCTAATAGCCTCATCAGACGTCTCCAATCTCTTTTCCCCTGACAGACTTATATAAACTATAATCACTCATATGCTCATGGAAACAATACATATATCTTTAATCTGTGCATCTGTGACATCTGATTTCTACACAATCTGTGATTACAACTTATATTTATTTTATTTCATTCTCTCATATTTCTTTTTGTGTTTTATCTTTGATTGACAAAGACCACTGTGTGGTTGAAATATATCGTTGGTTAAGTACTTTTATGTGTTTCTATTTCAAGACTACAGAGTGGACTCTTACCAACGTAAATCTGTCAGTCTCCTAGTCCAAAAAATCTATATATATATATATATATATATATATATATATATATATATATATATATATATACATACATATATATATATATATATATATATTTCCGTTGCACTGACTTCATGAAGTTGATATATTACTATTGTAAATACTTTTATCTACCATTAAGTGCAATAATTTTACCAAGGTGTTTGTTATTTACAATAGTAATATATCAACTTCATATATATATATAGATTTTTTGGACTAGGAGACTGACAGACTTACCTTGGTAAGAGTCCACACTGTAGTCTTGAAATAGAAACACATAAACGCACTTAAACAATGATATATTTCAACCACACAGTGGTCTTTGTCAATCGAAGAGAAAACACAAAAAGAAATATGAGAGAATGAAATAAAATAAATATAAGTTGTCTTATGTATATATATATTTATTTATTTATATTTATATTCATATTATGTTTATATATTTGAATAGCTTTAGACCAAAATTCAGAGCAACTTCATTTTTTTAAATGATATGAGAATCATAACCAAAATTATACAAGTTGTTTATGATGACAGTTTCCTTAACAAAGGAAGAAAATCAGAGCCAAGATACTTCTTGAGCTTGAGAAACAGTAAATTTTGCCTTAATTTATAGTAAAATTTACAGTGTTAATTTACAATTTCTAAACACTATACTTGGCAGAACAATACAATATATACTGTACATTTATTATTTCCTCATATAAGAAATTCAATCACAATGCCATATACAGTGAGTGGTGTTTAACGTGTCCCTCTTTCTGCTCTAGCATTTGACTACTACTAGCCTAACTGAAAACATTATACAATACATATATCGTCTCTTTCGTAATCGCGTCTCTTTCTTTGCAGAAGCAGAGCAACACATTTAAAGATCATGTCTACATCAAACTATTACAGTATTATCATTTAGTTAATTGGAGCTGTTTACACTTTAAACAAGACATTGATGTTGAAGTGTTGAGTTTTGACCCCGCACTGCAACCCAGTCCACCCTACCAATCTCAAGGTCAGGGACAGGGTTAAACCTCACGCATTGTATAGTGGAATATCGGAAATCTGAATTAATTGCTGCAGGCAGTTGTTCGGATTACAGAAAATACCTATGTATGTATTGAGAAAAAGTGCTAAAAAAAAGATTCATTAGTGATACGAACATTCCTGTAAAACCACTCATAAATAGCGTCATCAACAAGTGGATAACTACTTGTTGCATTGTCTATCTCTTATCTGTATTTTCCTCAAAAGCTGATATATATAAAAGAATTTATGCACAAATTTTTTTCAAATCAGTGACTGTCTTACCAATTTTAAACTCACGGGCTAGATTTGAAAAAGTATCTCCGTTGTCAAGACGTAATAAGATGGTCCACTGTCACTCAAAGACAGTACTTTACCTTCTATTTTTTCACTCATTTTCACATGCTACTGAACACTTGAAAAGCACAAAACAAAACTGACTAAATTCATTGTTATTTTCTGAATTCCATCTATCAATAAATCCCACCCTACTTATTGAATAAAGAGGGGTTCCTATTAATGAAAGAGAATAACAGAAAACAATTCCAGAAAATCCAAATGCAAAGCTGCAAGTTTTTCAGAGAACTCCTTTCTCCCTGTCTTTCCACTAGCCTCATGCACTAAAGCTTCTAACAGATTTTTTTGCCTATTCGATTCGGATTCCTGTAGTGTTCAGAGTTTTGAAGTTCGGATTGTTGAGATTGCACTGTACTAAGAAGAACCACAACTGAACTTGTCTTTTTTTCAAAAACTGTATAATCCTGTAGAGAAATATGACTTGTAGATGTGCATACAAAATAGTATACTTAAAAACTACAGAAGCAATAATGCACTTTAGTAGAATTTATTTTTGTCATCCCCCAGAGTATAATTTTTTTTAAGGAAAAATGATTCATTCTTTACAACTCTTTAGGCATTTATACATTCTTAAATAAGACTTTAAAATGTATTATTAACTTACGAGACCAAAAAATATTTCAATGTTTTTTTTTATAAGTAGATTTTCAAAATAAATTATCTTGTTCCGACAATTAACTTTAATTATGTATACTGGTGTTATATCAAGAGTTTAGTCATAAATACAAGGAAATGTTAATTATATCAACAACACATTTTCAATACAAATTTTATCTGCCATGTAGAAATTCTCCAAGGACAAGAGGAAAATAATAAAACTTGTCACTGACAACTCCAAATTGAAAAATGTAGCAAAATAACCTCACTCGAAGAATTATTCAAAAAATATTTTACACTCAAGAAATTAGAATATTATACCATATTAAGTAAGCTACAATAATTAAACTACAATACAGGAGAGTCTCGTAAATTCGAGGTAAATGGGATCAAGACTTCCTCGGTTTACCGAAAACTCAGATTTCACAGAAATACGTTTCTGTACACTAGAAAAAATAAAAGTTTTAATGAACCCTAATACTAATGCTCTAAATAAGTTTACACAACTTTACATGGAACATTTCTTGGAAGCCTGACTCATTTCCTTTACATATTGCATTGATATAAGCATATCTTAGAGGTCTGACTCATTTCCTTTACATTCTGTATGGCTATAAACATTTCTTGGAAGCCTAACTAATTCCCTCTGCATACCATATTGATATAAATATATCTTGGAAGCCCAACTCATGGCTATAAACATTTCTTGGAAACCTCATCGTTTTCTTTCAAATAGATAAAATAGGCTCAAATAGAAATAGGGTCGAATTTAACGGAAGTTCGAAATATCGGAGCTTGGAATTTCAAGGCTGTAATGTATATCTACAAAATATCCAGTTGGAGTAATTTTATTATTAAAAAAATAATAAATGAAGTTTCCTGACATAAGGTAACTGATGAGTGAAATGGGCTTGTGTTAGTATCGGTATACAACACACAATATGTGATCTTGTGATAATTTCAGTTAAAAAATCATAAGAGAAAGCCTCACACACCAACTAATTGACATATATTAATATGTTTTATTTAATTTTTTTTTATAAGCAAGCTTTGGTTATATTTTCAAAGTTTGCCTTGATAATTTTTTTCTATAATCATGGATAAACTTAACCAGATAGTTTGAAGTTATGTTGTGATAAAGCTTAAAGGGCTTGGCATTATAAAGAAACCTTTGGTGTATCAAGTTTAGTGCATATTTTGTAGAAAGGTTACTTTCCTTTTTTTTATTTTTCAATGTTTGTGCATGAGTGACAAAATAGATTACACTATTTGTATTTTAATGACTTTCTACATAACCAGTCAAAAATTCTTAGTGCAATATCATTACCACTGGAGGTTTATTATTACCCAACAATTATAAACTCACCCAAACATCTGCCTTAGTGGTGATGGGTTTGCCAGAATAGATATCAACCATCTCGGGAGCCCTGTAGCTTAGAGTTGTATACTTCTGTATTTCTTCCTCCACTGCTGGAGCCCCTTGAACTGACCCGCACAACACTTTGCCTGTTGCAGACCCAAAGTCGCATAGAACGTAGGCACCTGACTCACTTACTAAGATGTTTTCAACCTGTGGGAAAATAAAAATTAGATATATTTTAGAAATAAATAGACTCTATAAAGCCTATTTTATAAACCATAAAAAAGAGATATATAATTGGTTTCACTAATACTTTCCCACACCATGTGATTTAATGATTTTGATACATGTTATTATGAACTGCCTTGTTGTTCTTTGATGCCAGTTATTACAGTTAAGGAAAGAAGAAAGGATTATCATTTGGTTAGCATTTATTTATCTTCAAGCTCATATTTAAATGGTTCACTTTATTTCCTAGCAAAGGTATTTAAATTTTATTAAATTTATCTTTTTAGTGTGCTTAGTTATAATTAAGTATCTCTAAGACTAATAAACATAAAAAAGATAAAATATTTCCTTATAATAATCATAATAATAATAATAATAAATACAATATCCTTTTAAAAAATGCTATATTAAATTTTTTTTTAAATCCCTAAATAATTTTTTTATTTAAAACCGCATTTAAACTAAATATAAATAGAAAATGGAAATTATTTCTACTGAATTTTTATTTTACAATGTTTAGCAAGTACACTTTCACCATTTTACTTAATTTCACTAACAACACCATCAGAATCATTGCCGTAACTATTAATATTAATACTTCTATTACTAATGCATATGCTTAAATCCGAAAGTTATTCTAGGTTTCAAGAGTTTTGTCAATATGGCAATGTGTTGACTCATTAAACTTAGAATGTAACAATCAAATAATCTATGACAATTAATAACATCAAAGTGAAGAACCAAGTTTCAAGGCACTGCCTGCCAAATAATTTTTAGAAAATGTAAAATAGGGCAGAGCAATGAACATTTACAAGATGCTACACACTAAAGGAGCGCATATCTGAAATACTGTTGTAATACAACATTCTTTGCACAGACACATGATCATTGTCCTGGCCTGAAGAGTTAAATAAAATTATATGTTCCTCTAACACGTCCTAATTAATACAAAGGACTGACAAGAATATAATGAATTAAAAAGCATGGTGACACGCTTGGAATAATTGTTTCCAGATGGCAAATAGTACTGTTGGCAATAACTTACTATTGTAAGTTGCGCTTAATGGAACTCAAACTAGGAAATCGTATGAGAGCCATAAAGCTACAGAAGAGGTGAAAACAAGAAGTCTTTGTGTGTGTGTGTGTGTGTGTGCAATCACACGAGTGTTTTGATTTTATTGTATGATTCATAGTAAAACAAATACAGTCATATTCTATTAGTAAAGCCACCATATAGAAAACAAATTTATGTCAATTCCTACTGTCTAATTTATGTCAATTCCTACTGTCTGTTCAGAATGTGTTTGCAGCAGGGAGTGGCGAACTGTTCACGTGAACATAACGATTTCGGCAACCCTATTGGATGAATGACCTCGTGACAAAACTGAAATATCCTGCCGCCCGATTAACAGTTAGTCTGGAAACATCCAGGGCTACATTTGTTCGTCTGTTTATTGTGCCTAACATTTTTTAGTTGTGAGTGATAGTGGAATAATTTAAGATCTTTGTTTGTTATATTTGTGTTTGTGGTGTTGTTAAGTTTTTAAGGATTAATTTTTAAGCAATGTCATCACCCGTAAAAAAAAATAAACGAGGACAAGTAATACACTCCGGGCAAAGACAAGTTATTTTACGCCTTTATAAAAATTTAAAGGATGAAAATCCAGAATGCCATATCAAAGACATCGTGCAGAAAGTAGCGATATCTACAGGAATTTCTGTTCGAAGTCTTTTTTTAATCGTTAAAGAAAAAAAAGAAACGGGTACGCTCAAGTCTCCTGCCAAAAGGAAACCAAAAACCAAAACTATTTTTAATAATATGGATGACTTTTTAAAAACAGCTATAAGGAAGAAAGTACATGAGTTATTTTTTAAAAACGAACTTCCGACTTTAAATAAAGTACTACACTTAATTACTACCGACGAACAGTTAGGCTTACCTAACCTAAGACGAACCACTTTGTTTCACATATTAAAAAGGCTAAACTTCAGGTATGAGAAACGTAACCGTAAAAGTATACTGTTGGACAAAGAAGATATTATTCTATGGAGAAGAGATTACTTAAGAAAAATAAAAGCCTATCGCAAGGAAGGTCGTACGACTTAATATTTGGACGAAACGTGGGTCAATGCAGGCCATACGAAATCAAAGGTTTGGACAGATAAGCCAGTCTGTTCCAGTAAAGATGCTTTTCTGAGGGGTCTGTCGGTGGGTTTAAAATGTCCAACTGGAAAGGGTAAGAGACTAATTGGGTCACAAAAAGGTTTTGTAGAAGATGGACTGTTGATTTTCGAATCAAAATCGGATACTGACTACCATTCAGATATGAATGGTGAACATTTTAAAGAATGGTTTTCCGCGATAATACAGAAATTGGACAACAACTGCGTTATCGTAATGGACAACGCTCTGTTTCATTCTGTACAAGTAGAACGCTTGCCTACGACCCGTTGGAATAAGCAACAAATTCAAAAGTGGTTGACTGACAAAGGGATTTTTTCAGATGAATCCATGTTGAAGGTCGAATAACTGAAACTCGTTTCCTATCATAGTCCAAATTATAAAAAATACGTCATTGATGAAATTGCTAAAGAAACATATAGAATAGTTTTGAGAACCCCTCCTTATCACTGCGAATTAAACCCAATAGAAATGGTATGGGCCGAGGTTAAAGGTTATGTTGCGTCTAACAATGTTACTTTCAACATTAAAGAGGTTGCACAGACTGTTAACCGAAGGTGCCTCGCGTGTTACACCTGATAAGTGGGAAAAATATGTGAAACATGTGGTGGACGTTGAAGAGCCGAATATGTGGAAATTAGACAATATAATTGAAGACATCGAGCCATTCGTCATAGCTATTGACGACAGTTGATCGTCGTCATCGGAATCGGATTTTGCAGACCCCTTGGACATGGAATAATTACATGGTAAGTTAAAAACTTGTAGCATAAATTATTGAATAGTCTTATTACTTTCATTAGTCTACAATTCTCTTTTTCAAATGATTAAGTGTACCAGTGTAAGACGTAGCCCTAATTTCCGATGCATGATTGTGAACCGGACTCATAGATTATCGTCCCTTACACATGTTCGCCTCGTGATAGTGTTTACATCTGGTGTAAACACATTCTGAACCGACTGTACTTGGGTCTGCAAATGAAATTTTTATTTTAGTTATTTTTTATTAAATAATTACAATTAATTTAAATAAAGTAACATAACCTATGCATTAAAACACCTCTTCTACCACATAACCTATAAAATAAAATCACCTGTGTTATGAAATCACTTATTTTATGCCCAATGAGGCGAAATCACTATATTGCATACACTGCCCCTTTTGTGAAATGTTTTTCTCTCGTATAAAACTAAAATTAAATAATTAAATTCCATTAATAAATATTATTTGAAAACGCTACATTAGCATCAAATGTCGTCTACTACAACTTTTAAAAAAATGTATTTGAATTTGAGTGGATGAATAAAAAGTATTTTATTAATGTTTGAAAATTTGTACAAGATATATACAGGGAGAGTGTAAACTAATAGAAGGAATTAAAAAGTTTAAACATATTAAAACTATTAAAACCATAAGCAGTATTAGAATTAGTTTTTGAAGTAAAGTTTTTTCTAACAAAAGTTAAGGTTTTAAATTTTAAAGGCTTTAATTTTCATCATTTATTTCAGAACCAAATTTTTTAAATGCCGGTTACTTGTTTCTAAGAATCAAATAACATCTAAGAAAAAAAACATAGTTTCTAAGAAACAAAAAAACATATACAGTACTAAAAGTGTTTTCCCATTTTATTGAAGAAACACTTTGTATATTACTTTTTTCTAATTGTAATTAAACCTAACTTCTAAAAACCTAAGTGGTTTTGAACAATAACACTGACAAATTATCCCTAAATTAAATTTTTCATTCTACAATTTCTGCTTTGTGCAAAATTAGTTTTTCCACTACATTCTGCTCATACTAAATGTTAGGCTTATTTTTATAATTGATGAAGGAAATTCTTATAAATAATCATAAGTGGCCAATAAAGAAAGAATCACTGATAAACAAATTACCATATATTTGTTTATCAATATTATTATTTGATTACTCATAAAACCAAATATTATTCAAGACAATTTATTTAAAGCCCAATTGTTTATGAAACATTGACATTGTGTCAACATAGCAATGATAGTGAATAAACAAAACGGATTTTGTAGTCATAGGTCTGGAATTTGAAAAGTAAACTACATAATTGGTTAGTGAAACACTAATAAAAAATTTCTGTGAAACATTTTTTAATAAATATTAAAATCAACATAATGCAAATGAGTAGTGATAAAAATAACTGAAATATTAAATACAAATATTTCAATTTTTATATTTTTGGATAAGATCCTCAACTGATGGTCTACTTCAATCAATTCTTTTGATTCCTCAAATTTATTAGCAATTCTATGAAAAATATGGTTTACAATATGTTTAACTTGAAAAGACATCAATGATATATCCACCATGCTAAATTCTTTGTGTGCATAAAAACTTATCTTGTTGGGCATTCAAGTGGCCTAAGCTGTTTTACAATTTGGAAATGAGAAAGTCTATGTACACATTTTTTTAAATTCCTTCTATTAGCTAACACTTTGCTATATCTTGAACAAATTTTCAATCGTGAATAAAATACGTTTATATTCATCCAATGAAGTTCGAAAACATTTTTTAAAATCTGTAGTGGATTACAATTGATGTTAGTACATATTTTTTCAAATAATTATTCAATAATTAAATTATAAAAATGTGGGAGGGTCTAGGTCGGATTCGAACTAAGTACCTTCGTGTTTGAAATCTAGCGCTTTGGCATTGAATGAACTTTCCTTAGCTAGAAATAAACTTCTCAGAGATCTATATGAAAAACGTCCACTTTGAAAACTTGAATTGTTGCTACGGTTAACACACAATATCATAAATAGTGCTCTAGGAATTAAAATGAATGTAAAGAATAAAATAAACAAACTGGATTAATGGTATCGAACCTTGCTTCACAAACGGACAATGTGAAAGGAAAGCAAAAAAAACTGCAATACAATGGAAGCGACAAAAAAAAAGAAAACTATAAATAGTAACAAACAAAAATAATAGTCAAACACCATACATAGAAAGGAAAATGTAAAATTGCGAGAAAATTCACTTTCTATTTTGCTACTTAATATTGTTATTCTGAAATATGGCCTACATATTTATATTAATTGTAATTATAAAATTTTAAAAAATCAATTTGTTTTTTGATGTTTTAAAAAATGTATATATTACTTGTTTTTCTAGACATTTGTAAGAGGTACAGAAAAAAATTGGGAAAAGCAAACAAACTGTCAAAAAAACTTCAAATTGTATAGAAAACATACAATGAAAAAACAACATTTTAAAATTGTATCTATAAACGTATTTTTACAGTCACTTATTTCCCTTTGACATCTATGTTACTCTACTACGAATTTAATTGTAATATTAATAATTGTTAGCCTTTTGTATCCTAAATAATCTTAGTTGAAATTTACGGTATTGATTTTATTTACCTTTCGTTATTTTCATGGAAGTGCTTGCTAAGCCACTTGGTACATAAACCTTTTTTAATTTAATCTCGACAGAGGAAAGCATTGTTTCATGCTATAATTGACAGTGTATTTAATATTAACAGAAGAATTTATAGAATTAATAAATATTTCTTAAATAAAATATATATATATATAAACAATATTGTTTGTTCTTATACTCATATTGTTACTTTTATGTATTTTTATTTATGTAACAATTAATAAGGTTTAAAAAAGTATTTTTTGTTCCAGTCTGTTTTGTGTTTTTAATAATTGCATAATCCATGTGTACAAACTGTAACTTCCAATACTAAAATAAACATAAGCCAGGAGTAATTAAATTATGTAATGTAATGTATATCAGGGTGTGTCTGTTGACCTTGGGGATTAAAGTCTGCCACATCTAGAATGATAGTTTAAACAAGTGAATGAAGTTTATTATAACACCAATAAATTCTTTTTTTATCAATTTTATAAAGAATATTTTCTTTTTAGAGCCATGTTTAATGAAATGTTATATTTAATTAAACATGTCCTTTCTTTGCACTATATCTTTTATCTTAATTGGCTACTATCATTTAGTTTTTGATGCATTTTGAAGCTTCTCTTGTTAAATGCTTTTACCTATTGAGATGGTTTTGAAACATTTCTCACTTTTCTTTATTCTAAGTTTGAAGTCCTGTATAATAAAATAGTGGGAGTACAACTCTTTCAACAGGGTAACAGTCTTAAGTCTTTCCCATCTCCCAGTGTTAGAAGAGATTTGTATTTCTGAAAAGGAGTTTTTAAATTGTCTGTATTGTGGTATACAGTGGTATACATAACTAATGATGCTAGTGCATGTTTTAAAGAATGGCATTTTGGTTAGTGGTAACGTGTACATCTCGTAACTTAGAAGCCATTTTGGCAGTAACGAAATGTGCATTGGGGGAAAATAGCATTGTATATCAAGATAAATATTTTTATTTACATTTAATAACAAACATTTTGAAAAATTTGTGTACCTTTGAGGATTTAAATTTCAAAACAAAAGTAATGCATATTATTCTCTTTTTTTAGTGTAGTTGTTTTTTTACTTGATCCATGATATACCTAAAATAAAAAAAGTAATTTCAAATCACCTTCAGGTCTCTGTGGATGATCGGAGTCTGACAATGATGCAGCCTAGATACAGCTTCACAAGTATCACAGAATATTTGTAAAACTTCTGCTTCACTGAAACCTGATTGTAACCTGTTGGCAACAATATGTCCTTATTTCACTTAAAATTTAAAGTCTAGGTAGAAACAAAAAATAATAACACTTTTGGTATTAACTTGATAAAAAAAACCACTACTTACTGATATTTTCAGCTGACACGTTTCACACTAGGTCAGCGCATTATTCAATGCAGAGCGTTGGTACAGAACACACCACAGACTCACAAGAACACACCACAGACTCACACCAACACAACATATCTGAGCAACAGTCTTGTCCGTGACTAGCATTGCACAATGCACTGACCTAGTGTGAAACATGTCTGCTGTAAATATCAGTAAGTAGTGGTTTTTTGCCAAAATAATACCAAAAGTGTAATTATAGTAAAACCCCAACATGTACGACACAAGAACTGCAAGTTTTAAAAAATAATATTGATAATATATATATATATATATATATATATATATATATATATATATATATATATATATAAACAGTAAGCTCCCGATTATCCGTGGAATAGGGTGGCCTGGCAACCCCGGATAACCGAATTCCCCGGATAATCCGCTATGAACAAAGAATACGCAAAACCATCGATAATCGATTATTTTACCATCAGTAACACAAATAATGACCCCGGTTAATGCAATTTACAAATAATCTTCAGAGGAGAAAATAAATACAGAAAATAATTTGAAATGTTGATGCATTTGACGGATTATAACATGTACATTTATATGTCTAACTATTTACAATACGTACATAAGTATATGTCAAAAGTAAGAATGTATGTACATATGTAATTTCCCTTACACATAATACTTTCACTTTTTAACAAAAAATCTGTCACTTTCGTCTGTTTTTTTTGTGAGCATTGATTTAGCTTTAATGTGCGATCTATTTTTCTTGAGAACCATTTTGTCGCACAGTGCCTACTTGTGTCACAAAGCCATAAAGATCGATAATGTATATGACAGACATGGATAATGCATATGTCACGTCCTAGACTATTTATAGCCGAGATTAGCTGACATTTGTTTACAATCTTATGATACACATTAGGTTTTCGGGCGTCCAAGCATTTTGTCATTGTCTCTTATATACAGTAGTCTGCTCGCCCTCTTTTATTTCGTTGGCCCGTTTTGAGATACTTCCCTTTCAAAGTAAAAATTAGAACGTACATATTTATATATCTATTCCCTTCATCTTAACTTCTATTAAGCCTTATATGTATTTACCTTTTAATTCACCGTTTGGAAATTTAAACACAAGTTCTGATTGGAATAAAAATAGGATATTTGTAAAACAATGGCAGACCCTGGATAATCCGCAAACCGGTTAATCCGCCCACGGATAATCGGGAGTTTACTGTATATATATAATAATATTAGGATTTTTTTATAACATAAGACACCTTGGAAGGAACTACAAATTCTTACAGTTTATAATTTTTTTATAATCTATACTTCATCAATATCTCATTTATAAAGTTACTTTAATTCACTAGTACAAATAAAAAATTTGAAAACGAAAATTTATATGAAGTATAAAATATGCTATTATTGTTCATGAAGTATTTAGAAAAGATGGTGAATCCTAAGACATGAGACCAAATTTTGCTCATCTGGGACAAAAAAAAAAAAAAAAAATAGTTCATGTTTAGTAGAATTGCACTCCTGAGAGTCAGGCCCAAATCCTAAATGTTTTATACTATTATACTTAATTAAACATTAACAAAATACAGAATGGTAAAACACAATATAATTTACATTTTTACTTATTACATCAAATATGACTGATTAAACATGAGTTACAATTTTTTAATAATTAATTATATAATTAAAATTTATTATTTGGTAAATATACCAGCTATTATCATTACCAACTATTTATCATTAATATCAATTCCCCTTAAAAACCGGGTTTTGTGTTTTATAACAAAGAATACATTTAGGCTATTTTTAATGGTAGGTATGTAAAATATGGAAATAAATCAACATTTGAAGTAAACAATAAAACTGTTGCCTTAAATCGTGTTGCTCCCTGAATCAGGTGTTTAGAGAAGAGTCTACTAATAAAATTATACTTTGTGATTATATAAAAATATTAGACAATATATAGTCCGAACAAAAAATATAAGACGATATAAAACTAAACTAACAGTAAGTGATGTCTGTTGGAATTGAAAAAAAAATCTGGTTAAAGAGATAATTATTATTTAATTAATATAATTAGACTTATTTATTATATGAAGTACATAATGTAACTCTGAAACCTGTAATTTTATTTTTGCAATGGGAACACCAAAATGAGCTAGTAAAGCTTATTAAAACCAATAGACTAGTTTCGACAATGATGTCACCTTCATTAGTGTAATTTTTACCATTGTGCTATAACTTTGTTTAAATGTTTTTATGGGTTTGAGCCACTGATCTGAAATTTTAATAAACTGGAATTTTCAATCACAGAAATACTGAGATTAGTTTTAGCAGAAGATTTACATTTGTGCATCATGCTTAGTTCTGTTTCTACACAGAACTTGTTACAACTTTTAAAAATGTAAAATGAACTTTTATTAGGTGTAGAATAAATCTAATGAAAATAACTTGAAATCATTATCTTTGGTAAAGTGATTTTATAAAGCTGTAATCAAAATGTGTACAAGATCTATAAATAATTCACTCAGTTTATTTTAAACTCAGCTTTTCAACTTTAAATAAGCTAATTAACATTTCTGTCTACTAGTTTTTCCATTTTCTACTAATCAATTCTATTCATGTACACTTTGACATACAATATTTGTCACATGCCTTTAGTAGCACTTTTTGCTAACCCATTGTGGATTATATTATTCACAATTCGCTAAAAAAAGCAACTGCTTAGACATGAGAAACGTGTTACCCGTACTTGTCTAAATCATGGAGACAATAACTTGTTAACAAGGATCAAGCAGACTAAACATTTAACAAAAAAACTTTTTAATTTTTTGAACCAACAACAAAAATTGATGACGAGAAACGTCCAAATGCCTTCTAAACACATTTTCTAGGGACAAGATAGCTTTGTCAAGAGGAAGCAATGGATTAATAAGGACAGTTGTTTTAGGGAACCAATTAAAATATTGAGTTGACAATGGGATATATCTCCTGAAACTGCCGTCCTAATTAACCCTTTTATTAGCAACATGTACCTGCCTTAATATGGCTCCTAGGAGCAAAATATTTTTGAAAGATTTTTACACTTTTTTCTAATGGTTTTCTTTATTTTTTAAAATTATAGTTATATTTGTTAAAATCTTTTTTTAATTTACTTATTTTCACATGTTAACCAAACTTTACCTTACGTTTACTGAAAATTTCTTTGCTAAAAATTATCTGTAAATCTAATTTTTTGTAAAATGCCTACTCATTATAAAATACCGCACAAACTTCAAAACTATCTGTAAACACTTGGGAAAAACCATAGACTTTGGACACAAAAGAACTACTTCATTATTCAAATCGTCTATTCATTTTAAAATACCGCACAAACTTCGAAACAATCTATAAACACGTGAGAAAACCCATAGACTTTGGCCACAAAAGAATGGTGACTATCTACTCTTTGTACTATTTATTGTCCAGATAGTTGCAAATATTTAACCTAGAATACAGCACAATACATAGGAAAACAAAATGTAAACGTACGGCAATGCTATTCTCATAGAAATAGTAGAATGTACATATACAGGAATGCTTCTGCTGGCCGTTGCACGATCTCAAGTAATGGTACGTGAATGCTAATCAAAGGGTTAAGCAAAAAGTAAGTGCTACTAAGAGAAAATATCATATACTATTGTACAACAAGTGTATAAGTGCAGGCTAGTAGGTAAAGTTGAAAATGGAATCAAATAAAAAATCTTGGAATAGGTTTTTAAATCCAGACTGCGACAAGTTCCATTTTTCCAGATTGCTTGCAGATTGCACAATTATTGTTACAACATACTTTGACTTCTGTTAATAAAGAATTTAACCTCAATAAGGAAAAACAGGAGAATAATTACTACTCTAGAAATAAGTAGGATAAGCTTAATAGCTATAATTAATAAGAATAGCAGAATTACCATAATTAATAAGAACAGTTATCATGATGTATTGTTATTCAACACTTCAGAAAATAGCCTAATGCATCTTCTCACTAAGCACTAATATTTATAAGTTTTACAAAATTTTGTATATTTGAAAAAACTAAGAAGAAGGTGTTTGATAGTGTCATAAAAACTAACCTTTTGGAAAATACTGAATTAATTACAGTTTTACAATAATTAAATTTAGATTATGTGAGTTATTTTTTGTGGGAAACTTATTACAAAAACAAAAATATTAGCCTTGAACCTCTCAAATATTTAATATTATAGCCGACTTTAAATCCACAAATTCACTCACAAGAGTTAATATTTTATCACAACACACTTTTGTTTTAAATTTTAAAATAACTAAACAAAATATATTCATCACACCATAATCCTTTCGGCGACAAGGTCTTTACTTAATCTGGGATCGGTCTCGCTATGGGATCTCACTCGGTTAGGGTAAATCTAACATTTGTAATAATTGTTATTAATGTGTTTTAAATTATAAATTTCAATTGTATGCATTATAGTAATCTTTAAACTTGTTCATTGATATAAAAACAATCTATTAAATATATTTAAGGCATATTTATATGTAAAATTACAGATGGAAAACTTAAGTTACGCAATTACTCGCGTCATTAGGTTTCTCCTAGCACAGCACTCATGTGATTGCCCATACATGTTGGCGCTTCCTAACATGGGCAACGGCTGCCACATCTCTCACCTCTGATTACCCTCTTAATCATGCTAACTACTTGAAGTTTGGTTAGTAGCTGGCCAACATCCTCGAGGAACCATATTTAGAAGCTCAATCGCATATAACGAAAAGATAAAATAATTCCTTCAGAGCAATTAAAAAAGTTAGATTCAATCTAATAGAGCGAGCGTTCCGGGGTTAACCACATACCCAGCTTTCAGTTAGCATTATAAGGACATGGTGTTCCACTAAGCTACTCTAATAAATGTTGCTCTTTTACACCTGTTACACAAAAATGTTTCCCCTTTAAGTATCTTTTGATGATTAATATATAACTTAACCCATTTAGTTACATTTTTACAAGAAAACAAAATACAAAACTTGCTATAACTTCTTAAATTTAAAAGTATAGGCAGTGTTTTATTGGTAAATACCTAGCATTCATCATCTGAAGTACATGTGTCCTACAGTAAGGCATAAGTAAAAGAACTTCATAGACACCATTGCCTGTATGGGTGATACTGGAATCCACATAACCAATGATGTTCTTGTGACCACTTAGGTTACTCTAAAACAGAAAAACAAACATTAGTTTGACATCTGTGAAGGATACATCATATATTAAATTCTAATTTAACTTTTTATTAAAATGAACCTGTATTTAAAACAAAGTTATTTCCCAGTACCAAAATTTTTATATTAGCTATTTTTTAATATATTTTACTTTTATGTGCTAACTGTCATATTTTGTAGAGTAAAGAGATTTCAGCATATTTTTTAGAACTATAATTACAATGCAAAATTAAAATATTGTATGTGGCTCTTGGAGTTTGGAAAACCTTACAATTAGCTGTACTCTCAGAACCTCCAGTTAGCTTAACTCCAGGAGTCAAGACAAAATGAGCGTCTAGGTTAGAATATGATAAAACTCTTTTATATAAACAACTTTTACAATTACATTTCTCCTTTTTTTGATAGAATAAAACTTTCCATTTCATGTTACATCATGAAATGGAGTTTGGATTTGGAAACTTTTGAAACAGCTTGGAGAACTTTGGAGAGTGTAGTTTGGCTACAAATAAGTGTTCAATAAAATAAATTGGAATACCTTTACTAACGTGTTAAACTGTCATTTATACTAAAAAACAGTCATGAAATATACGGTATATTTAATTCTCCTGTTTATAACTCGTTGAGGTACCAGTTATTTCAATCACAGCTGCACTTCAAGATACCTTTAATTTTAGCAATAATGCAGCTTTATGTAAGTGTTTTTTTTTCAAATCAGAAGTTAAGATACAGATATTACACTAGTAACATATTGTTTAAAACTGTATGTTCAATAATTATATTTTTAACTATTATTAAAAAAAAGTTTTATATAAACAATGTATATAAAATGTAATGGGTTAATGTGTTTTTACTAAATTAGGCAGATTTAATATGTTACTAAAACCAAAATCTGCTATGTACAACTGAGATGAAAAAAAAATGCTTTTTTTAACTTGTTCAAAACTCTCATTTCCATTTAAAGAGAGCTATAATCCATTGTCAGCATGTCATATACATTGGCCACAGACACAACCGTAATAAAAAATAAACTCTTAAACTTTAAAAAAATTATAAATAACGTTAAATATTCGTTTTTTGGAAATCCTACAGAAACGATAAACAAATACCTAACTAGTCCAAACATTAACAAAAACATAAAATAGGCTACTTGTACTACAGCACCTATAACTTAAAACTCAAACTACAACCATCAAGAATAAATGAGAAGCATTCATAAAATCAAAATACAATATAAAAAAATAATCAAATTCCTAAAAAAAATAACTATATATATTCTAATAAATTCTTTTTTTTATATTTATTTTATAAATGAATTCTTTAAAATGTTTTTTTCAATAATTTCAATCAAGGTAGGTTAGCAACTTTTCTAATTTATTTTAAGATAAATAAATTTTCTAGAGCTTTCCTTAAAGTACAAGAACAAAAAAAATCTAATCTATAAATGTTATAAACTATGTTACAAATTAATTTATTTCTAAGTAAAATTGTTCCTTAATATTCTCTCTAAATGTTTTCTTTTATAGTTTAATTTTATAATAACTTCTCTGGTTTCTTTTCTTTTATAAATGTCTGATTGCAAAATTTCAAAATGTAGTAATGGATCTAGCCTAAATACTTAAGTATTTTAGATTGCAGATTCCACTTTTCAGCCTTTTATCAAAATATTTAATAATATCTTTTTAAATAAATAGTTTTAATTTATTTTCTTGAAAGTATTTTGTAGTGTCAATTCAATTCGAGACTAACACTACTGCACTAAGTTTAAATTCTTCAAATTTTATTGGCCAATTCTGAAACACGTCTGTCTTGCTTGAGTAGGTGTGAAGAACTGAAGCCACGCTAGCTAAGCATTTCAAAATGGCTAAAACAAACTATTTCCCTTTTTTTAATTGTTGTTACCGGCTTTACGAATGCTGTATTCACTGCCTTTTGTACATTTCATGTTCTTAATAACTAGATTTTACTTTCTTTGCAGGTAACTGCATTTAAATATTATATCTCCCAACGAAGTTTAAATTATCAGCTGTTCTGTTCACAATGTGCGCTCATCTTATTTAATACGCTAGTCTACCCGTCTTGGTCAACTTTTGTGCAATCTTAAAATGGTTTCACTTTTCTTAACACTTAAAGGCTTTTACTATTATTTACATTGTTTTAGTGTTCTTTTTAAACTGTTACACATTAAATTGTTTCTATTATATTGTATGTTTTACAGTGGTTATTGTTCTAAACTTGTGATTAAATATTTCGATTTTGCCAATTTAGGTTATGTTTACATTAATCTCTTTTTTCATAATTGGTTATTTTAGTTTGAATTTACTTACATATTTATATTATATTATACATAGTGCTTTTCTTACTTGCTATTCCAAAATGTTACAATATATATATATATATATATATATATATATATATATATATATATATATATATATATATATATATATATATATATATATATATATATACATCTGTGACATCTGATTTCTACTCTACACAATCTGTGATTACAATTTATAATTATTTTATTTCATTCTCTCATATTTCTTTTTGTGTTTTCTCTTCGATTGACAAAGACCACTGTGTGGTTGAAATATATCATTGTTTAAGTGCTTTTATGTGTTTCTATTTCAAGACTACAGAGTGGACTCTTACCAAGGTAAGTCTGTCAGTCTCCTAGTCCAAAAAATCTATATATATATATTAAAAAAAACATAGGTTATTCAAATACAAGAATATTTATTAATTTATATCCAAAGCTTTTCGTTGGCAAACAGTACCAACATCATCAGGAATGAAAATTACAATAATGTAAGCTATAGGCCTAAAACATATGTTTAATTAGAAATAAACATTTCCTATAAAAGCCTTGGATATAAATTAATAAATATTCTTGTATTTGAATAACCTATGTTGTTTTAAATTATTAAACAAGAAAACGTATTTTATATATATATATATATATATATATATATATATATATATATATATATATATATATATATATATATATATATATGTATGTATGTATGTATGTATGTATATAAAAGATACAATATTACAGAAAATATAATTAATCAAATAGAATGCCACCATTTCTAATTAAACATATGTTTTAGGCCTATAGCTTACATTATTGTAATTTTCATTCCTGATGATGTTGGTACTGTTTGCCAACGAAAAGCCTTGGATATAAATTAATAAATATTCTTGTATTTGAATAACCTATGTTGTTTCAAATTATTAAACAAGAAAACGTATTTTATATATATATATATATATATATATATATATATATATATATATATATATGTATGTATATAAAAGATACAATATTACAGAAAATATAATTAATCAAATAGAATGCCACGCACGCGCGAGTGTGTGTGTTGATGCTCGACAATGAAGATAATATCAATCTTTGAAAGTTAAAAGTTAACTCGCATAAATACCAAGTAGGATTCTTGTTTAAGTACATATAGTGTGATATAATATATATATATATATATATATATATATATATATATATATATACATAAGATAATTACTCAAGAATAAAGGGGTATGTGTGTCTTATACTACCAACTTAAAACTATTAAAAAACATACAACACATAAATTACCTATAAAATCAACCTCATAAATACTTTAAAGGTTCTAGGATTTAATATAGAACGTGTTGGAACAGTGCCTGCATGACAACAATTAATCATTAAATATGACTCACAAACATTGAATGCTGCCAATGTTTAAACAATAATTATAATATAATTACAAAATTTAATAAAAACGTTATTTGAAAGAAAAATATTTCCACTACATTTTAATAATACTAATCTGTCAAAAAACATTTACCAAGGTATGTGTGTGTGTAAAACATATATGAATTAATTTAAAACTTCAGTTGTTGTATGGTTGGTTTAGGTTTTAATTGATTACTAAATTTGCTAACTCATTGTTATTTAAATTCTATGCAAATTGTCTTTTTGGTATTTATATTATTTCATTAATTAAATTTAATTAATTTTAACAATTAACTTCGCATCCTATTTTGCCACTTAATATTGTGATTCTGTCATATGTATATACATATTTATATTAATTGTAATTACTTCATGAAATGCAACTAAAATAAAATTGCTTTTATAAACTAAATTTAAATTGCTTTTAAAATTAAATAGGAAATAACTAAAAAAGTGTTCCAACATTTGGTTATTAAAAGATTAATTATGATCATAAATTCTAACAGAAATATGCAAAAACTACTTTACTCTAAAAGAAGCTATACATACTATTATCAACAAGATATTTATTTCAAAATCTATTTCAGGGCACAGTGGTATTATAATTAACAATTACTAACTCTTAATTACAAATTTAAAAGCAGATACAAAACTTTTATCCACATTTTGCTAACAGGTTTAAAATTATCAGAATGTTACAACTGAACTGTGAAACAAAACATAAAATCCAAACATAAAGAATGGTGTAACTCCTACTCTGGTCACTGGACGGAGGTGATTCTTATTTATGGGTTTTATGCTTTGTTTATGAGTTCAGTAAAACCTTCTGATAATGCTAACTTTGCTAGGAAAATGTACATAAAGGTTTGTAACGGTTTTAAAATTTGTAGTTAAGGCTTTGTAACTGTATTATTGTCATTAACATTTGTTGATTCCATCTTCACGTGAGCTACTAGTAATCACTAAACGCTTTTAAATGTTTTAAACTTGCCTATAGTAGCACTTACTTTGTTTGTTGAGGACAGCCGTTTTGGGAGATGTGTCCCATTGTCAACTCAGACCGTAACTCATATCAACCATACATATTGATTACAGAAAACATTTGTAGATCATTGTAAGAAACTCACTATGATATTCTGACTAAATACTCAGAGGGATATTTAGGTAACTCAAATGAAATTTATTGACTATTTAATGATCAATTGTGCTTGTCATGACCCAATCTTAATATTAAACCAGTGTGCAGTTTGCATATTGTGTCATATTCTAAATGACTAGTTTAATTTATGTAGTAATTTTCTTAGTCTACTCTATTCTGACATAATATGATCTACTGTTTCATAATATGTAAGGCATAATATGTTTTATATTGCATAAGTTTAGAAGTTATGGAATACAGCATAAGTTTTACAGACTTAAGGGTGCTCTCATTGATCACTAATACAAGTCTATAATTAACAATGCTTTTCAAATATTTTAAAATAGTTTTCATAGGCTATATAAATACCTTGTGGTAAACTGTTAAATATACTTCTTTAGAAGAGATTAGAAAGTTCCTATAATAATAATAATTGCTGAAAAGGTAAATATCAGAAATACAACATTTGAGTCTATAAACAACTGACCTTATGAGCAGTTTATTGACTAATTTCAATATGTGATAATATAAATATATGTTGCTAAAATATTTATTGTTAATATGAAAAAAATGTGACTTTAGTTTTTTGTGGCTTTGTGACTTTTTAGTTACTTTTGCAAAACCATAAAGTATTTTTTATAAATATACTAAACGAATAATATTTATCTTAATTTTAAATATATAATACTTGGTTTGAAATATAAATCGATGAATTTATAATTTAAAATGTTGAAATAAACAAATGTAAATAAACAAAGCAATATCTGTAACAGAAATAAAACTGACTTAAATGAATGGTTATAAACTTGCCAACTGTTTTATGTTTACATAATCTACTTCACTCAGATCAAAAACAAACAAATTATAAACAGATTAGTCTCATGCTTGTAACAGTTTTAGAATATTTTAATCATACAAAAATTCTTTCATGTTACTTCCAAGTAAATTTATACTACAAAGTATAAAGTAAAGTATACAGTAAAGTATACAAAGTAAAGTTGTAACTGCATCTTCATACAACCTTTCTAATAATTTTGTTAATAATTCTATTACAATATTTATATTAATCAACAATAATAAATTTTAGCTTGACAGAATTCATTAAAAATGGATATGGTATGAGGTGACAAAGCAGTTGTACTTTCAAAAGGAGGGATTCTCTTCAATTCTTATTACCAGGTTTTAAAATAGTTTACTTCATTAAGTCAGTAATGGAAGACTTTTTTCAAAGGAAAAATAATGGACAACGTAAATAAGATATATATATATATATATATATATATATATATATATATATATATATATATATATATATATATATATATATATATATATATATATATATATATAAAGAACAAAAGTCTAAATACAAATACAAGAATTATAATTGAATTTACAATTCAAAGCTTTTCATTGGCTAACAGTACCAACATCATCAGGAATATTAAACAATTGCTTAAACAAATTGTTTAATATTCCTGATGATGTTGGTACTGTTAGCCAACGAAAAGCTTTGAATTGTAAATTCAATTATAATTCTTGTATTTGTATTTAGACTTTTGTTCTTTATTAATACACAAGAAAACATACTGCGATATATATATATATATATATATATATATATATATATATATATATTCTTGATATTTAACGTTATCTATTGTTTTTCCGTTGCACTGACTTTATGAAGTTAATATATTACTATTGTAAGTAATTTTTCCACCATTAAGTGCAATAATTTTACCTTGAGTGATGAGGCACCTTTCGGTCAATTGACCATTGTCGAATCACTGATGTTTTTCTGTTGTAGATGTTCGGTCTGTGATATAGGTGTTAGTTGACGTTACGCGCACTTTTTCTTGATCTGTGTGTATGATGTTTCTATGTAGTATGTCTTCTGTATATGTTGTTTGTAGATTCATTAAATTGTTGTGTATGTTTTTATAAATGTGGTATTTTTCTAGTGAGTTTAGTTCTATTGGGTTGTTATTTATTTCAAGTATGGTTAGGTTATTTTCATAATTTGTTATTTTGTGTTTATGGGATATTAAGTGTGCTGCAACATTTGATACTTTAGAATTTTTGTTTTTGAATGCTCTATAATGTTCTTCAAATCTTATTTTAAATGTTCTGGTTGTTTTTCCTATGTAAAAAGCGTTACAGTTGTTGCATGTGATTTTGTAATTTCCTGATAGGTTATGTTTTTCTGAATTTGTTTTGTGGTTTGTGTTATTAAGATATTTTATTATTTTGTTGTTTGGTTTGTAAGTTGGAGTGTAGTATTCTTTGTTGTATATATTTGTTATTTATAAAATTACTTACAATAGTAATATATTAACTTCATATATATATATATATATATTAGATATGGTGATATGTTTTCTTGTAATATAGTTAATAAATTAAAAATATTTCAAAAACAAGAAATATTTATTTAATGAATAAATATATTCATTAAAAGTATTCTTGTTTTTAAAATATTTTTAATTTATTAATTATATATATATATATATATATATATATATATATATATATATATATATATATAAACTAAGTCAAAATACAAGAATTATAATTTAATTTACATATTAAATACAAATACAAGAATTATAATTTCATTTACAATTCAAAGCTTTTCATTGGCTAACAGTACCAACATCATCAGGAATATTAAACAATTGCTTAAACAAATTGTTTAATATTCCTGATGATGTTGGTACTGTTAGCCAACGAAAAGCTTTGAATTGTAAATTCAATTATAATTCTTGTATTTGTATTTAGACTTTTGTTCTTTATTAATACACAAGAAAACATACTGCGATATTTATATATATATATATATATATATATATATATATATATATATATATATATATATATATATATATATATATACATATATATATATATATATATATATATATATATAGGAATTTTTGGACTTGATAGGAGACTGACAGACTTACCCAAAGACAATAGTCCAAAACTGCAATCTCTTTGGAAATAAGCACATATAAAACACTTAATACACTTTTATTTGAAATATTTCGATCAACATGATCTTCTTCAGTCAAGAAAGAGAAAAACAAAAAGCCAAAAATTCCTAAATAAGCTTTAAGCTCTACTAGAACTAACCTATAAATATATATATATATATATATATATATATATATATATATATATATATATATATATATATATATATTAGATATGGTGATATGTTTTCTTGTAATATAGTTAATAAATTAAAAATATTTCAAAAACAAGAAATATTTATTTAATGAATAAATATATTCATTAAAAGTATTCTTGTTTTTGAAATATTTTTAATTTATTAATTATATATATATATATATATATATATATATATATATATATATATATATATATATATATATATGAAGTTATAGCTTCATAAAGTCAGTGCAACGGAAAAAAAATGGATAACGTAAAATATATATATATATATATAAAGAACTAAGTCAAAATACAAGAATTATAATTTAATTTACATATTAAATACAAATACAAGAATTATAATTTAATTTACAATTCAAAGCTTTTTGTTGGCTAGCAGTACCAACATCATCAGGAATATTAAAGAATGGTTTAATATTCCTGATGATGTTGGTACTGTTAGTCAACGAAAAGCTTTGAATTGTAAATTCAATTATAATTCTTGTATTTGTATTTTGACTTAGTTCTTTATTAATACACAAGTATACATATTGCGATATTTATATACATATATATATATATATATATATATATATATATATATATATATATATATATATATAAAATATTTCAAAAACAAGAATACTTTTAATGAATATATTTATTCAAAGCTTTTCGCCGATTAAATAGTATCAGCATCTTCAGGAAAATAATTGTCTAATAATTATCAAAAAGTTTTATTAGATAATTATTTTCCTGAAGATGCTGATACTATTTAATCGGCGAAAAGCTTTGAATAAATATATTCATTAAAAGTATTATTGTTTTTGAAATATTTTAAATTTATTAACTATATTATAAGAAAATATATCACCATATTTAATATATATATATATATATATATATATATATATATATATATATATATATATATATATATATATAATCATGTTCAAATTTCCAATCGTTAATAAAATACTTTTTATTCATCCACTCAAGTTCAAATTCATTTTTTTAAACTTGTAGTGGATAACACTTGATGATAGTAGTTTTTTTTTCTTCAAATATTAATTCAATAATTAAATTTATTTAATTAATTTTAGTTTTATATGGGATACAAAGTTTTCACAAAAGAGGCAAGATATGCAATGTAGTTTATTATTACAACCCATTTGGCTTAAAATATGTGATTACATAAGATTTCATAAAACAGCTGATTTTATGTTATGTTATGTGGTAGAACAGCTGTTTCAACACATATGTTATGTTACTTTATTTATAATAACTGTAATTATTTAATAAAAATTAACTAAAATAATTTTTGTTTGCCTAAGTAGGAATCACCTTAAAATTTGTATTGTTTATATTACTTGTTTGTACAATAGTAGAGTCTATCTCTATAAAAGGAAATGGAGGAGTTTATTTTTCTAAAACTCTTTCAAGACTAAGCCCAAATAAGAGATGTAATCAAGATTGTGTGAAGCCATGATTCATATCTCATATTTGAAGAGATTTACATCAAATGCTTTATTAAAATCTATAGTTATAGATATTTAACAATATCTGTAAGAGGTGATAACAATGTAATTATTATATGTAATAGTTTTTCGTTTGTTAATTTGTTCTTCCCTTAAAAACACAAAAGCTATAAATAACTAACACCATTTAGCAAATTATATTCAACATGAAAGCCAGTTGATTTTAGAAATCAACCTATACCACCTAGTCTTACAGATTACAGCTAAGGTCAACAGTATGTAACAAAAACCTGATAAATTTTTAAAACTATTATCAGTCAATTTGAACAAAAATAGGTATATTGTTTTCTAAACAGAAACTGAATTGGGTTACTACCATGTAATTAAATTAGATCTAAGCCAGTTTTATCTAATGAAGCATTAATCTGAGATTTTTGTGTTATTCAATTCCAGTTGGCAACAATGACAACATTGTCATTAAATTAGTGTTATAATGTTATCTCTGCTTAGAAGAAAAGTTATCAGATCTGGATATTTTGAAATTTATTTAGAATTATTTTAAAACCAATGTGGAATGCTGTATTTAGAACATTTTAAAAACCTGCGTGAAGTGCTAGTTTCAAAAATAAAGTTTAACACAAATAAACAAAATGGTACCTAATGGTTACCAATTCTCATCTTGCAAACAAACATGTTTTGATCAAATCTTGTTATATATAAGCTTGAATTGCCCTTGTTCAAAGTTAGTACTGTATAACAATTTAATATTAATTTTTTTATAAAAACTAAGAAAGTTTATCGTGTATTACAACATGTCTAAAAAAAAATTTAATAAGATGAAAAAAATTAAAGAAAATTACAATTCTCAAAATAAAAAAGAAATATTAAAACTACAAAAAAACAAAATGAATAGAAGAAAATAGAAAAAACATAAGTCAAAAGTAATGAGTTGAAATTAACATTATGTTAAAATTCTAATATATGAGCTCAAAAGATATGTTTTATCAGCTCAAATACCCATTTTGCAGTAATCAAGATGTAATTTAATGTTTCCAAACATTTTCATTCTTAAATAAAAAATATGATACTTTTGTAAATATCTTTGGTCAAAGCAACTATACGGACATCAAAAAAAGGATGACATTAAAAACTAGTATTATACATTTATATACATAACCCATATATTTAGGACCTTTTGTTACCCTGTAGAATATTGATGTTTACTGAGTTACATGAAATTTTAAGCCTCTCAGAGATATGTTCCATATCTATTTAGTTTTAGTTCTTTTACTATACTATATACTTTGGTTATATGCTATACAATTATATTTGAAGAATATATAATAAATTGTCTTCAAAATTTAAGTCTTGCAAATTTCATAAACTAATTTTTAGAAAAACTAATGTAAAATTGAAATATAAATTATTTTCCATTTTGTACAACTGTTTACTTTTTAATAACAAAAGTTTACTTTTTTTATTATTCATATTTTTAAAAATAAAAAGGTATAAAAACTAAAAGATTTTTTAAAATAAAAAAGTATAAAAACTACGAGATGTGACTGCAAAAAAATCAGACCAAGGGTGAAAAATAATTACAATTATTGTTTGATATTGAAAAAAACATCATTGCCTTGAAATTCGATTTTGTTATTCATGCTTTTTTTACCATGAAGAGCCTGGAAATTCCTATGTATTATTTAGCATTTTGATTGGAAATTGCAAGTAAAACTCCACGCAACTATACATACGTATAATTACATATAAACTACATAAAATGTTGACCATTTAACTTCACTACTATAAGAACTGAAAACCATGTTGTTACTATAGAAGTTAGACCATTGCCAAATATAGGTTTAAGAAAGGAGAAATGGTGAGAAGGTTAATGGCTACTGTATCATCCCATAACATCACTTCTAAGAACTTAATTAAATATAATATCCAACACAAATATCGATCAACTCATCATAATATGCAGTATATGCTTGATTGTGATGGTGGCATTATACAACTGAGAAAGTAGTATATATCGTGTCATATGTACATGAGTTAACAACTAAGACAGAAAACCACCATTTCCCTTTTACAACTCAAATGAATGTCTACAATGGATAGACGTTATCTTTGTATCTCTTCAGTTTTAAGGTGCTCAATTCCTCATTCAGTTATCAGAGGTGTACAAATTATAATTTATTCAAAAAAATCAGATGCTTTGACTTGTAGTGAAAATGGCAATCATTCAAAGTCTTGACGTTTGTGTTATCAATTACTCAAGGTCAAAAAATACATTAGTGAGTGTAATACATTAACAAAACAAAGGCATTTTGAATGGCTAACTTCAACAAACCAATTGGTCATCAGTAAAAAAGTTCTTGATATCTAGTTTCTAAACAAAATGGCAATTGATCTTTTTTTTAATTTTACAAGCATCAGTAACTAAAATTGCTTTGTAACTACAAGGATTGGTCTATTTGAGAAAAAGATTACTGCGGCTTCTAAATATGCATCAGAAAAATTTTCTTCAAATAAAACTGATCCAAAGAAGGAGCAATCATTGACTTGGTATATGTTTAATCACATAATCTACAATGTTATCTCAAGGGCAAATCTTGACTCATAGAAAAATCGCATTGATGACCAACTGACTTCAATCTTCATTCAAAAGAATGATAAATTTAATAGGGAATCACCAGATAAAATGAGAAAATAGAGATACTTCTTGCTTGTTTTATATTTTTAAAAAGCCAATAAATGATAACTTTAATAAGGATATACCCAGAATATCAGCAATAATATAATATGTTATAAAACTGGCATCTCGTTGTATATACTTAATCACTGACAGATACTTCCTAAACATTATGAGAATAAGCTCAAAGAAGCCCCAAATAACAGTTTGAACATACAGTCTAATACTTCCTAATGCCCCCCCCCATGCAACTGTACTCATCAGTTGAAAAACTCCCAGAGCTATATGTACTTGTGTGTATTTACATGTTAACTCCTTTAATATGGAGCCGCTCTTAAATTGAGCAGCGCATTTCTAAAGACATTACTTGAAAAGTTTCCTTATAAAACGTAATATAGGGCGGAGCACATAAAAGTAGCTTTGTAAATCAAATGCAACAAAATTGAAATGGAAATTATTTATCCACGACATATAACAGTTTATTTGAATTTATTTTTTTGTAACAATTTATAAATACTAATTATTATAATATTCAATAGTCTAATATTGCTACATTATATCATGATATGTTTAAAGTTATCACCGATAGCTTGTACACATAAGGTAGTGCGCCATTGCATATTCTGAAATACAGACTGGAGTTCAGCCGGTATAATAGTGCGTATGACATTTGTGTTCAAGACCTTTAGGTCTTCAATGGTTTTTGGATTGATGGTATATACTTTATACTTAAATTTCCCCATAACTAATATTCACAAAAAGACAACACCGGTCACGAGTATATAAATCTGATGAGATAGGCCTCTCATCAGTAAAAACACATGAGCCAGTGATGTGTGAGATGTGATGTCACCCCACACACCAACTTCCTGTGACAAATGCCGAGTCAACTTAAATGAACTCTGTTCTATATGAGCTCCGATGTTAGCAACAACTTCAGGAGTTCAGACTAAATTAGGCTTATTTTCCCGATTTATTTACAATAGTGCCCGTATAGTGCCACTTTTTTAACAACACGAACTATCCTCTTGGCAGGAATACAGTACTCTTTGGGTATTCCTTATAAGATTTTTTACGCATTTCATTAATTGAACCGCTTCGGACATAACTCTCTACAATAAAAACTCTCTGTTCCACTGAATACGACGGCATTGTGCCAAGTAACACGTCTACATTCGGCGTGTTTGCTACACTATTATGACCTTTACATATTCAGGTTGTACACGGGAAGGGAAAAATAGTGGAAACTTCCCTTGACTTGGCGTAAGCATTATACAATCTTTACTCAGTTACGAAGCTACTCTTATGTGCACCACCCTGTATAAAACATTAAAGATTTGCAAAGTGGTCTTATATTTATAGTAATCCCTTTGATGTATTTCCAATTAAGCACTATTGAACATTAACAACTATGATATAATAGTTCTTAACATTTAATTACTTTAACACTCAACGTAGTTCTGAGACTCACCGCAATTTGAATTTCCCGTTTAGCGATGCTGAGATCATGGTCATTGTTAACATACATACGTTTCAATGCAAACCTCTTGCTATTGGTGCCTTTCACAAGGAACACTACAGCAAAACCACCTGCAAAAAACAACGTTATATAAATGCTAGCCTACTTAGAAATTAATTTAAACAATTTCTAATTATACACAATATCTTTAAATACTATTAGCTCCATACTATTTTATACTCACAAAGATTTTATACACACATACAAACCCAACGCCAACCAAGATTATCATTCTAGATTTTCATTTTCTATGTGATTAAACAAAGTTTGTACATTCTGCCCAAGTGTTTAAAATTAGCTTTAAAGATTTTTCTTGTAAAACTATGAACATAATAACCTGAATCAATAAGCCAATTTCGAGTTAATGAAGTTCAATTCTGCCTTTAAAATTTAGTTCTGAAGTGCACTTTGAAATTACTAAAATTTAAGTTAGACTTTTGTAATTTACCTTCATACTTCTTCAAAATTTGTAAAAAATACAGAGTAATTGTTTGCTATTTTTGCCATCAATTTCTCAAAGTGAATTAAATTTAAGCACATTCATTAAATCAGAATTAAACTGATATTTTGGTTTACTGTATGATTATGAATAATTAGCTTTATTTGTATGTTCAAATAATATTTTTAAATAGTGAGATGATCATTGATATAAAACTTTGGTATTTTTTAAAAATATTACTTATATTTTCATCTGTAAAAGTTTTAAAACTTAATTTTTAAACTGAAAATTCATTTTAAGACCATGAATAATTTACAAGTGCTGAATTTGGTGTGTTTATAAAGATTGTTTATTTTTCTATAGCTCATATATAATTAATGACATTATCTGTTATAAAATTATAAAAATTAGTTACATAATTCAAATGCTTTAGTTGTTTGAAAAAAAATTATGTAGCTAATCACAAGTCCTTTACAAAAAAAACTTTATTTAAATATTGCAAAAATTCCATTTAGAGATAGTGTTGAGGACCAATGATTTTTGAAATTTATTTATTTTTTTACTATCATACATTTTGTAAGTCACACACAATTATAAAATACAAGGTCTTAAAACACATTACTTATTAAAACTTTCTTGTTACATATTTTTAGAATATAAACATCAATATAATTTTTTTATTGTGATTGCATAAGCAGTTTTGCAAGCTAAAGATTTATTTTACAATACCCCCAACATGTCTGCAACCAATAACAGATAAGCTTAGGCAGAAAAAAAATAGAGATTATTTACTTTTCATAAATACATAAGAAATTAATGGGTTCCTTATCTGTACCAGACAATTCTAGATTTTCTTTCAAAACTAATTTTTTCATTCTTAAAAAAACATCGACAACACCAATTGGACATTGATAGGAAATAATTTTATATGCTAACTTTCAGTAAGGCTTACCCAAATAAACTAATATAAAAGAACATTCACTAGTTATCTTACAATAATTGGGTTCATTTTATTAGCGGATGTTTGTAAAAATGATTTTGCCAAAGTAACAATACAAATAAACAATTCTAATAGTAAAAAATATCTACGTATCAGGTGTTTTTAGATAAAACCTATTTAAAATGCTATTATAGACCTAAGAAAAAATATAAGTAAACAAGGAGATGTATGAAATAATTAAAATGCAGGTCAATGTCAGTATAGATAGATGTTCTGTGTTAGTTTTTACTGTAATTATGTGCAGGTAATAAAATTAGGTGTTTAAAGAGATTTTTATTTCTCAGATATTTATCATTTTATATTATTTGTTTGTTCAACTTCACTTAGTCTCTTAATTTAACTCTTAATTGAATTCAATAATAAATAGGAATAAAGTGTAATTTTGTAACATTCATTTCGAATTTAATTATATGACTGTGAAAAGTATAAGAATGCCGGTAATCGTGATGTATGTTTCAGCAGTTTTAGAGATGGCCATACATTGTATCATATTCCAAAATTATATTGACTTTAAAATTTCAACTTTTAATATGAGTAGAAAAAATATTTGAAAATTCCAAAAATAACATGAAAATAGGAACCAAAAATTTGATGCAAAATATTTTCCAGTTTGATTTTTCCTTATTTTTAATCCAGCTTTCAGCATTACATGATGTTTGCATCATGAACCATATAATATACCTTATTTGTCAAAACATTTCCAAAAGTATCTCAGTTCAATTCAAACATATGCATTGAAATGTCCTTGGCTATATTTTTCAACTTTCAATAAAAAAGTATGGATATCAAACTATCTCTCTTGTTATGAATAGCATTATGTAAAAACAATACAAATCTACCTGTGCTATGAGACCCATTCTTGCACCTCTAGTAAAAGGTAGTCAGATATATTTTAGTCTGAAAATGCCACAATATAACTTGTTGTTTGTGGGAAAATAGTAAAACTATCTATCTTTTGAAGTGTTCTTCCAATATTCTATTCAAATGGGAATATCTTCCAATCACATAATAGTTATGACGTCAAAAATATGTCACATTTCAGATGTTTTTCCCGTCAAATTTTAAAAGATGAACAAATTTTTTTCAAAGATTGTCGAAAAACAACACGGCAATAAGTTTAATAGGTGTTTTCATCTTCCTTTAAAGGTTTAAATCATTTTATAATTTACTTAATTTTACTTAATAAATTTCACCTACTAATGTAATTCGATTTGTATATCTTTGTAAATTATGCAATAGTGTCTAATTTCAAACAACAGCTTTTTAATTGGTTGTAGATCATGTTTCTGTTTGTATTGTACGTTAGTAGTGAGTTAAAATGAATTCCAAAGAAAAATTATATTATTCATATAATTATAATATTAACATTATAATTAAAATATGTGTAATAATATTACTAATTACAAAGCATGGTAATCAAGTTAACCAAAGTACTAACTTATTACCGGCTTGATCTATATTTAATATATTTGTTGATTCCATCTTCAACATGAGCTACTAGTTTTCACTAAAACACTTGTAAATATTTACAAACAAATATAGTAGCACTTACTTATATTTGTTGAGGACGGACGTTTTGGGAGATGTGTCCCATTGTCAACTAAGACCGTAACTGATCTCAAGGTTTTCTTAGGTTAGGGTATTAGGGTGGGGGTGAGATATTATGGTGGTGTGGGTGTACTTTGTGAGTGTTAGGAGTTATGATGTCAAAAAGTGTGTATGAGTTACAATGTAATTGTGTATTGGGAGAGTGTGTGTGTGTGTGTGTGTGTGTATGTAGGGTGTAGTTTGAAGTGTCTGTATATATCCTATTGGTCGGTTGTGTAACGTTGGTTATTTCTGTGTTGTTTATGAAGAATTTGTAGGTTAGATGTTATGTTTATGTAGTCATGTTTTGTAGAGCTTAGACGACCAGCGAAGTTTGATTGGTAATTATTATTTGTTAGTGCGTTTATATGTTCTTGGTAGCGTGTGTAAAAAGACCTCCCTGTCTGGCCTATGTAAAAACTGGGGCACGAACTGGAAGTTAGTTTGTAAACTCCAGCGGTGTTGTAAATGTCATTGATTTTATTGTTGGGTTTGAATTGTTTATTGAGTGTTATGTGAGGAGTAGGCTATTTTATAGTTGTATTTTTGTAGGGTGTTTGTTAGATTGTGGGTTTTGGATGATCTGTATGGTATTGATAAGTATTTTATGGGATTGTCATGTTGTGTGTTTGTATTTGGGTTATTGAGTTTGTTTTTTAGGCGGTTGTATAATTTGTCAATCATTGTTGTGTTGTATCCATTAGTTTGTGCTATGTTTTATGGTGTTTAACTCTTAGTAGTGTTCTTCTTTGTCTAGCAGTGTTTTAAGCAGGTGATATATCATGGTGTAAGTGGCTAGTTTATGTTGATGTGGGTGGTTTGGGGAGATGTGTGTGGTAGTATTGGTACTGGTGGGTTTTTGGTATATGTTGAATTTATGTGTTTGTTTGTTTGTACGTTTAATTGTAAGGTTTAAGAAGTTGAGAGAGTTTGTTGTTCTTTTTCGATGGTGTATGCTAGTTTTGGGTGTATGGAATTTAGGTGTTTTAAAAATATGTGTGCTCGGCGTGTATTATCTTTGTATAATGTTATGATGTCGTCGACGTACCTATACCAGTAAATTATGTTATCTGGTATAATTTTAAACAAAAAATTATAAAATTGATAAATGTGATAATTTTTTTCACATTACATTTTTTTTAATTTCTCAAACTTGTACTTGTTACTGAAATGTTTTACAAATAATATTTTCTACAAGTAATTACAAGTGGCTAACAATATTTAAATTACTTAAAACTCACTCACTTTCAATAAGTTGGATTATTGAACCACTTAAGATATTTTATTTTTAAAATCATTCAAAAACCACTAATATTAAAATATAAAATAATCATAGATTTTTTCCTGACATTTAACTAAACAGCAGTCCTGAAGGAAATTGTTACATGATGAGTCACTCACTGTCACTTTGACAGGATGACAGAAATAAGAAATTTGTAATATTTAAACCCTCATATCTTATACATTTTATTCACAGCTAAAGAAAAATTACATCTGTAAAAGACATCTACCTAAAATTAACCATTTTTGAGAATGTAATAAAGTTTAATGCTAATAATTTTACAAAAAGCATTAAAATATTCTCCAAATATTTAAAAGACAGCTATTTTAAAAGCCTAACAAAAATATAACAAGCATGAATGTAATTTTAATTGGAAAAAACTTATCTTAGGATATGAAAGCATTTATCAATTGAAAAATAGGTTTTTTATAAAGGCCCAATTCTAAGTCCCTTCTTTAGGGAATTATTCTGAGGAATCATGGGTTCTTAGATTTCACTCGATTTCTTCTATGAAGAAGAGGCATCTCAGAATGTTGTTATAGCTGCTTGTATATTCCAAGATAGTGTATTTTCCAACTACTTTAATTATTTCCACTAGGGATGGGCCGATTCCTAAAATTTTCGATTCCGATTCTAAAATTTTCCGTTCGATTCTCGATTCTTTAGTCGATTCTCGATTCTTTAGTCGATTCTCGATTCTTTCAAGTTATATTAGCTTACATTCTAGTTCTCTAATAATTAATTTAGTTAACATCTTGGTCATATGGCAAAACCTTTTAAAAGTTCTGTTTTAATGTAATAGGCTACACAAAACCTTCAACCTTGATTTATCAATAGGAATGTTTTTAAACATAAAAACATATCAGAATAAAGTAATGACTTATTTTAAAGTTAAAAATGTGAACTTTACTTATTTTATGATGTTTGAAAAAATTCCTAAGCCTATTTACATTGTCTCCCAAACAAAACAAAAATTAAAAACAAACGAAAAACATAAAAAGTAAAAAATTAATACAAATAGGATAGTTTTTAATTTTTAAAAGTCTGGCTCCTGAAGTTGAGAAAGGTTTTTCATAAAACACTGTCGCGAGTGGGCAGACAGGTATTTTATTTGCCATTGCATTTAAATGAGGGTATTTGGCACTTTGTACTGCCAAATACTTCCCAACATCACAATCTGGACTGGCTAATGGTTCCCCCAGATAATTGTTTACTTCTTCTTCTACTGTCAATTCCCCTGGGGTACCTTCTTCCCCAACATTCTGGATTAGTGGGGCATACCTTCTCCACATCTGGGGGGACCTTTTTTTCTGCAGGTGTCTGGAACAAGTGCAACTGATTCAGGCCTATTTTGTATTTATTACTCAATCCCAGTTGATTTTTAACCGACTATCACTTGTAGGTCCTGTGTCTGAGGATAAAGTTTCTTCAAGTATAGATCTTTTTTGTTGATAAATTTGGGCAAAATGAATTATGTTTAAGTGCTTTTTCATATTTGATATATTATGTGGTTTTCCACCGTCAGTTTCTGTTAACCGTCATCGAATTGACGCGACGGCCAGTACCCTGAACCGAATACCGCCAGGCCTCTTAACGCTTTGTGTTTATTAGTACTTCTCAGCTGGTGTTGCTACTTTTGGAAAAATTAAGGCACAGTATTTAACAACAAGCTTCACACTACTTACATATGTATTTACAATGGTTTTTGTTTGATAGATAAACGCCGACGGGATTAAAAACATGATGTTAAACTAAGAGCTTTTTGTCCGTAGTTACGGGCCGACACACTTATTTGTTATAACGTATTGTAATGATTTTCACTACTGTTTTCAAAATTTCACAAAACCTTAAAAGTAAGTCGGAAATATTGACTAAATATTTAGTTGTAAAATAATCCTTAAAAACGGACTTTGTGAAAGTTAAGTACAAACATTGATACACTTAGATAAACTCATCCTTACTAGGAAGTAAATTATAACGTAAATTCCTTAACAAGTAAATTATTTGGTGTTAAAACTTTTACTTAATATGAATCTTGGATAGTATTTACTGGACCTGTAGCATTACTTATCAGAGAGAGAATATATTACACTTTAGTTCTATATTCAAAATATTTATAAACTCACAAATCAATCACATGTGACACGTTTACGTGTCTTAGTGATAGGCGCAAAAACACTTTTATCACCAGTCTGTTTATTATTTGGGTAGCCGGGACATGAAATTATGGTTTTGTTGTTTCTTGCTAACACAAAACACAAAAAATATCAAAACAGTGTTGCACAGATAATAAAATTTAATTAAATCAAAAACAATATCGGGTAAATTGGTCCGACGGAGTTTATTTACGTTTCATTTACGGTAGGAAAAAACTATGTTGGGCCAGTTGGTCCGACACGTATTTTTATAAATATTCGGAATCGTGTGGAATCGGAATCGACACTTTTATGATGAAGAATCGAGTATCGACGATTCCTCGATACCACCTAGAATCGACGATTCCTGGAATCGAGAATCGGAATCGGCCCATCCCTAATTTCCACCAATATATTCAGATCCCTAGTTCATTTCCATATTGATGTACTTCATCTCTGGATTGCTCTCAATGTGAATACTTTCCCTAATCTTCTGCGCCATCTAATACAGGGTTGTCAATTCCTTGTAAAGCAGGTTCTTAAATAAATAGCTTTGTAAAATTATACCCAATTTTGTGTTTCTTATTTGTCCATGCTGTTCAGTAGTGTCAGATTTATTGCCTCATTCTGAGCAATTTTTCAAATAGATTCTCTAAATTCCTCCATAGCAAATTATTGTATTGTACAGACTGTATAAAACTGTATAGACAATATTGTGTTGTAATATAGTACTGCAAAGAATATTTATATAAAAGAAATATGATATACCAAGATGGAAGCCTGTGGTACATAAATACAGCAGAGAGTTGAAAATCTGGATCAATTGGGACAGACCATTTCCTGCTTGGTTAAATTTCTTGTATTTTATCATATTTGACAAATGATTAGTAATAAATAAGGATACTTATAAATTCCATTTTCGTACATTTTACAATAGCATGAAGAAATTGGCAATGATAGACAAAACTCTATTAAATTTAACTTTACTTTTTGATCTAATAGAAGAACAGGAAAAGTATTAAGTTAAACGAAGGTCAATGGCATCTGTAATGTCCTATATTTTGTAAACAGTAAGCCACCATGTAAATGAAATTAACTTTGGTAATATGAAATATATCTAAATGCGAAAAATTCTGTATTTAATGCTAAAAATAGAGGAATCAAATCTGAAACTTTTATTCATTTTGACTCTCCCATTTTAGATTTTATTACAAACTCTTAAAAGAAATTGCAATATAATATTAAAATACCTAATATTGTAGAATTTGTGATGTTTATAAAAGTTAATTTATTTGTAATAAATGATTTTTTTTCAAAATACTAAAAACAACTGACTAGATAAGGACTAAAACAACATTCTGGAGAAACTCCTATGAAACCCTAATAATGTTGTTTATACAACTTCTAACCCTTACAATGTGTGTTATGTAAAGGATAGTCTAAAGGATTTGCCAAATAAAAATTAATGAAAGGTTTCTTTGGATCTAACAACTATATACGTAAATTACTTATTTTATTTATCGCAACACTGCAACACATACATATAAAACCTAAAATTTATGACACTGAACAAAAATCATTCTTTCTTTTAAAAAAGAATATTTTAAATAAATTTTGAAACATAAACGTGTAAAAACCTTGTTAAAATTAATCAACAGAGAATTTTATTTTGTAGAAAGCACAATTTTTATAATATCTACTAATTATACAATTTCAAATGATGAAACTGAAAAATATTATTACTTAATTGAATACAAGTCGTAATATTGTAAAGTTACTACATATAAACCATATTAGACAATAAGTGTATAAGTTACACTCAATTCATGTGTTTATTGTTTATTACACATGTTTAAAATATTTACTTGTTTTAAATTACAAAATTTACACAATTATTAGAATAGGTCTTGCATGATTAAATCTCTTGAAATCTATGACCAGTTATTTCAAGGTTACACTAAACGTTTGTAATTTTAGCTTACAAATTACGTACCAAACCTTTTTAATTTCCTATTTTGTAAAGCCCAAATTTTGTATTTAATTTATATTAAAAATTGTTTATCATATCTGAGGGTTTTAATTTGAAGTTGATCTTCAGGATATTCAAAAATTTAAATTATTATTTAACATAAAAATACATGTAAGTTATTGATTTATACTATCAACCAATGGCGGCTCCTGCCCAATTACATTGGTGGGGCTCATGACAAGGGGTCTTCCCAGATTTACGAGGTGCGGAGACAATTTTGAAATTTGATACCCATTTAACTCGTTTTACATTCTAAGCACCTACAACTTTTATTAAGTTATACTTATTGATTAATATATTAACATTGCTATAATTAGACGTATTACGGTGTGATTTACGAAATGTTGCTAGGTTGGGTAGTTAAGTGATTGCCTATGCTAAGCGTCGAGTACTCAACGAGTAGTGTGAATCAAGTTTTACTTTTAAAAGTATATTACGCCACTGTGTATGCGCATCAAAGGATCTATAAATGGAAACATTGTGAGAACATTACAAATAAGCCTACAATGCTGCTTCCTAAATCATATAGAATTGTATTAGCAGCACTAATTAGTAATTTCTCAGCACATGCACATGACTACGGGACTCCATCCCAGGCCACCCGTAACACACGCTTTGAGTGACGTCACCGCACGGTTTTGGCTGTTTCAGCTTATTCCACGCACACTCAATGCACTAGTCTGGGGCTCTCTGCTGTGAGCCCCGCGCGGAGCTTGCTGCTAATTTCGTGCGTCAACTGCTAAATATTTTATGGTTTTAACATTGCTTAAATAATTCTAAGCTCTTCTTAACCTAATTTAAGACAAATGAATATTAATTAAAAATTAATTTTTGTAATTGGGAGGGCTGCGCCCTAGAGCCCTTTTGGACAAATCGCCACTGCTATCAACTAATAACAATACATAGCTTTAATGTATTCATCGACACAGCAAGTTTATATGTTACCTAATAGATTTTATTTAAGCAAGTTCTATTAATTCAAATTGTTCATGTGCCTGATAAGAACATCATATTCATTAATATTTCCTAATTAACTCTAGATAAGACTTTTTTAATCTAGTTATGTTCAAAATGTTTTAGTGCTGTATAATACTGTTTTACAATTGAAGATTGACAAAATATATATTATAGCGCTTATGTTCTCAATTAAAAAGCAAAATGTTGGCCTTTTTCAGCAATTTAAATTTATCTATTCTTCTCTTTTTTGTTATGCAAATCATTTTGTTAAACATATAATTAAATCACTGAATCCTGTTTTATTTCATGCATCAAATTTTATTTACACCATAATATTGTTTCTGTACATGTAACACATTCACAAAATTTTATTATTTATATTTTACAAATTTTGTAGAGTAACAAATATAATGAATTATCATACTTTATAAAAAGTAAATTATTTAAAAAATTTAACTATAAAATTCTTAACATACTCATCTTTACTTCTGTTAACTGTTTCTGGAAATATTTATAAACATAATTGAAAATGGAGTCATTCCGAAACAAGCCAACAAAAAAAATATTGTAATGTTAGGAAAGGCAGATAAATGTACTCCAATTATACTTAATAGGTATATTTCATAAGATTTTATAGATATGACTTATCTTGAACTTAGCTATTAAATTTTACAGGTAAAATATTTTAGTTGTGTTAAATATTTTACTTAAACGATCGAAGTGTAAAATTAATTTTTCTGTTTGACTTTTACCTAGGATTAATAATTTCCCAGATAATATTTTATTGATTTGTAACAAATTTTAGAATAGCCAGGATGTATTTACCCCACTTTTCTTCTTTATATATAAAATACAATACTCTGTTAAATTCAATAAAACATATACCAGTGAAAAGCTGACATTTTAAACTTTAAGTTTTAGAAACTTTTACTCTCTTAAAAAAACTTTAAAAATATTGATGTATTGAATATCATGAAATTAACTGTCACAAAACCTGGGAGGAAATCTGATATATTTTTTTTAGTTTCAAGTTTTTTGTGCATAACTTTTATATACAACTATATTTTATAAATTAAGAATAAACTCCCTAAAAAATGTTGAATATAAATGATATCTGAACATTTTCTACCATTATAAATCAAGAGTTTCAGTTTCTTTGTTACTGAAGTGGAAACTTCTTTTCGCTACCCATTCTGTATGTTTTGCATGGAAAAATTCTTATCTCATCCATCACATTTCATTCTATAAAGAGATTCTATTCATATTTTACATTAAATTAAGTTGCAACATATGATTTCCTACAACAGCTGATTTTAAGTCACAAGTTATGATGTAGAACAGTGAAATGTAGGTCGAGTTACTTCATTTATTGTACATTTCCAGTAAAAATGGTACTATTAAATACTTTTTACAAGTTAGTAGACATATCAGTTTATTTATATTTCAATAAATCTTACTATAATTATTCAATACAATGATAAAGAGTTAATATTTTTATCAGTCACTATTACATTAGTTTATGACTTTCCGAACTTATTCGAAAGTTCGGATAGTCATAAACTAATGTTAATTGATTGATTAAATATTAACAAAATTAATGAACTACAAACTTCGATATTTTTTTAATTTTTGAAATAAAAACTGCTTTAGGCAGGTCTGGCATTTATAACAAACCGATTCAATTAACTTCGTATAGTATAATTTTGTAAAAATTAATAAATTTTTCCCAGAAAAATTTGTGGTCTTATTAGACACACAAAATTGAGCGTTATCCTGACAAAAATTAAATATTTTGAAAAAAACTGTTATTTTGTTAGCATATTTTCTCTATATATTCTTATAATTATATATTACATAAACATAATAGGGAATAATATAATTTATAAATTACAACTCACAAACACAATATAATCCTTATGTATGTCATATATAGAAATATAACATACATATTTATATTAATAGCATTGCTTATTAAATATAAAACTATAATTACTCAACCTGCTCTATAAAATACTTAAAACTACTGTTATCAAAAAAAATTATCTCCCTTAATTAAAACAAATTATTTGAAACAATTATTCAATGTAATTCTACTTGATCACATTTTTTACATTAAGCCTCAGATTACTTTACATTGTTTCATACATTTCACTGTTGTTAACATTGTCAGTTCTATTATAACACTTTAAATGTTAAACTTGGTGTACATTTCTGTACGATTACTTGGAAAATATATTCCAATTTATAGGTATAAAAAAATTCCATTCTATAGGTACAGTAATATTTACTATAATATAACAACAAGGTTAAATGTAGGTAGAAAATGAGGAAGTGTTATGGGCTTGATACGCTTGAATGATGAGCTTTCATTTTCTTATTGTGTTCAATTTGTTATGTCATGAAGGCATGCCTGACTTTCCTCTACAGTGGGTCACCTAACTTCAAATATTGAATTGGCTCTCTTTATAAATTCAGATCAATACTTACGTATTATAACTACTATATATAGCTTATTTACAAATTATATTAAACTAAAGTATTAGTGTTATTAATTAAGTTTTACTGTTTTCATAAACAATTTATTCTGCAGTTATAAATAAATTTAATTTTTTAGATACAATTTTTAAGATGGCTAAATTAATAATTACTACATTATAAGAAACCATTGATACTATGTTCAGGCTTGTTTCAATGTTTTTTTTTAAGCGGATATCAAAGAGAAAGCAATAATGATAGAAGTTTAGTAATTTTTATACTTTTAAAACGTTTGCCGTTTTCCAAGTTGTTCAAGATTTTGAAAAAAATAAAAAATCCAATACAATAACAAAAAATCAACCAGATTTTTTCCCCCAATACCACAAAAATAATCAAAAAGAAGTAATGAAATGTATATGTTTTCAAGACAATTCCAATTGAGCAAACAAAATTTTTATTTCAGGTGCTTTTTATTTTATAATTACTCCTAATATAATTATGTATATACATATGACAGGATCATAATATTAAGTGACGAGACGAATAAGAAGTCACGATATAGAAAGCAAATTTCCTTGTAATTTTCCACTTTCCTCTCTATACAGTATACAGTGTTTGGAGTATTATTTTTTGTGTTTACTATTAATTCCCTTTCTATTTTATGTTTCTAATTTATGAAACTGATGGTGCTCTATATTTTTTAATTCTATCCATCTCTTGCAATGCTTTATTATTAAAAGAAACCCTTCTCTTATACTTTCATATTAATCTTTAAATATTAGATTTCTAGCTATGGGAAAATTGGCTCAGAGCCAAAGTGCTGGATTTCAAACACGTAGTCATTCAGTTCGAATCCAACCGAGACATAAACTTTGTTAAATTTAATTAATGAATAAATATTTGAAAAACCCATACTAACATCAATTGTCATCAACTACAGGTTTAAAAAAAAAGTATTTGAACTTGATTGTATGATTAAAAACGTTTTTTATTAACGATTGAAAATTTGTACAAGATATATATAAGGAGAGTGTGAGCTAATAGTAGGAATTGAATGAATAACTAATATTACAAATTACCTAGTACATTAAACCCTTATGTACGATGACCATGACATCATCATCAGAGGGTACTATGACAAAATTACAATCTGAAACCAATGTTCATTGGAATTACTTGAAACAATGTTTAGATGTGTTTTAGCAGCTATATTTCTTTAGAGTCTACCGAATTTTGTTGTTGATGGTGAAAATTGAGGAATAGTGTACTGCTGAAAAAAATATTGTTTAATTAATATGCCATTATATCTCACTTTTAATTACCCTTCGGTAGGCACGTGGTCAAAAGTAACACATTGAGGCGCATGGGCTACCCCTGTAGCCCACTCCCTTTTATTAATAATATATTACTAACAAATATTTTTTTAATTTGTTAACTCTCGTGACTATTTCCTATTATACTTTTTAAAATATTCGTAAAAAAATAAATGTAAGATTTTAATTTTAAATTGGTTATAAACATTGTAATCTGATTATATTAATATTATGCCACAAATTACTCCCAACTTTAGGTGCATAAGACTATTAAAAAATTAGGATAATGATACTATAAAACTCATTTATTTTCAAATATAATTCATCAGAAATAGTATACACATTTTTAAAATCATTACAAATACATTGTTATGTGTAAAAAAGTGTTTTTACCAAATAAATAAATTTTAGGTTAAATGGGCAGGACTATGCACTTCAAACAAAGATGTTAGTACTGTTCTTTCCAATGTTTTATTGGTGTGTAGCTTCCATAGGAATGTCACATACTAGCAGGGTGTGGTCAGAGCATATCTACACATTGGTTGCAGCACTTCCAGGTTGATCTATCCCTCCCTCTACCGCACCTGTAGCAGCGCCTAAGCTTGTTGTCTATAGCTTGATGTTCAAGCCGGAATTCATAGATTTCAAGAAGGTTTCTTGCTTGCCTCTTTAGATCTACAGGTAGCATAGTAACCTTTCTCTTACTTTAGAAACACTTAGAACCCAAGAAATGTTTGTAATAAACTCGCTTCTTGACAATGATGACCCTCCAGGTTTGTTAGCAATGTATTTCTGAAGGCATTGATGGGTGCTATATTTAGAAAATAAAAAAATAGAACCATAGGCCATCGTTTAGTATTTCTTGCTACATTGTATTTGCCACACATTTAGTCTAATATGTCAACTCTAATTTTTGTCTTGTTATAAAAATTAATTATTTTGGCTTTCTGTAAGCCCACTGGATCTTCGTCAATCTTGTGGTCTTCATGCATCAGGTACAGAAGTAATGACTTCTTAGATTTAGTATAGTAATATACAAGGATTTTCTCTGCATCTGACAAGCAATCATGCAAAATACCTGCATATGATAACCAGGCACGCTTTGATTCATTCATAACACAAAAGGTTGCATGGGCTACAGGTGTAGCCCAAACAACATTAGTCGTAAACAATTACAAAACGCACACACTTTGAGTGACAATCACCGAACCAGTGAGTAGGGTAGGTGCCAAACAACAGCTAATGATGTAGGCTTTTCTGCACTAGTTTTACGAGATGTGTTGCAGCCTAAACAAAAACTCTGGGCTAGCCCGCGCCTACCCGAGGGTTAACTAAGGACAATCACACTGTAGAAATCATCTAGCTTGCATTAAATTTTCATTGGAAATACTTGAAACATTTTTTGAACGTGTTGTTTGCAGCTATATTTCTTTAACGTCTACCAACATTTCGTTATTGATGGTGGAAATTGAGGAATAGTGTATTACTGAAGAGAAAATGTTTGAACTTTCTTATTTTGGTTTAGAAATCACATCTGGTGTTTTAAAACATTTTTGGGTGTGCAGAGACAGATTTGTTATTTTCTGAGAATTAGTAATTTTGGCAACCTAGCTATTATTTTAATTTACCTGTAACTCGGGAAAACCCTAACTTAGTGCCATTTAATCACTAACAAGAGGGTGTAAGGATGATATTACTTTAGATTTTATAACATAAACGAGAAGAGCTAGTAACTGACAAGTTTGCTTTGGTTTGCAGATGGCAATTTTGTGCATCAAGTGTACGGTCTGAGATTGAGAAGCATTGTGTAGTTTCTTCGCAAAAAACAAAGAAAATTATTGACATTTAAAGAAATAGACAGAATGATAACCTCAATGATTTATCCATTATTGATTTTAAATGGATAATACAGAATATCAAGAGCACAGTGGTACAATATATTACAATGAAAATAATAGAAAGAACCCCAATACCACAAAAATAACAAATAAAACAAGTTACTTAAGATTAAACCCTTATGTACATTTCGATGACTATGTCATCACCCTCAGAGGGTCTAATTACAAAATTACAATCTAGCAAACAAGATGTTACAAACTAGAGTGATACCAATTGTTCTCTACGGTCGCTATATATAGGCGTGAGGTAAGCTCCACCTCTTCTCCGCCCTCGACCAACAAATAACGATCGGCCATCTTGAACCAAATAGATTATGTCAAAAAGTACATTATAATAATACATATGTAATAAAACTACAGCTAATAACAATAAATAAAATAAAACTAATTAAATTAATGCGTCGTATTTGAAGAAGCACTATTTAAGTAAAGTATATAAAGGTGAGTTAGGGATAGGCCCTTTATCTGCATTCATTAATTTACCATTTGATTTGACTATAAAAATACTTTCATAACTATTAAGTAACTTTTCTGAGTCGATACATTAAGCTAAAATAACATTTTTATCTAAATCATGCTGATTACTAAGGACATGTTCTGCTACACATGATTTTTCAGGTCTATCATATTTAATATGCGCAAGATGCTCTTTATATCCAGTTACAATTTTTCTTTTTGTTTGACCTATATACATCTCGTCACAAGTACTACAAATGAAGCTTACCTCACGCCTATATATAGCGACCGTAGAGAACGATTGGTATGACTCTAGTTTGTAACATCTCGTTTGCTAGATTGTAATTTTGTAATTAGACCCTCTGATGATGTCATGGTCATCGAAATGTACATAAGGGTTTAATCTTAAGTAACTTGTTTTATTTGTTATTTTTGATTATTTTTGTGGTATTGGGGTTCTTTCTAATATTTTCATTGTATTAAATGGATAACATCAATGATTTTAATTATTATTATTATAACCTTTGCTTGAATGGCCTTTACTACTCTAGCCACTAACATCAGGGTTTTTTGCAGAAGGTGCTTGCTTTAAAACCCTGACATCTACAACAATGATTGAGGTTCAGATAATATATCACGGTAGACAGATGTTGAAATCCAGCATGAATATGGCGACATGTATTAAATACAAATTTGGTTACTAAATGTCAATCACTACATCCATCCACAGCTTGATTTGCCATGACCTTATATATTATAAATGGTTACACTGTTACTAAAAGATATTTGCTATTTTTTCTGCATTTTGGAAGTCAAACAAAAATTATAAATCAGATAGCTACTGTTTATAGTTATTTATCAATAGCCCCAGTTCTGTAACAAGTTTGATTGGCGAAGCCAACTGCTAACTTTTCTTACTAACTAAAGGATATTTATGGATGTTTGCAACAAATTTGTTAAAGGCCATCCATTATGTCAAGCATTGTAGTCAGAACTACAAACACTAGTTCAATGATACATCACTTTCTATAATTTCCAAACCTTGTACTAATTATTAATGGTATTATACCTAGTTATCTCAAATGTATAGATATCAATCAAGAACTCAAGCACTACAGTGATTCTTTGTCCAGGACCCGAAGTGACTGGTGTCACAAACCAAGGTCATATCAACATCTCAGATTACTGTATGTTAAACTCTGACCTTTATGCTCTAATGAAATTCAATGATTCAGTTCAATATTCTTTATTTGTACGTATGTGTAGAAATCATGTTGTTTGATATAATGATCCCTTGTGTTTAAACCAATATGGAGTTGTAAATATAAGTGTGTAAATAGTACGTATATGTGGCTTACTGTGAATTGGTTCAGTACTGTAAAGCAGCGGTTCTCAACCTGGGGGGCGCGCCCCCCTGGGGGGGCGTAGAAGAATTCCAGGGGAGGCGTCAACAAATTTTAAAAAAAATTGAGTTTGATGTTGGACACAAACACACAATCATTTAAATTTTTTAATAGCTTAATAGAGCTATAAAGCTCTATTTCTTTACTCAACGAACTTTTCTTCCTTTCCAAAATCTCGTCGATGATACCCAAAGTCTTCCAAAAGACCTAGTAAATGAAATGAGGGACCTAATATCTGAGCATTTGTTGTCTCTGAAGAACAAAATCGGAGCCTATTTCCCAGATATAAGCTCGGAAAACTGGGAATTCAAGTTAACAAGAGACCCCTTTCAAATCAACATTGATATACCTCCTGATCACATTCAAGAACAAACAATTGACTTGCAATGTGATTCCAAAGCTAAATTGGATTTCCCAAACATGGATCTCGAAGATTTCTGGCTACTATATCTTCCTGTTTACCCAGAAGTAGCAATGGAGGCAGTCAAGTTGCTTGTACAATTTTCATCAACTTATCTATGCGAGACAGGATTTTCAGCCCTGGCTAATATAAAATCTAAATATCGAGTCAGACTAGATGTGGAAAGTGACCTGCGGTGTTCTTTGTCAAATTTCATCCAAACATACAAAAAATAGTTAACGAGAAACAGTGCCAGCCCTCACACTAGCACTACAAAAGTAGCGAACATTTTTCTGGTTATTACTTAAACATATTGTAAGTAAATTTATCATATCTAAGTCTAAATTAACTTAATCCGTGAAGGGAGGCGTGACCTCACACCAAAGTGTGAAGGGGGGCTCAGAGCCTAAAAGGTTGAGAACCCCTGCTGTAAAGGATGCCAAGTACCATAAAAAATGTAGCTAATCATTGCAGGTTAAAAATGTTTTGGTATTTGTAAACTACATTCTCAAAAGAAACTAAAATTTATGAAGGTAAGTTAAATAACCTAAACTAAATGAGATAAGGGCAAGTTAAGCAAAATGAATATTGAAAATAAAATATAGACATGTATAAATCACTTTTCAAAGAATCAGTAAAAAAAGGCCTTTGAAAGTAACATAACAAAATATTGCATATTAGTGAAGAGTACAAATGCATATTTTCTTTGCTCAATCAATTGTACATAGGACCAATCTAATGTATCAATTGCAGATAATAAAGGTTGATTACTAGACATCACTGAGAACATTATTACTAAAACACACTGCAAACAATTCTAGTATCAAAAGTGGAATGAAAGTGGAAAAAACTCACAGCGACACCCAGTTGATGCAGGAAATTGGTACCAGATCACCTCCATGACTGTAGTTACAACTGTTACAAGTAGTACCAGATCACCTTTGAGACTGTTACAACTAGTGGTACCAGATCACCTCCAAGACTTTTAGAACTAGTGGTACTACATCACCTCCATGACTGTTATAACATGTAGTGTCAGACAATCTCCAAGATTATTACAAGTGGTACAATATCACCTCCACGACTATTAGAACTAGTGGTACCAGATCACCTGCGACACTGTTACAACTAGTGATACCAGATCACCTCCAAAACTGTTACAATTAGTGGTACTGCAACACCTCCATGACTGTTACAACTATTGGTACCATATTACATTCACGACTGTTAGAACTATGGTATCTAATTATCTCCAAGACTATTACAACTAGTGGTACATATCACCTCCACAACTATTACAACTAGTGGTATCAGATCTCCTCCGAGACTGTAACAACTACTGGTACCATAACACATTCACGACTGTTAGAACTAGTGGTATCTTATAATCTCCAAGACTATTACAACTAGTGGAACAATATCACCTCCACGACTGTTAGAACTCGTGGTACCACATCACCTCCAAGACTGTTACAACTAGTGATCCCAGATCACCTTAATGACTGTTACAACTATTGGTACCAGATACCTGTGAGACTGTTACAACTAGTGATACCAGATCACCTCCAAAACTGTTAGAACTACTGGTATTGCATCGCCTCCACGACTGTTACAACTATTGGTACCATATCACATTCACGACTGTTAAAACTAGTGGTATCTTATAATCTCCAAAACTATTACAACTAGTGGTACAATATCACCTCCACGACTGTTAGAACTAGTGGCACCATATCACCTCCGAGACTATTACAATAGTGATACCAGATCACCTTAACGACTGGTACAACTATTGGTACCAGATCACCTGCGAGACTGTTACAACTAGTGATACCAGATCACCTCCAAAACTGTTAGAACTAGTTGTACTGCATCACATCCAAGACTGTTACAACTAGTAATACCAGATCACCTGCGAGACTGTTACAACTAGTTGTACTGCATCACATCCGAGACTGTTACAACTAGTTATACCAGATCACCTTTACAACTGTTAGAAATAGTGGTAGCATATCACCTCCATGACTGTTAAAACTAGTGGTACCAGATTACCTCCGAGACTGTTAAAGCCAACTAGTAATGCCCCATTGTTGTTACTCGCTTTTTTTATTATCTCTCTACATGACTGCTTTGTGCCTCACATGTACAGATTGGGGAGTTTTTTTACTCTCTTGTATATTCATTGAATGCTCTCCATATAATCATTTTCACTGGGATCCTCAGTCACAGATTATGTGTCCTTTAAGGGACTAAACTTACATACAGGATCTGGGTAAAGGCTATACAGAATCCGAGTAGCAAACAATGCAATATCAAAAAACAGAAAAAAGAATGCGTTGTCAATATAGCTGCATCAGAAAAATAAATATAGCTCATCTATACTGTGACTTACAGTTATTGTACTTTATAAAAGTATAAAAAAAGAAAATGTCCACAGGATGGACATTACAGTAACCAAACTTAGGGAATAGGAGACTAGATAAAAAGTTACACAATAGGAGGAAAAGCACTAACATAAGCGACATGTAAAACTTAATATGTGGATGACGATAAATAATAAAGGTTATGAATTACACTGGCATACATACCTTTTGGCACATGAACAATTTATTGTGTTTTATATTTAACTTTCTACGCTGATTTCAAATATACAATCAGAATTTCCCCTTCAAAAATACTTTTTGTACATTCTCATTTTCCCCATTAATTCTTTAACCCATGAATAATAATAAATATGTAGACAAATTTATGTTTGTAACAAAAGAAGCTAATAAAACAATAAAAAATAAACACGGCTTTAATTATACAGAATGTACATAAAATGCAATGATGTTTATAACTCTTTGCAAATAACGTTTATGTGTGCGGATTTTTTATTTAAAGACCAATATAATTTGACACTGCAAAATTATTTTATTAAGTATATTTTGGATGTAAAGTGCAGGAGCGATATGTTAGACCTTTATATCCTGTGTAAAACATCTGACTGATTGGGCTAAGAACATTGCCACCACATGAACTTAGCAATCTTCTTGAAGGAAATACTAGATTGTGTTTCTTTTGTAACTGCTATGAAACATTTCTTCTCACAAAAACAATTTAGCCTAATTTGATGATGTTAATGTTGTAATAGACCATTCTTGGTTACGATCAGTACCACCTGAATGTAGCCTATCTAATGACTCTTCAAACAAATTTAAAGTTTGTGCTTCTCTATGATGATATGGATCAAATTTATTAGCTGGCACTTGGGGGACTGCAGGCTTCGGCAAGAGGCTGAAGGCGAGGGGATGATGGAGGTGCTCGCAAGTCATTTTTAAAAACATCAACCCCTTTACTTCCGCTGACTCATAGGGTTGACGATAGCATTACGACTAACACAGGTGGCAGAATAATGAGGTGGTTGTTTCCCAATATTAGTTAGTCGTTGCTAACCTTTGTGAGTGTCAACTTATCTCGATTGTGGACAAGTGCCGATTGTGAATCTAGTATCATAAGACTTAATATATAAAAGTTTTTAACTGGTGGTCTTTAATTGGAGATTTCACTAAAATTAGGTTTTAATACCTATAACTGTGAAGAAGAATCAACTATGTTGCTACTTCTTAATACTTTTTAATGTATGGTATAAATAACAACAAATGTTAATAAGGCGTTAACAGAAGCATGCTAGTAAGATTCTCTACAAGGGTTAGGATGGGTTGACCGCAATTTATGATGAGGGATGACGACAGTGTCTGATAATTTTGTAACTACCTTCCTTCAGCTTTAATGCAATAGATACCAAGGATACCTATAAAACACTAAAAGAAAATTGATGAAAACATAAAAATTTTGTTGGAAAAACTTCAATATTAAAAGCATTGTTGGAGTATATGATGTTACTTAAAAGTAATTGGTCAATGGATTTGTAGCTGAGATATACAAAATTTTGGTGTTTTTGAACAAGTGGGACATTAGTGAGAAGAGAAATCAATATATCAAAAATAAATAAGCAGAATATCAATCACTAACATCTGAAATTGAAAATTTGTACAAGCAACCACAAGCAAAACCTAGTAGTATTCTTCTGATCCTCTTCATATTCAACTCAAAGATTTTAAGTGAAATCAAACTGTTTCTGGTTTCCTTTATTTTAAAGTATTCCCAAATACGAATACTGCAAAAATAAGGGAAAGAACTTTTTGTAGCTCTCCATATTAGAACTTTGATAACTCATCATTTTCGAAGAGCTGCTAATATAAACTGAAGAAACAGTGTGGAAGTCATTAAAAGTGGTAGTTAAAAATTGTTAATGAAACCACAAATCTCCAAACTATTGTGAAATTGTAAGCAAATCATAACAATAGTAGAATAGATGTAACATGTTTCTTAAATTGGGCTTTTTGGTATCTCACTCGGATTTCTTTCCTGACCATCTCGGTATGGGCATGGAGAGTGTTCCTATTAAGATATCTCAAATACAGAAAAGCGGTGCCAAGGAAGGAATATATTGCTGATTAACCCTGGACACTGAAAAATGGCATTTCTGATACCAAATGCAGAAGAAAATAAAACTAAAAATACAGTGAATGTAAGAATTTTATTCAAAATTAAAATGTATGGGATTTAGACAAACCAATTATATATTTGAAATCAGTGTCAAATATATTATTATATTAGTTTTCCCCATCATGGCAAATGAAATTCAATTATGTTGACCTAACAGATTTAATGTTACATCTTTCAAATTACAGTGGAATCCCTCCGATTTAATTGGAGCTATAGCCTGTTCGGATTTGCCGAATTTCTACTTACTTACTTACTTACTAGCCAACGCCCACTCTTGGCATTTCTGCCATTCGGTGACGCGCTGACCAGTAGAGTATGGCGATTCGCTCCTCAGGTTGCAGATGTGCGCCCTTCTTTCGCTCCTCCTCCAAGGCAGGACATGTGCGCAGGTGGCATGCCGAATTTCTGATTTGCTGTGTATTTTGCATTTGACAGAATTGCGTTTTTTTATTAAAGAACAATATTAGAGCATTCATTACATACTTCTGTATCGAAAATTGAACAGTCTTGCAGTGCTACAATTGAAAAGTCTTTGGAACAACGCCATTACGCAAAAGTTTCTGTGAATGAAAAAATTGATGAGGCAGTATTTTTATGCTTTACACAAGAAAGGCAGAAAGGAATTTCTAATAGTGGTCCATTAATACAAGAAAAGACATTACAGTTAAACAAATTATTGAACGGTGATTTGGAATTGACTGCTACCAATAGATGGTTGGATAGATGGAAGAGAAGGCACTGAATTGGACAACTAAAAGGTGAGCGGGGAGAAGTTATCAGCTGATAATCTTGCTGCAAAAGAATATTTAGACAAATTCACAGATTTGATTTTGTCTGAAAATGACTCACCCCAGCAAGTGTATAATTCGACAAGACTGGATTGAATTTTAAAGCCCTTTCCACTAAAAGTCTTGCTTCTAAAAAGGAATCTTCTGCGCCGGGCTTCCAAATGAGCGAACGCTGTCTCAAGAGTTTTGGTCTTCAGTAACGCCAAAATAAGCTACCATTAATGGTGATTGAAAAATACGCCAAGCCACTAGCCAAAAAAATATGAACTTGAATGCTATCCCTGTTCATTACAGAAATCAGAGTAAGGCGTGAATGACTGATAATATTTTCAAGTAGTGGTTCAAAAATGAATTTGTTCCTTTAGTAATAAAAGTTAATGAAAAAAATGAACTGCCACCAAAAGCTCTACTTTTGATAGACAATGCTCCTTCAAATCCTTCACACATGCAATTAGTATGTAAAGTCATAAAAGCAATTTTTCTCCCACCTAATGTGATATCTTTGCTTCAGGCTATGGATCAAGGTATCCTGCAGAACATAAAACTGAGCAACAGAAAAAAGCTTCTGCAAACATTAATTGAAGAAGATTGTTCTTTTTCTATTCCAGAAAAACCTAAGACAATTACAATAAAGGGTGAAATTTACTGGGTAGTTGAATCCTGGAATAATATCGGTAACACTTTACTGCAGAAATCTTGGAAGAAGCTCTGGCCTAGCCTCGAATATATGGAAACACCACTTAGTACATGGGATGATGAAACTGAGCTTCTTCAGTTTATTCCAGTGTACCAGGATATGAAGATGGTGAAGAAAGTTGCCTGGAATATTGGACAGCACTAGATAACAATGAAGAATATACTGAGCATGTCATGGTGTCTATGGTCCAGGATCAACAATATGACAGTGTAGCAGACAGCGATAGCGAGGAAAAAGATGCCTCTACGAATGCAGTTACTCATGCCAACGTTCTTGATATTGCATTGCGTTATGTAGAACAACATGCAGCTGCAACACTCAATGATGTTATGCTGACGCGACCGTGGCGCAACATCGGGAAGGTTTACGTCTCTTCGCCAGATGAAGATTACTGATTTTAAGTGAAAAATATAGTTAGTGTTGGTGTCTTTTCTCTTTAAGTTAACATATAGTTTAGTAGTTTTCCTTTTTCTTTTTATTTTACTGCCAATAAATTCTATGTTAATGAAGTGTAGTACAGTATATGCCTTCGTATTATATCATGTTTTTACAGTGTCAATTCCAATATATTACACATATCAGTCCTGTTTTATGTACGTAGCAAATTTCAGTACATACTTCATTAAATTTTAGATACTTTTTTAAAATTTGGTTTTCATCAAAACATGATTGGATTTCGTGGGGGTTCGGATTTCTGAGATTCAGATTTGAGGGGTTCTACTCTATTATTTTTTATGTGTGTATAGACAGAAAACAAAATTTGATTTATATATTGCTCCAATTTTGCATTATTTATAGGACAAATTTCAATATATATTTTGGAAGTTTATGTTACAGAATAGCTAAAGTCATGAGAAACATAATTAATTTGGTACTTGTGTATTATACGGAGGCCACTAATATAGGTATGTAGTAATGTTGCATAAAATTACAACCAAATCTATCTTAACTAAATGCTTTATAGGTACATTCATGTCTAGGCGTAGTGAAGTGCGGTGTTGCTACTGCGAGCCTAAAAAGGTAGTCCCAACTAAAATGTGAATAAATAAACCCAACATAACCTAATTTTAGCGTGTTTTTTGCAGTTAATTTGCGTGTAGGTTTAAGTTAATTTATCTATTTGAATTTATTTACCTATCAAGCATCCAGTTAAAATAGATTTGATTCTAATTTTATACAACATTACTACATACCTATAATAAAATATACCAATAAAGTTTTCAGTCAGGATAGATTTGGTTGTAATTTTATACAACATTACTAAGTTCCTATATTAGTGGCCTCCATATAATACATAAGTACCATTAATTTAAATTTGTACATAAACTATATTATTTCTTGTGTAAATTATAATATTGATTTTTACAATGCCAATTTCATTTAACTTATTGTTGGTGGATAAAGATATGTGAACAATTTAATTGAAGTGAGCTTAATTAATCTGAGGGCCATATCATTTAACCCTATCATTTCAGATCATTTAAATAAAATCAACTTAAATTTTCTGGACTTCAACAATCAGGTTACTGACTTAATATTTCATAGCCATACATTGAAAATATTATTTGATAAACTTATAATTATAGAACGTGTATACTCGCTTTAAAATACACACATGAACTTTTCCAAAAAGCATTATTTTGTTTGTTGTTTCCGCATCAACAGAACTACTTACTATCCTCAGACAAATATTTTTTGCAAGGTAAAATAGTAAGCACTAGCTTTTGAAAATGGAAAACATGGTCAAGTTTAAATAGTTTCCATTAAAAAAGTACATTATGAAAAAGAGACTTAGAATTTGAGCAATGAAAATTTAATATCTCAAGATATTTTTAGGTTAAATAAACTAATAGTAACAATCCGTATTATAGTACCTATTTCTATTGGAGTTAAAAACATTTATATTTGTTGATTCCGCCTTCACATAAGCTACTAGTTTTCTCTAAAACACTTGTATTTTTTTTTAATATTTAGAAGTGTTTTAATAAAAACATTTAGTATCATAACAGTAAATTATCCATTACATTACAGTATTAAGAGAGACATGTTACTAATATCAGCAATGAAAAATTTCTAAAGTATAATTAAAGACTAAACGTTTTGACGGAATTAACTTTATCTTTCATACACAAGTCATAGATTGTTATATAGAAGTGAAAATAGCTTCATTATATTACTGATTTCTTTTCATCAACAGAACTACTTACTATCCTCAGACAAATATTTTTTGCAAGGTAAAATAGTAAGCACTAGCTTTTGAAAATGGAAAACATGGTCAAGTTTAAATAGTTTCCATTAAAACAGTACATTATGAAAAAGATACTTAGAATTTGAGCAATGAAAATTTAATATCTCAAGATATTTTTAGGTTAAATAAACTAATAGTAACAATCCGTATTATAGTACCTATTTCTATTGGAGTTAAAAACATTTATATTTGTTGATTCCGCCTTCACATAAGCTACTAGTTTTCTCTAAAACACTTGTATTTTTTTTTAATATTTAGAAGTGTTTTAATAAAAACATTTAGTATCATAACAGTAAATTATCCATTACATTACAGTATTAAGAGAGACATGTTACTAATATCAGCAATGAAAAATTTCTAAAGTATAATTAAAGACTAAACGTTTTGACGGAATTAACTTTATCTTTCATACACAAGTCATAGATTGTTATATAGAAGTGAAAATAGCTTCATTATATTACTGATTTCTTTTTACTATGTATTATTCAAAAAATTCAATTAAATTAATTATATCTGAGTTAATACTGCAGATGTTTGTCATGACAATCAATATGCATACAAAAATCTATCATGTTCCAAAGAATCTTAAAACTTTTACAGATTAGAAGAACTAAATTGATTTAACAAAAATCAATTTTAAAACTACCAAAAAAAACTTCATTGTTAATCGAAAATATGATCCACATAAATAAGTACTACATAATTCCATGACTACATTTTAACTCAAAATGTAGTCATGGAACTATGTGGTACTTATAAGTTTGAGAATGCTGATACTGCTAATCAACGAAAAGCTTCACTTATTTAATATAATAAAAGTCACTAAAACACTTGTAAATATATTACAGTGTTTCAGTGAAAACTAGTAGCTCATGTGAAGGTGGAATCAACAAATATAATAAAAGTGTATTGAGAAAAATAAAAAATTATATGTTCTTGTTTATGAATATATTAAAGAAGCATATACACATTTAACAAGAAAAAAATTTCATCCAAGGATTACATATATATAGGGTGGATATGTTGAAGAAACGGTTTAAATTTTGCTAATTTTATTTGTAAGATATAATGTTACAAGTACACTATGTTTAACTAGTAAAAATTTATTTCTAACCTTCAAATGTAAATTTGTTTAAACAATTTTTGTTTAATTTTTTTTTATAGATTATCTATGGTTGATGCACTACCTGCGTGTATAAACTTGACATATATGCAAGATCAATATAGCCTTTAAAATTTGAAGTGTAACAACTCACTTGTACTTGAACACAAGTAAATTTTACAACTTGCTCAGGCCCATAAAATTTTTAATTGTACTAGAAATAAGTATGTGTAGGACTCATCTGAAATAGACTAGGGATTAATTCATTATGAGTTAGACTTTAGGATATTTCAAATTTTAGTTGTATGGATCTTGGTACAAAAGTTGTTGTATCAAATGACAGTAGTGTTGAGTTGAATATTCAGTTTGTTTACTTCTTTTCTTTATTGATCTGTTCATTTTTTTATGAATATTTCTTTGTTTTTAGGTATCAAACTATTTTGCATAAATTTATTTATGTGGTGGTGCATTCTAATTGTATCTTATTAAGATTAGCAAATAGGGTTTGCATTGTGTATTTTTTTAGACCAAAAAGATAGGTGTTTTGGGGCGAACATGTTGATGAAACTGTTTAAATGTGGGTTATTTTTTTAAGATCAGATATTACTTGTATTATAATGTTAAAGATATATTCAGTAATTTTATCATTTAGAGTGTAGGTGCTTCTTATTACTGTATTTTTGTTATTATCCGGTTTGGTGAGAGTGATAGTGCAATATTTTATCAACAATTCTAATTTTTCATATTATGAGTTGGTTTTTTTTTCCAGGCGAAAACACCTGACAACTGCCGGTTTTTTTTTTTATTAAAACCCTTGTGTTGCTCCAGGTTTTCTAAATGTTGTCAGGTAGTCTTTTTATTTTAATTTTAGTATTTTGGATGACTGCTTCGTTCAGTAAAATACTTTTATACATTGTCTGTTTTTAATTACATTATAATTTAATCCTTCGTCTACCAGATCCATCTCTTGTAAGTGTTAGTGAAGTTTACAGTGAGAAGATATAATGTATGTGTTATATGATAATTTTGTTTGTATTTATTGCCAAATTGTCAATTCTTCTTGACCCAATAATATAATTTTAGAAAAAGCCAGGGAATGTTTACATACCCATGTCAGAATAGTTCCATGTATAATTATTATAACATTTGTGTTCCAACCCTGACAGCATGACATGATATATAGTTATTCATCGCCCAAGCAAACTAATAATTATGTGTTCTACACATTAAAACGAGTAATATAATAACAAAAAAAATTTTTAACACCGTCATTAAGACTATATTTTTACCCACAAATCATCAGATAACAATAAATTGAAAATTTCTTGTTTCCATAATTTGTATCACTAATTAAACCATGTTTGAAATTTTCATAAAGAATGGGGTTTCTCCAAACCAAGAGAAATAACTGAGTGACTTCTTACTGGCTCATGCAAAAGTAAATTTTACTAATTCAGATTTAAATGACCAAGGAAAAGTACACTTCCACAGTAAATTAAAATGGTGCATGTTTAAGAATCAATCTACTGTAATTACACATTAATACAAAATCTAGGCTATAGGTTGATAACTAAAACCTTAACATTTAAGAAAAAATATCTATCATAGGTTTTAAACATTAACAGATTTCAAACACCCAATTCCTACATAATTTTGAAACATGCTTAAATGATAAAAAGTATAATTTTCTATTACCTTCAGCTAGAACATCTTCCACTGTAACTGTCATCCTCCCAACAACAAAAGCTTTCCCAACATAACTATTGGGTTCTTTAGCAGAATTATCAATTTTTGTTTCAATTTTTGAAAGTAGCTTCTTCATTTTAGGGTTACTATTGCGTGCAAATAACATGTGATGAAAATAGACAACAAGCTATATAGAAGGTAAGCTTATGATTTTAATATTACAAATTTTAGAATATTATTAAACAAATTTATTTATCTTTTTGATACTAGGATCAATTTCGGCATTTTTTCACATTAAATTCTTCTTTAGACATATTTTCCGAATTTGTAACTTAAGCCGAACATTATAAGATTTACTACTCGAACCGCTTACGATATCAATAAATTACATTAAACAACTAATTAAATAATTATCTCACGAACAACCACTAGAAACGTACATCACACTGCAAATAAACAGCTTCCATTTTGATTTTGATCAAGTATAACTTCCTGAAACGTCAATTAAACCGGAAAGTTTGAACATATGACTAACCAATGCCTTTTTTATTTGTTTGTAATGAAAGTAAAAATAATATATAATATAGTAACTATACCGTCTAATATAAAACAAACTGGGTTACTGAACTTTGTTTTTAAAGGACTTGGTTGTATCACCAATTTAAAAATAAAGATCAATATATATATTTTTTCAATGTGTAATAATTTATAACGTTAATCTATTTATTTCTGTGTAATGCAAGTGTCCTGGTACTAAACAGGATGAATATTTGGTATTAGTAAATAATATTGAAGTGTCAGATTTTATTAATTGAATAATACAATTATTGATTTGCTTACATAACTTTTCTTACATTAATCACTTAAACAATAGTTTATGACTATCCGAACTTTGAATTTAGTAAATTTGTTAAAACTTACTGAGACAGAACGTTTTCGATCGCTATGTGCCGATCTTCTTCAGTGTCTTCTCTATAAAATTCAGGGTTTCTTACATACTAGGATTTTCTTCTTATAAAATAAATGGTGATTTATAAAGATCAGCGACTACCGCTCCGATCACCAAAATTTTTCTCATGATCAATTTGACCTTGCTGAACACGAATCTGAAAAATATTTTTAACTACACATTTAAAAAATAATAACCTAACCTAAAATGACCTGGTTTTCTTAGGTTAATATGTGTTTGCATTTAAAAAAAAACACTTCAGTTTCGTGTTCAGCAAGGTCAAATTGATCAGGAATAAAAATTTTGCCGAGCAGAGCTGTAGTCACTGATCTTAATAATTACGAATGAAATTTCAGACCATTTCTCCATTTTACCCCAGGCAAAACTATTAATAATAATTAAAGTTCAAGTTAAACATAAAATAGTTGTAAAAAAGTTATAAATTAAAAATAATTAAGTTAAAGTGATTAAGATTCACCAACCATAATGGACTACAAAATTCAAGTATTAATAATAGATGATGCATATTTATGAATATGGCTATCTGTAAGAAAAACCCATCAAGTTAAAATATTTCCCGTAGGACAATAATTTTGTAATGAATGTCATAACAAAAACTTATTTTATAGGAAATTGATGTGTCTGCTTATTATATTGAAGTTGAGTTTTGTTAGTATCTAATATAATTCTTGGTATATGTACTTTTCTCATTAAAAATGTTCTAGAAATAATTTTAGCTCTGAATAAAATTGTTACATAAAACAGTTACAATTACTCTTATGCATATCAAAATTCTTAAGATATAAATTCCTGCAGTAGGAAATGAGCTAAAGTATTCACATGTGAATTAAAGAGTAAGATCTATTTGGCTTTGTAGATTAGAATCAAACGTATTGTATGCAGGTAATCAGGAGAAATTACACTGACAAAAAGTGCATGAGGGAAGCCATACAAACTCAACTAAGAACTGTCAACTACAAGAGGCGAAGCAGTAATGTTTTAAACTATACTATTCACTCCATGAACATTAACAAGAGATTTTTTTAGAGGGTACTCTTACTACACAGATGAACTCAAGAGGGTCTATTATCTAAAGTAACCAGTAAGGCTAAACTCAAAAACCTGTTGTTATTTCCTTAGGAAGTCTCTATATAATTTCAATTGTCTTTACTTGTATATTTATTAAATGGTACTAGTATGACTCATTCCTAACCTAATGTCCTAATCTGCCATTCATTAAGCAATTACCACATTAAAGTAGTTTTTACTTCAACAAATATCTTCTATATTTTAATTATTTTTAATCATAATAATTTAATATTACAAACATGAACACTGAATTTTATTCTAATTGTTTTACAGTATTATTTTTTTGTATGTCAAGCAACTTCTGATGGTTACATCCTAACAGATTAGGACCTGGCAACAAATGGTGCCAAATACAGCGTACATGTAAAGCAGCATGCCTAAATTAAATAAATTGGCATAATATTCTATATAAGCTGGTATTCTTAACCCTAGATTGGTCATTGCGGATCATGGTGACCTGCCCAGAATTTTCTCCCTCACCCATTCCTACATCGACAGTGATAGCCAGACCCCATTCCTTGTACCTTCCTAACTCACCCTTTACTACACTAATCGCTTGTTTTTGCTTAGTCTGAGTGACTCTCAGCCATGATAGTGATGTGTGGGTCATGGTGACCCTCAGCCACTGTTTGTGAGTGCACAAAATCAATTGGTCTCACTTAAGTCTTGTTAGGTTATCAGCTATTTGGATTGATATAAAGTAGAGCAGGTTGTTATTTTAGATTAATTAGGCTTTGCTATGGTTTTAAACACCGTTGATGACAGCTCTTCTTCACAATATGAGTCGGGCATTGTTGAAATTGAGTTTGGGAGTGACGCTGATCCAGAAGAAGAAATACCTGATTATCTGTTTAGAAATACTGACACAGAACAGAGTAAAAAAGAACAGGAAGATACAATGGATGATGACGCTAGAAACTCTACTTTGGATGGTGATATTCCTCTCGCTTACAGATGAAACTTTGTAGATAAACATAAAATCAAATGGAAAATAGCTGAACCCACCCAAACAACAATTCATACAAGATAAAAAATATTGTATTGCACCTAGCTGGCACTAAAAGGGTAGCAAAAATACCAGCTCCCTACTGAAATCTTGGCAGCTTTGTTTTATAAATGAAATTTTAGAGAAAATGATCGAGTTTACAAACTGACCTGCTTGAAATGTCTAGAAATTAACTCATTTTACATTAAGTATATGGTATTTTATGTTAATTTCTTAGTTATTTTCATTTAATCTTTGTTAAATTGTAGTGAAAAAGAAATATGTTTTTAATGAAAAGTCTTCATTTAGTGATTTTCAAATTTTAGCATTTTTCATCTTATTAAAAGTTAAAATAAGATTTATTTTAGGATAAGTCTATGATATTTACATATTAAAGCCTACTTTATACTTTTACAAAACCATTAATAGATATTTATCATTTGAATATGTATTTTTATAAATTTTTTGTAGTCATTTTCTATATGTTCGTAAAAGCTAGATAATTATGTTGTTGTCATTATTAATTTATTTTACAATACAATAAAAATGTAGTAATTAAAATCCAAGTTTTTTAAAATTCCTTATATACATCTTGTACTATGATAACATTAATAAAAACTTTTAAAAACGGTATTTACAAATTAGAATAGCATTTTTTAAATGCGGGTCACATTTAAGTGACTCTAATCAGCAGCACAGTAGATGCAACTGTTGCAGGGTTAAATACCGAACATGTCAAAATAAACAAAACAAACTGAATCAGCTGTAGTAGAATGAACGATATAGGGTCATTCTTGGTAATTTTATGAGACCTCAGGAGATTTTGTTCTGCCCGCCACCTGCCTTTTCATTCACAATGGTTCCAGAAAGATGGCACAACCAGCCAAATTGCCTCATACAACATTGTTTTCCTTCAATTAACTTTTGGTAACTGAATCATCTCCCTTAGAACAAACTTTCCTTACCTAGCCCACTCCCCCGATCTTAGATCACCTGACAACGCCTATATTTGAGTCATTACTCAAATGAAGGAGATTTTCCATGATAGCTCACCAACCCCCATCGTCCAGCAACAGGAAAAAATAACCATGTGAATAACCACCCCTCTTCACCAAAATGATGCAAAACCTACAAGAACTGTACAAGTGTCGCCTCAAATTGAACGGAGGTCATACAGAACATGTTTATACCTAAGTCTAACCCATTTAGCTTATTTTTACTTGTATATGTTTGTAAAACTATGTACATGAAATAAATAAAAATCTTACAACTGTTTCAGTACTGTTTATTTTGTTGTATTCAGTACCTTCTTGACTGTTAATCAACCAAGACATTTTGCTCATATTGCTGTCACTGATCCCCTTAAAGAGTTTTGGTAACAGATATTTGAATGTTTCTGAGAGTCTCCTTTTTACTTCTGAATAGTTAGGAAAAGGATAATTTCACACACCCCTACTAGAATCTCTACAAGTATTACACTTAACTATATAGATACCTTAAGGACCATCAGTTGCAATTTCAGAACCTTCTATACATGTTTAATTCTGATGACTCTGGTTGGATTATGTACAGACAGTTGAACCTGTAAATATTTCTAAGCTTTTTTATATATTTCCTACTATATTTTAGATTACAGTTAGAAAATAGTGTTTCCTATATCCAATGATAACACATCTGGTGCATGTTTAGCATGAAAAATTTAAATTATGTTTTCTACAATTTCTCAATAACCTGAAATAAAATAAAATTAAATGGTAATCGATTGTTTTCTCCTTCTAATAAGTCTATAATATCTAAATCTTGTTGGTGTTCATGACGAGCTGGTTGTAAATTACTTATTACACTTTTGCTATTACTTGTGACCAGACTTTTTGTTAACTAAAATTTGCAAAATTGTTAACTTACACTTGGAGGAAACGTTTTCGTCTTATTACTTCTTCAGCCTCCCCTGGGAGGTTGAAGCCTGAAGAAGTCGTAAGACAAAAACATTTCCTTCAAGTGTAAGTTAACAATTTAACAACTTTTAGTTAAAAAAAGTCTGGTCGCAAGTAATAACAAAAATCTATATCTAATAGCTTGGTGTTTCAAAAACAAATTCTAAAAGATTATTTTTGGTTTGTAACGTGCCTTTGAGGATAGATAGCAGATAATTTTTAGTTTGTTTTAAAACAAACTATAGAGGAATTATAATTCAATAACTCTAAATGAAATTTTTGCTTTTAGAAGAGCTTTTTCAATATTTTTTATATATAATTTTTCAATATACAAGTTCAGAGGTTTAATCATGATTGGTAAATTTTAAAACATTAAAAAAACGATTTAATTGTTAAAATAATATCAAACAGTGTAAAAATATTGCAATATATTTAAGAAAATATAATATCAGTTTAACATAATCCTTCTCTAAAATATCTTCCTAATTCACTTAAGAAACCAGCATATGAATAATTATCACCATTTGTATTTACAAAATGACGCAAAATTTTTGCTTCACACTTTCCTGTTTTCCATTGATCCAACCACATATTTGACAAATTTTGTTGTCTAGTTAGGGGCGACCGAGGCATTGGGCATTGGTAATGCAGTTCATTTGCAAAATGTAATATGTCATTACTTTCATGTATTTTTCTACAAACAAAACACTCGAATTGTTCAATGAAACTTCCTTCATGAAAATCATTTTCTATACCCCACTTTCTATTGCTCATAGTTTCAATTAATCTCTTGTTAGTTATACGATTGTGTTTTTCTGGGAGAAGTTTGTGTTGAAGATGTAAATTATATTTCTTGCTATCATTAATTAACTCCAGTAAATATCCAGCTAAAACTTTTGGAGATGGAAAGTCCAATCCAAGAATAGCAGAGTTGTTATTAGGTAACCAATCCTGTAAAGAAAGAATGCATATTAATTTGTTTTATGTAATACATAAATAATATTTAGTCTTTGCTCATGATTTGAGAAAACTATAAAAATATTAACTACGATTAAAATACTAGCAATAAAATATTTTATTATTAAAATGTGTCTGAACAAAAAACTTCTTATCTTTAGTGAATACAACTAAAATTCCCAATTTATAACTGAAAATAAAATATACTTTATCTTACAATTTATAATTTATGATTTGTATGATTTAGTTTTGTCCTCAATGAAAATAACAACTTTGTCATTGAAATTAATTTGAATAGTGAAATAATTTATTGAGGTTTGTGTTCTAGTGTGTTTATGGTTTTAAGAGATCAAGATAGAAAGTTTTGTAAAATAAAAGATTTAATTAATACTATAAAGTTTAAATTAAAATTAACTATTTGCTGAAGAATACAATTGATAAAAGGGGGAACAAAAGAACCATAAAGACTGAAAATAGTAAGATGTCTTTATTAAATTCATCAGAAAGTACAAAAAAAAGTAATGTTATTATAGAAAGTTAAGTTGCATGTGCTGAAAAAAACTTCTTATAGGTGATAACTATAAAAGAAAAAAAACACTGATTAAGTAAGCTAAGTACATTATTTTCTGGAACAAAATGTGATAAACTAAAGGTTATGCAATATGAAAAGTTATCTATTTTTTTAAATAACTATCAAGCTCCTATCTGAAAATAACCGATTATTCAAAGTGGGTCTAATTTTTAAATAAAACCATAGAGGCCCCAAACTATATGTGAATTAACAATTAAACTTCAAAATAAAACTTTACTGAAAACATTAAACAAATCATACATGCAGTTTTTGTGTTGTACATCTTGAGGTTTTTCTATAGTTACACTTTTGGTATTAACTCGGCAAAAAAACCACTACTTACTGATATTTTTCAGCATACATGTTTCGTACTAGGTCAGCCCATTATTCAATCCTGTGAGGCATTGTTCACGACTCACAGCATTGAATAATGTGCTGACCTAGTGCAAAACGAATTTGCTGAAAAATATCAGTAAGTAGTGGTTTTTTGTCAGGTTAATACCAAAAGTGTAAACATTCTACATGTCCTGGAATGGGCATAATGCATGAAAAAAGGAGTCGGCCTCTTTTCATAACTCCATGGAGTTAAAATGGCAAGTACTACAGTCATTGAGTTCTGCTGTGTTTCTTACCTGTTTTTAGCTTACATTTGGTATTTCTATTTACTTATTACTATTTAATTACTTTTGTATAAGATGTTGTAATGTTTTACTTTTGTTTTTAGTATTACATATTTGCAAAACACTGAACATATGTTAATTTTCTTAATTATATTTCAATAATTTTAACATATGTTGTATTTGTAATGTGGGCCTGGGTATCTAGCCTTATGTTGTAGTTAAATTTTGTCTATACTTAAGAAGTTGATTTAAAATAAACTATTTGAAATATCTAACCTTTACTGATGGAGAACCTATATAAATAGGTATAGAACCTGCAATAAGCGGTCGCCATAACTTTTCAGTTATATAATCTTCACATACACCGTTTTCAATAGCTATAGCGAACTCATATTTAGCAACAAAATGTAACAGTTCATCAGACATCATGGTAGCAAGGTTGTCCAACAGACTGAAAGTAGAAATATAATAGTGTGTTCAAATTTTATTAAATTGAACTTGAATGATGGTAATATATACTTTAATGATAATATATACATTTGAGTGTCCTCTTCTGCCTTTCCTCACATTAAAACATTGTTCTTTGTTGATGCGTTTTGGATGTCTCCATTTTCAAAACTTTAACTACATTCTTTCACTACCAAAAATCTATACTGTATTTTGCAGTAACAACTACAATTATTATTATTAAAAAATTAGGGCAATGTTTTATGTTTGAATGAAAAAGAACTGATTTAGATATAATTATTCACTTAGTACAAGAAAAACAATAATTGTTAGTTTTTATAAATTCATATTAAAGTTTAATTTGTCCTAGGATTAAAGTTGAATTAATGTATACTTTTTCAACGTCAGAATTGAATTAAAGTATATATTTATTAATAATCACCTAGAAAAATTATTAATAATCAGGAATAGTTAATGTGCTAATTTTAAATTATTTCCCAAAAAATTAAATTGCAAATTGGTACTTGGAGGAAAATTTTTATAATATGATGTGTTATGCTGATTAAATATAAAAATTATTTTTAATAGTTTTTATTATTTTTTAATAGAAAATCAGTATGTAGTTGAAAATAGGTAATAGAGAAGGCTCAGAGTTGTGGATGCTGGAAATTTCTAAAAAAGATTAAACAGGTAATATAAAATACACAAGTAAAAGAAAGATACTGTTACTACAAGACAACTACAGAATATATCACCTAGTTTGGCTAGACAAAGACTAAGGATTTATGCTAAAGTGATAAAAATAAGAATTAGGAAGAAACTATTAATGGAAAAAATTAATTGATTAAAAACTGAACACTAAGAGGAATAAATATGGAAAGTGAATGAAAGGAAAGATGTTAAAAAACAGAGCACAATGGATGTAAAATTGAATTATCAAATGGAGATATCCATTATAAAAAAGTATGACAAACCAAACAATAAAATGTACCCAAAACAATTTTCTACATACGTCATAGGATAATCATTAATTTCTGATGTACAAAGAAACTCTCTTCTTTAACTCACTTTAAAATTATTAAAAGCTATTTGTTAATAAAAAAATAGAAGTTGCTTGATGTAATCATCTTGAATTCACTGATTAAACTAATTTAAAAAATACTTAACTAAGTGAATACCCTCTACCTGGGTAAGGGTACTTGTACTTGTACTTCTTAGTCCAGGCGTCCAGCTCTAGGTGTAGCCGATAGCCCGATGTCCACTATATATTCGGAACGCCAAACTCCACAGCCCTCTGTTCAGGAGGAAGTCCTGCCACTTCTCCAGTTCAACCCTCATGTGGACCCTCGCCGGGATGGGGTAAGTGCAATCCCGAAGAATGTGCTCGATGGTTTCGTCTTGCTCCTCATCACAAAGAGCGCACAAAGGTGATTCAGCAAGGTTAAACCGGTATAAATAAGCTTCCGTGACCAGATGTCCCATCCTGGCTCTTGCCGCAAATGTCGCGACTTGACGTTTGATGTCTCTGTAATTGTCGGCCGACGCAAGTTTGTTTTGCAAATGGAACAGGTGTCGTCCAGTCGCTTCAGCTTCCCACCGGGCAGCCCAGGCGTCTAAAGTACTTTTTCCTGGCATTTTTACAGTGCAGTAGGGAGTGCTGCTCCTTATTTGTGGGCTTCATTCTAGAAGCTTGTTTTGCTATTGCATCCGCTTCCTCGTTGCCCGGAATGCCGACATGGGCAGGGATCCATTGAAGGCAGACTTTGTTTCCGTCACAATTGATCTTTTTTATCAACCTCCTGATTTCTGCTATACGGAATGAATATGGTCCAGTGGAGGGATGAGCCAGCGACTGTAGAGCTGACTTAGAGTCCGAAAGGATGCACATCTTTGACTTGGCCATCATCCCCAGACAGTGCTTTGCCGGCAAGCTAAGCAAGACCATCCAAATAGACCTGGGTAAGGGTTAGCTTCGTAAAAGGAACGAATGTTTTGAAACGCATCAGCAAGTAAGCAATTATGTATTCACTTAGTTAAGTATTTTTTTAATTAGTAAAAAAATAGAGTGTGAAATTTTATAATTTTGTTAAAATATTAGTCAGAAAATGTCTATAGATTGAAAATATATCCCTAATAAAAATAATAAGTACAAAAAAGGTAGCACAGTTACTAAACAATTTTTTAATTCTGTTAAAGTAATAATACAAAATTTAAAAAAATACAAAACTACCTGGGTGGTAAATCTCTATTATGCAGACATGCTCCATAAGAATCTATTTTAATGTATTTACTCAATTCTGCAACATAAGAGTCTCTGTCGATCGGGGTACTGCAGTCAGACTGAATATACACTAAAGGTGCTAGGCCTAAGTCTTTCTTCAACTGGCGTTTCTTTTCTACAGGTAAAAAAAATTCCTCTCCTGCAACCATTTATATAAGCTTCATCTTATAAATTTAATTAAAACAAATTATTGATGGACTGAAATATTAAGAGATTACTATACATTATTCGGACATTAATTGACATTTTCAAGATTATTTTAGAAAATGATCTTGAAATGATTTTCACCTAAAACTGTTGAGAAAGTAACATTCTTTACAACATGAATTGGTGAGAAGACGGGAAACAGGTTTATAAGCCGCATTATTGGAAGGTTTATTATTTATGGTCCTCCTATATTAACAACAGTAGACATATTAGTAAACTAGAATTATATGATACAATATCAAGAGCACAGTGGCACAGTATATTACAATAATAATATTAGCAAAATCTTACTATTATACCACAAAAATAATAAAAAATACTAATATTACAAGTTTTCAAGATTAAACCCTTATGTACATTTCGATGACCATGACATCATTATCAGAGGGTCCTATTGCAAAAGTACAATTTAGAATACATAATTTACAAACTAAACTCTTTGTAAATTTGAATCTAATTTGTAAATTATTGTATTCTAGATTGTAATTTTATAATAGGATCCTTTGATGATGATGACATGATCATCAAAATGTACATAAAGGTTTAATCTTAGGTAACTTGTAACATTAGTTATTTTTATGGTTTTGGCAATATTTTTATTGTAAGAAGTATATCGAGTCATGTTAACAAAATACGAGAGCTATTCAGAAAGTAAGGAAAGCTTTTGAATTAAAAAAATAATAAGCACAATAAAAATTTGTATTATATACATCTGAAAGAGCAACTAAAATACTACTTTTCTACGTAGTCGCCAAACAAATTGAGACATTTATCGTAGCGGTGGACAAGCTTTAAAATTCCTTCATCATAGAAATCTGCTGCCTGCAATATCAGTCACTCAGTGAGAGCGCCTTGAGCTCCGCGTCGTCGTCAAAGCGCTGTGTTGCTAGCCAGGTCTTCATTTTTTGGAAACAAGTGAAAATCACTTGGTGCAAGGTCAGGACTATAGGTCGGATGAGGAAAAACCTCCTATTTGAATGACTCAAGGAGTTCTTTGGTGCAGTTTGCTGTGTGAGGTCGGGTATTGTCAAACAAAATTTTTGACGTCAATTTCCCTAGGCGGTTGTTTTGAACTGCTCTCCTAAGGTTGCGCAAAGTTTCACAGTTACCGCTCAGAGCTTATTGTTGCACCACGTTCAAGAAAGTCAATAAGAAGCACACCTTGCCTGTCCCAAAAAACCGTCGCCATAATCTTCCTTGCTGAAAATGTTTTCAAACATTTTCTTGGTTTTTTGGGGGAACTTGTGTGCCCCCACTCCATGGACTGTAATTTCGTTTCACAATTAACTTGTTTTACCCATGTCTCGTCACCAGTTACGATGCGATCCAGTAGTGAATCACCATGTCTGTCGTAGGCATCCAGAAATGTCAAACTTGCCTCTATTGGCTGACTTTTATGGCGGTCAGTGAGCATTTTCGGCACCCATCTTGCACAAAATTTGTGGTAGCCTAACCATTGTGTGACAATTTCAAACAACAAAGTCCGTGAAACTTGTAGGAGACAAAGCGAAAGCTCCTTTATCGTGAATCGGTGGTTTTCGCGAACCTTTTCATCAACTTTAGCAACCAGGTCATCAGTTACATTGCTTGGGCGTCTACTCTTCACTTCGTCATGAACATCAGTTCGGCCATTTTTAAACTGAATGCACCATTTTCTCACAGAACTTTCATTCACTACGATGTTTCCGTAAGCTTCACACACTTGGTGAAAAATGTCTATCGGTTTTAAGTTTTTTGCCAACAAAAACCATATCACTGACTGCACCTCACAACTGGCGGGATTTTCAATAGCAGCGCACATCTTCAGTTGAGATTCCGAAAAAACGGGCAACGCGGAAATGTTCTCGTTGTCACTGCTGGACGTCGACTGAGTTGCCGAGTGCGCACGCACCAAAATGTACGAGATTGGCGCGCGCCTAGCGGCGTCAGACAGAATCGTTCCTTACTTTCTGAATAGCCCTCGTAATTAAAGGGGGTAGAGATTGAACATGAACTTTATACTATTTAAGGACAAATTTGTGTTAATGTTAAAAAAAGCTATAACAATCATTCATGATTAAGCGCAGTCATAGAGGTAGAAAATTAATTGCTACAATATATTTGTTCACAAAATTGACAATGAAAACTATGAAAACCATAAATTTTCATTTTAGAAAACCTTTATAATTGATTTCTTCATAATTTTTGTAAATCACTGATGGTGAGAACACCAAAATTCTAGTTAATTGGGTATGGAAACTGTAACAAAACTGGTAACAAACAGACTGTCCCTTCTTCAGTTCTAATTTACTTTCTTAATATACCAAAGAGAGAAAAGATTTTTAAAGCAGGATTGTGATGAGTGATAAAACAGGTTAGTTCTGGGAATTAGTAGAATATACCTGCCAATTAAATATTGGTCATAAATTTTATCAACTTCAAACTTAACTGGATTTTCATTAATAGAATCTGTTTCAATAGTTTAGTATGAATAGATAGTGAAAGTAATAATTTTCTTTGGCCCCACCAATTTCATTTCTATTTTTTTCTCACAGTAAAAATAAACAAAACTATCCAAATGGCCTTCAAATGTTACGGAAAGCTGATAACTAATGGACATTTACTTGCAGACCAAATGGACCTCAAAAGCAAGCCTGGTGGTATTTGGAAGTACTATTTCCACCCTATATGTTTGCACAGTTTGAAAAACATTGTGTTTATCCAGTTTGTTGTGAGTAGTGGAAGTAAGGTGTTTTGTTATAGTGCATGTCAAGCGAGTTTAGCAACATTTATCGAATTTTTAACTGCTGAGAGGCTGTTTATTGTGATGATACTGTTGATAAGTCTGAATCAACCCTATCAACCACTGTCTTATCATCTACAAAATAGTTACTATACCCACTAAATGAGATACAGAATTATATGTGTGTCTTGTGACTTAAAAGGAGTCTGTTGCTCCGGATCATTTTGATTTTCAATTGACTCCACACAAAGAATTTGGAGGGGAGCTACACACTAGCTAGCACATCTACTACTCTCACGGCGCCTTCCTCTGTTCTTGAGACCACAGTCGGATTGGCTATGGTGGGCCCTCATCATACCGTAGTGCATGTATGGTTTAGACCCCTAGACGAGGTCCAACTTATAAGGCCTTTACTGGTTACCGGCCTGGCGACTGCCCCACATGGCCACCTTCTTTGGTTTTAGCTCCCCTTCATATGTCACACTCTAGACGCCTGGTTTTCCATGACCCACTAAACGAGGTACAACCAGAAATTAGGTTCTATTTGTATTTCTTGCCATTGCTGAATTTCGACTGTGCTGCAATAGTTTTATGCATGTGCAGTACTAACCCTAACTTATTACAAAAGAGTTGACATTATTTTGAGTTGTCTATTTGTTGGTTTTCTTTGTAATGACAAAGCTAATTGAAAACCCTATCATGTGAGATTAGAACTGTAATTCAATATAAGGAACAAATATAAATTCATCAACAAATTTGAAGTATAAACAAAATATGATGGGACAAAATTAGATGTGAGAAGAAATTTAATGATGGGCATACAAATGTGTATAGTGATGAACTAAATGGGCATGTCCGTTTATTGTTAGTGTTTAAAAACAAGTTCACAATTTCTCTCTATCAATTTTTTCTCACCATTTAATCAAGATCCCTTCTTTATAAAATTTCTGATAAACTAGGATTTTGAACTAGCTGTGTACAAAAAACTCTTACCAAAGACACAATATAAAAAATTCCTATAGATTGTGTATTTGAGTGTTTGACACGTGGAAGTAACTACTTCCACAACAGTATAATGTCTGAGAATGATACACTTACATACCACACTCTAAATACATAATCTTAAAACAGCTTACATACCAGTTATGGAATCCAGGTTTTTTAGATGCTGAGTTGTCAATGGAAAGTCACTGTAACGGCTAAATGTTGAAGTATAATTAAATAAAGACAGGGCTTCAACGTGTGATAGTGCAGGAATATTTCTTGGTGATTCTTCATGTAAAAGTGCCCAAACAATCTTATGTCCATTCCTTGGTAAAGGCATATCAGTTAAGTTTATATTGCTTCCATAGAACATCAATCCCTGCATTAAGAACACAGATAATTATGATATTTTCCTGAGTAATAGCAAACTAATTTTTGGAGTTAGTAACATAACTAAGCAAAATAGAATTTTGTAATCTACCACTCGCATGAACTTATGATTAAAGTATTTTTTTTTTTTTAATTGTTGAGACAAATGTTTTTACTGCACTAATTAATCAACATCAGTGTATTCTGGTGCAAGACATCATAAGTTTGGAAAAAAACGTTAAATGTGGATATTGTAAAATCAATAGTCTTTCAAATTCATATTAAAAATATTTCAATGTAAATGCAATGAAAAATTTGTAAAATGTACATTTTAATAACAACAGAATTATAAGTTGTTGAAGGTAAATTAATGAATTAACTGTGTTTGGAGTTTTGACCCATTTTCAAATATGTTATAAAAATCGTTATGATAAGTAGCTTGTGTTCAAGATGGAAACATATAAGGTGATTTATAGATTTTAAAAATAAAAGTTTTAACATAACAGTCTTGACATTAACACCTACCTGATTATTGCCCCATTCATGTTTACATTTGTTACCTAAGCGTTCCTGTATTTCAAACATAGCTTCAATTCTCAATTAAAATTAAAAAATATTGCTATAACCATCAGCATTTTAATGAAATTGGATTTCTTTTTATTAAATTCCTTCTATTAGCTCACACTCTCCTGATCTGTATCACATAAGTTTTCAATTGTTAATAAAATACGTTTTTATTCATTTAATTAAGTTCAAATACATTTTTTTAAACCTATATTGGACGACAATTGATGTTAATACAGTATTTTCAAATATTTATTCAATAATAAAATTATAAAATTTTTTGAGGTTTAGGTAGGATTCTGAGTATCTTTATGTTCGAAGTCTAGCTCTCTTTGGCACTAGGCCAACTTTACTATGGCTAGTAATGTACTTCTCAAAGATGTATATGAATTTTTTTTTGTCCCCATCTGGTTTTCATCAAAACCTTTATTGCACAACCTAAATTTGTTGCCATAATATCATAAATATTCCCACACAATATCATAAATAATGCTCTATGATTAAAAAAGAATAAAATAAAAATACTGGATTAAAAGTATCAAACCTTGCTTCACAAACAGACAATGTGAAACAAAAGTGAAAAGAAATTACAATACAATGCAAGCGACATAAAATCAGAAATTATGTAAATATTAACAAACAAAAATAACAGTCCAACACCATACATAGAAAAAAAATAGAATATTTGCAAGGAAATTTGCTTTCTATTTTAGTATTGTTATTCTGAAATATATAATTATAATAATTGTAATAATAAAATAAAACAAAAATAAAATAAAAATTTTCTTTGTTAATATAAGAGGGAATTTACTTTTTTTAAATTTTATATTACTTGTTCTTAATAAATTAGGTTACAATAAAATATTTAACAAAATTTTGAAAACAAAAAACATACACAATATCATGATTAACAAATTAGAAAACTAACTAGAACCAGAATATATGTTTGTAACAAACCTTGGTAAGAGAATGATTTCGAAAAAGTCTATTGTTGGTAAAAAAACAAGAAACATCGCCACAGCTTTTAGTTATTGAAAGATCAATAAAATTAGTCCACCAAACAATTATTGGGTGTTTTACATCTGCAACCAAAGGAAACAACTACTAATAAACATATATTAAATTTTTAAAACCTTGATTTATAAAAAAGAGTATAAAACTTTTTTGTTCATAATATTACATTACTCTAAATCAATTTCAAGCATCTTTATGTAAAACGTACTATAGATAATAGGATTCTATCATTAAAATATGTTTTTAGAAGTATTTAATGATTAATAATCCCAAAATACATTAATGTTACTGTCAGAAGTATGGTGTTTGTTAAGTAATGTTTTAACATGGTGTTAGTTAAAGGTTAAAGTTATTAAATTTAAGATTTTGTTAAATTTTTAAAATTTATGCTCTATAGAAAGAAATAACATTTCTAAAAATTTTCTTCAAACTTTTCAAATAGTTTGCCCTTACCTTTTGATAGCTCGTTGTATTCAATAACAGGATTTGCATGTCTTTTAATCCATATTATATCTTCATTCAGCTGTAGGTAGTACTATAAGAAATAAAATAATTTTCTTAAATTTTGTAGTCCATTACATCCGGTGAATCTTAATTAATCACTTAAACAATAAGTTGCTTGATGTAATCATCTTGAATTCACTGATTAAACTCATTTTAAAAATACTTAACTAAGTGAATACGAAATTGCTTACTTGCTGACATGTTATACAACATTCGTTCCTTTTTATGAAGCTAACCCTCTCAAGGGTTTGCTTTGTAAAAGGAACGAATGTTTTAAAACGCGTCAGCAAGCAAGCAATTATGTATTCACTTAGTTAAGTATTTTTTTAAATTAACTTAAACAATAGTTTATGACTATCCGAACTTTTGAAATTTCTATTGTCATAAACTATTGTTTAAGTGATTAATAAAAATAATTTTACTAACAAGATTCAAGAGTTATTTATTAAATAGTTTGAACGCACTATAAAACAAGATGTGGATAGCCTTTTTTCTATTTATATTTCAGTCAGGATCTCTTCATCTTTAAAACACCCCTCCTTTACATAAAACTAAAACTGTATTAGGTGCATTAAGGGATTTTGTAACTAATGCCAGACATTTAATAATATCAGTATTTTTTACTACAATAACTAAAAACAAATCTCCTATATTTAATTAACATTACCTTTCATTTTTAAATGTTGGTTCATCAGTTTATTAAATTACAGTTAAACTAAAGGGTTTTTTAAAAGGAATGTATTGGTTAATAAGATAACTTATTGATTTTAAAGGAATATAACACATAATTACTAACCTCACACATTAACTGAAGACACAAGAGTATAATAATTACTAAGATAGTAAATGTAAAAACCAAAGAAAGCTTCATTTGCTCCAAAACTTTTGTTTAAACATTTTTTATATCTCATGATATTTTCCTCATCACTGGTCACTTATCTAAGTCACTATGATAATCCACATCCTCCTGAAACCAGATAAACACTTTTTTTTCTTTTAACAAACAAATGTATTTATTTTACTCTAATTATATTATTAAGGAAATATATTAATTAGGTCTTATTTTGTTGCAAAGATATTTTAATAAATTGTTATACTAACAATAATTAGTAACAATATAATTCATATCACAGAAACTGACAATTAAAAAAAAAAAAAACTGTAGCTAATAAAATATCACACTTGTACATTCAATTGCATAAAGGCATATGTATTTTTATAAAAATCCAAAACACTAAACTTTAAATATAAAAAATAACTATAATTGAATATTACTTACTAAATGAATACCTAATCACTTAAACATTAGTTTATGACTATCTGAACCTCATCAGTGTCGGTGTCCTCCACATAGCGATTGAAAACGTTCTGTCTCAGTTAGTTTTCACAAATATACAAAATTTAAAGTTCGGATAGTCATAAACTAATGTTAAAGTGATTAAATAAGATTCACCAAATATAATGGATTACAAAATTCAAGAGTTTAAGTGAATACGTAAGGGCTTAATTGCTGACCCGTTTTGAAAACATTGTTCCTTTTACTCAGTAGAATAGAGGTTTTGCTTTGTAAAAGGCACGATTTTTTGAAAAACATCAGCAAGTAAGCCCTAACATATTCACTTAGTCCAATGAATATTCACTGTTAGTGAATTCAAGATGATTACAACATGCAACTATAAAAAATAAGTTTAACAATTTTAAGTAATAGATTTTAAACCACATTATCTGATGAATTAAAAGAAATATACTAGGTATTAAAATATAAAAAACGAATTTATTAGATACACCTGAAACTGAGAGGGCTAGAAGGATAGTTTAACATACTACTTCAAAAATAAACTTTTTTTTTCAAATCATCAAAAGGATCTTTCGAATCTTTAAAAACATTTCCTTGGTCAAGATTATTGGCTTCAATTTAAATTGTAAAGCCATAATTAAGAGTGACAGTTCTCAATTCTGATTCAAAATAAAAATGTTAAAAATCCTTATAAATCGTTCCTTAAGAAAATTAATAAAACTGCCTTAATTTATAAGGTAAATGTGTCAATATAATTTTGTATTATTTATGGGTTCATTTTTAATACATATGTGAGTAACATATGTGTAAAAGAAAAAATAGAACTTGAATACTACTTGCTGAAGTGTTACCTACAGTTTATTAAATATCAAAATAGCAGTAATCCATCTGGTACTGAATATAAACTTTTATCTGTATTGAATAATATTTTGATTTTGTTATCTTTGAATGAATTATTATTGAAATTCTTAATATACTCATCTTCATTTCTGTTGAGAATATTTCTATATATTTGAGTAAATTTTTCTGTGTTTTATAACGTTACAGTATTTTTCTCTGTTGACCCGTTTCGGAGTGACTTTATTTTCAAAACTTAAATCGAACTCCTATACAATTTGAGTTTTGAAAATGGAGTCACTCCAAAACGCGTGAACAGAGGGAAATACTGTAACATTAGGAGAGGTGGAAAATTATACTCAAATATACTGAATTATTATTCATTATAACTAAGTCTATTCTATCCAGATCTTTATAGGCATATTGCAATCTATGTAAAAATTAATGTAGAAATACAAACATTCATCCTTACATTAAATGGTTTTATGTTTATTAATAAAAAATAGGTTAATTTTCACAAATTAGGTATATTTATGTTTTGAGCACTTGAAATCATCTGTTTCTTTTATACATTGAATAGCATAAGTGAAAAGAAAACAAAATTAAGCATAATACCATTTGGCCAAGTATCGCTCTTATTTATATTAAAATTTGTAATGTAACAGTTGCATAAATTTATAATAAATATTAAATCAAATTATTGTGAAAATTTTGTTTACAGCTATAGGCAAACATCATCTAGCAGATACTTGGCAATCATCATCCACTGATGTACAACAATACAGTGCGCTTCTTTCGATTTGTGGATCAAAACCAATCAAAAACGAAGACTTAATTACAAATTTACTCATTATAAGCTAAAGAAATACACAGAATAGTAATTATGTTACAAATACAATTAAAAACTTTTTGTAATTATACAAATCTGATTGATAATCCAATAAACTACCATTTTCATATATGTTCCCTCATTTTACTCAAAGTAAATTTGTATAACTACTGATTACTTTTCGAAGATAGTAGCTTAGTTTTCTTAACATGTATAAACAGTATTAAAAAAATCTAGATTAGTCCTGTCTTTATTTAGGATTTTTATTGTTCTAATGGAATTATTCTGTAGTAAGCTGAAGGCTTTCTAATAGTGTAATTCTAAGACAAACTAAATTTACAAGCTATTAAACATCATTATTATTACACTGATCTCCTATCTTATGCTCCTAGTTCACTTAACTGATAAATTTTAAAAAAATATTAGTATGTGTTTTCAGAGGCCCATACATGTACATACTAAGTTTTAATTCTGTATTTGAATAAATATTTTCCTGATTAAATAAATAAAGAAAACTGTATATGATTTACGTTAGGATAACTGATACTTACTGAAATTTGTAATAAATTGCAAACATAACCTCCAATTTAATTGGAAACAACATTAGTGTTTTTTCAATCTACGTTTTGCAAAAAACTGTTATCAATTATATTTACCGTTATCCTTCATATACAAATACAAATTTTGTTTTTTTTTTTATTAAAGTCAAATAATATAATATTCTGTTGACTATTAATAAAACAGAACATAAACATAAACTAACCGTATGAAACAAATTCACAGATAAAAGTTTTTAAAATAAATCTGTGATAATATCAGAGTTTCTTCATAATCTGTGCATAATGATACCGGAATACCGGTCATGTTAGGTTTCAAGATTTTTCAAAATTAAATTAGCTATTAAGACAGAAGCAAAAAATATAAGTAATAGGAAGTGATTATTCAAGTGTTTTATTAATTCTAATCTGTGATGTGAAAATATTTACTGGAATTAATATTTATTTTCTCTATTTTTCCAAATATTTGTTCACATCTATGAAGCATGTAATCAATACATATACAAGCTAACCTCGAAATCACAAAGAAACAATTTATTCTGATGTTTAAATTATAATTGTAATACATAAACGTATTAATCTAAAAGTTCGTCATTTTAAATGATATGATAAACAAGTTATGGCGTCATCATTTGCTTGTTAGTAATGAAACCACTAAAGTTTAGTTTTAGGTTAAAAATTCAAGATAATGCTATTTTTAAAATTTATTTTTCTATGTATTTTTTAGTAACACATACACATATTTTTACGTACATAATTAAGGTTTGATGAATAAATTACCAACTAGATAAATAATACTCAAATGGTCACATAAATAGTAGGGAATTTTTTCATTTTGACGTGTTATTTCCTTTATGAAACCCTACTTACACATTTTAATGATTTATGTGTAGTAATTTAACATAATACTACTCAATAATCCTTAAATAATTATTTCATAAACAAATGGATTTGTAAAATTAAGATTTTGTTTGATGACATTTAAGCTTTAACTAATATAATATTTTGTGATACTTAAAAATTCTTTGTTTTAGAATGTATTTCTAAATAAAATAAGTAACAATAATTAGTTGAAAAGTCCTTGCGCAAAGATTTTCTACTAAATAAATATTGTTGTTTAAGTTTTATATTTAAAAAAAAATGCTTAGGTTTTAAATGAGTTATAGAATTAGAACTATTATGTATATGCTATTAAATGCAAATAAAACTGCAAAAAATATTAAAATTCTAGCTTAAGTAGATTGTATTGTATTAAGGGAGACTTCAAAATAAGTTATTCTTTTTCAGCTGCATTTTCTAATCTGAAAAACTCAGAGACTTATGAAGCAGTGCAGACTGAAATTTTAAAAAGTACTATAGATGATGTAGGGAAACATGATTCTAAACCATCTACTTCAGGAGACATACCAAATAATAAAAAGATAACTGGCAGCACTGGAAATTCAGTTCTTGTAAATCCTAAACAGGTAGGCTAGCAAATCTGAATTTTTTAAGCTAATTACATAGGCTTAATGAAATTTCTTGGTTTAGTACATGTGGGTTTTAATTTAAAAATAAATTAATCACTCAAAACAATAGTTTATGACTATCCGAACTTTAAATTTAGTAAATTTGTTAAAACTTACTGAGACAGAACGTTTTCCATCGCTATAGGCCGATCTTCATCATTGTCTTCTGCTTGGAGATATTGGGTCAAGCGGTGATGGTTTTAAAGGTAGGTTTTCGATAGTATCAAATAGTATGGGTGATTTGTATTGTGTTTGTTCGTTTAGTATGTTTGTACTTTGTGTTTTTGTGCAAATAGGGAAAACAAATACATTACATTACCATACATAAACAAAACAACAAACAAAATAGCCCGCAAATTTCAAAAAATATGATACAAAATAGCATACAAAACTAATAACAAGTTACAATACAATTTTTGTAGTTTTTGTTCATAACCCTAGTGATAGGATTGATTTTCATTTTTTTCTGGGTAGTTAACCTGACATGTATAATTTGGCTTGGCATATTTAAACAAAAAATTGTTAAAATAGATTTATAGTATAGTTCGGCTAAATAGGATGAGGTGACTGAAAAATAATAAAAAGTGAACACTTTGAAAATTGTACTAGATTGCAAAGAGTAAACTGTATTTTGAGAATAGTTTCAATTCCCCTAAATGCCTTATCTTTAGTAAGGCAATAAAAATCAGAAATATCAGGGAGGGGGTTTTGAATGTACTGTACCTATAAAATTCAGGCACTTTTGAAATATTTTGCTGTAACTATTGGTGTATGTATTTATTATTAGTTTAAAATGATGTGCTACATAACTGGTAATAATAATATTATAATATATTTAACTAAAACTCAAGTACAAAGAAGAGTTGCTTTGACAATGATTTATTTCTTGAATAAGTAAGTTTTAAAATAAATTAGATTCTTCAGTAGTTTGCTGTAAATAACTTAAATTAATGATGGTAGGTAAGTAGTCTTCCCAATGGATGGCCTTTAAGATCTTTCGTTGGAGGTTATAGATCCAATCTAACCAGAAATAAAATATAAAGAGGATTCAAATCATTCTATTTTCCATTTAAAAAATAATAGCATTAATAAGCTAAATATTACAATAACTAAGATTATGTTATAAGTAACTATAGCGCAACTAAGTAAATACTTTAAGACTTACTTGCTAACACGTTTCATTTACGAAGCTAACTAGAGTATTGATAGATTGTTTCTAAACGTATCAGCAAGTAAGCCTTAAAGTATTCACTTAGTCACGCTATAGTTACTTATAATGTAATCAGTGAATTCAAGATGATTATAACAAGCCACTTTAACTAAGATTATGGAGTCATACAAGATAGAATACCAGTTCTTATATGACTCATTCTTACAGCCCCATAGTTGAAATTACACCCCCACACTTGAGCTCAGGAGTAACGATTTCTTATTGGTGTCACATCTTTACAGTTGACTTTACTTAACTATAATTTTAATTACAGATGAAAATTACATGTGACTTGGTTCCATGTCAGATCAATCTGGTGGCGTTTTCAATAACGAAATAATAGCGGTTAATAGAATTAAATTTGGTTCTGTGGAATGTCGCTAAACTGGATCTAAATGAAATTTTCTGTTTAACTGTATTTCCTAGGTTGTTCTGCGTAAATTTTTTAAAGAATGTTACAAGACTGAAAACAGTTACAATATTATAAAGTAACTTGCAAAGTTGAGCTAATCAAATGTATTTTTAGAGAGGAAACCCGTTATTAAAAGCTATCAGCAATGTTCCTTGGGAATTTGATGAGTCTATTGTGCCAGATTATGTGATGGGTAGAACTTCATGTGCCCTCTTCTTGTCATTGAAATATCATAACCTGAAACCAGAATATATTAATGAGAGGCTCAAACAATTAGGCAAACAGTATGATTTGCGAGTTTTATTAGTTCAGGTATGTTTCATGAAATTATTTTAATATATTGTTGTATTTTATAATTGCTAACAGTTAAAAACACCTGTAAATATTTTATAACTTGCCTATAGTAGCACTTACTTATATTTGTTGAGGGCGGCCGTTTCAGGAGATGTGTCCCATGTCCACTAACAAATAAAAACACCCAGTCAAACTTCGCCGAGCATCTCATATCCACAAAACATGACTACACAAACATAACATTCAACCTACAAATTTGTCATAAACAATACAAAAATAATCAACTATACACAACCGAACAATACGAAATATGCAAACTACACCCTACACACAAACTCAACACACAATTACATTATAACTGACACAGACTTTCTGACATCGTAATTCCTAATACTCACCAAAATACCTCCACACCCCCGCCATAATATCCCACCCTGACCCTAACCTACAAAAATCTTGAGATCAGTTAGAGTCTGAGTTGACAATGGAACACATCTCTTGAAACCACTGTCCTCAACACATATAAGTAAGTGCTACTATAGGCAAGTTTGTAAAATATTTACAAGCGTTTTTAGTGAAAACTAGTAGCTCACGTGAAGATGGAATCAACAAATATGCTAACAGTAATTTTGCTATTTCTATAATTTATTTTTTTACCAAATTGGTTTGAAAAACCTTTTTACTAAAAATGTTTTTGGTTTAAAAAAAAAATCATGGAGAAAATTCTATCATTTTATAAAAGTAAAGCAGTTTTGTAATACAAATCAATAATATATGGCATCTAAAAGATCTATTTTGTTTACAGCGGATAGATGACATCTAGGATTTTATTCTTCATACTCAAAGCATGAAGTCTTCCTCAGAAACAGTTCATTTTAGGAAATATTCATTTAATTGTACAACTTTTAATACTTCTACAAAATCAAGGAATTGTTTGAGATATTTATAGGAATAAAAACATGTTTGAAAATTTATAATTTGTTTTCAAGAATAGAAAAAAAAATTTTATTTTTATTTTGTACAATATAATATAATACATTGCAATATAAGTGTCACATATAAAATATTTTGTAGGTTGATTTACTAAAATTAGAAGCAAATTGGAATTTAAAATTAAAATTTGGATCACTTATAACAATCAAGCTTATAATATAAAAATCATAATTTTAAATAAAACTATATCTAAAGTTGCTGCTAAAAATCAATTCTGATAATATATTTTAAGAAGTTCTAATTTGGTAAGAAAATTTATATTAGTGAGTAATTTTAAAATATGTTTTATTTTAAGAAAAAAATTTACAAAGTAAATTTTTTCTAATTTAGCTGTTATTCATATTGTTACAAATTACTTAATAATAAAAAATTAGTATACAATTAAAAAAAATTTTTAAGAATACTGATTTCTAATGCATGTCATTCCCAATATCCTCTTAATTCAATATTTCCTATATTCTTATCATCAAATATTTTCTGTATTATATTTATCCCAATATTCTGTCATCTGAACATATTTCTATCCTTCTCTTACTTACTTAATCCAGCTTCAATTGTAGAAGATGGCTCGATGTCCATGATAAATTGTCATCGCAGAGCTTCAATAATTTTTGTTTGTGAGTAAGGTATTGATGTCCAAAGCCTCTGCTCTCAAAAGGTCCCTGGCCAGATTTGGATAACAGCATTTAATGAGGATGTGCTATAGGTCTTCTTCTCCACTTTGGGATATGGCGCATTCTTGTGATGCCACTAAATTGAACCGCTAAAGGTAGGCCTGGCTTAAAATTTGTCCCGTCCGAGCTCTGGCCAAAAATGTACATAGATTTCTCTCAAGTCCTCTATACATGTCTTCTTTTGCCGGTTCTTTCCAAAGGTTAAATAGGATCGGCCAACAGGACATCATGACCACTCCTCAGTCCACTTTCTCCTGAATTGCTCTGCGGACTTTTGTCAGTATTATTTGGTCCGTAGGTTACAGGATCCTCTTTAATCTTCTATTTTCTCTTTATGTCTCTTTCGTTTCTCTCTTCCTATTTGTCCTCTAAAATTATTTTTTTGAATTCTCTGCCAGACTCATACTTTTTTGTTTTATATGTTTATTTTTTATGCCTCCAATGAGTTTTGTCATCTATTGTGTTCTGAAATAGTCTTTTTTTGCTTTAAATCCAAACAGACATAACAAAAGTTCTTTCACTAATTTTACAGGTGATTGACATTCATTGTATTTGCACAACCACAGGTTCCTACAAGAATCTGAAAGCCACAAGTTCTTAAGACTTCCTTCACATCTGTGGCTGAATTTGATTCTTTTAAATGTAGGTACTACTTACTAGCCAAAGCCCACCCTCGGCTGTTGAGCCATTTGGTGACACGCTGACCAGTATAAACGAACTTCCTTAAGTGAGTCATCATCATCTCCGGAATGGTCAAGTGAATTACATTTCGGCAGATGACCCGCATCCATTGTATCGTGTCCACAGAGATGGTATTCTGGTGTTGAAAGCACACCGATGAGATGTAAATGGGCGGCCAGGTAGTCATGGTTGGTCTGCATTCTGAACTTGGTAATGCCTACAGCTCGTGGAAGTCTGTGGTTGATGGGCCCTGTGGAGACAAGGTTTTCCCATGTTCTTCCTGCTGATTGCTGTATGAGGTGCAGTTTGCTGGCACAGTCGATAGTTGCATTGATGAGGGCTTTTGTGCTTTGTAACTAGAGTATACAAAGGGGTTGTGCCATGGATGTGCCTTTTTGACCAGAATATCTGCCCTCTCATTTCCATAGATGCTAACATGGCTAGAGATTCATTATAACGTTATATGCCAACCTTTATTTGCCAGGTGTTCCAGGGCTTTTCTTTTATCCATTGTTCTTTTGCAGCCTGTATCCGTATTGCACGATAGGTTTCGGATAGCCACTTGTGAATCATGAAGAAAACTGCCTGTGTAGGGGTTATTTTGTTTAGTTCGGCTGCTGCTGCTTGTATGGCTGCTATTTCTCCATCATAGTTACTCTGGGGAGCTCCTACTGGTAGGTATCCCTCAAAATTTCGATTGTAGTAGGTAGTTCTGGTTGCACCTGTTTCCGGTATTGATGACCTATCCGTGTATATATGTAACCATTCTGGTCGTGGATACTCTTCTTTTAAAGGTCATTCTACACAGATTCTGATCCACATATTTTAGCTGTTCTTGAAATTAACTGCATGCTCTCTTACTTTAATGACATTTTTTAACTTGTGTTTGTCAGAATTGCAAAGAAATATTTATCAATCTGTGTTAAGTCTTAAGTTGTTTCCTTGAGCAGCTATCTTTAACAGGTCTGCCACTATATGAATTATTTCCTGCTCCAAAATCCACTAGTCTTGTAGTTTGAGGTGAAAAGGGTTTTATTAGTTAAAAATTATAAGTGTTATAATTTTTTAAATAAATTAACATGAAATTGTCAATTCATCTATAGAATAATTTCATTAAATAATAAACAATATTGTAAAACCATTCAAGTTGTTCTTTCACAGGTGGATATGAAGGAACCTCATCATCCACTTAAGCATTTGACACGAGTATGTCTCCTTGCAGATCTCACATTAATGTTAGCTTGGAGTGCTGAGGAAGCTGGTCGTATAATAGAAACATATAAAATTTTTCAGCACAAACCTCCGGACCTGATTATGGAACGACAAGAATCAGATCCTCACTTAAAGGTAATTATGGAAGTGGTTCTTTACAAATTTTGAGTTACTTTTATTTTATCTGTTAACATTTTAATGACTTGTATGCACAGTAGAATGGATTTTATGCATTTTTTATTAAGAAGCTATTAGCTTAAAACACTTGTAAATATGTTACACTACAGGTATAGTAGCACTTACTTTTATAATTGTTGAGGACGATCATTTTGGAAAATGTTTCCCATTGTAATTCATTTTACTGTCTGAGTTAACAATGGGATACATCTCGTGAAACGGCTATCCTCAAGAATTATAAAAGTAAGTGCTACTATACCTATAGTGTAACATATTTACAAGTGTTTTTAGTCAAAAACTAGTAGCTCAAGTGAAGATACATTAATTTGCATACTGTGGATAGTTAGTAGCTGCGTGAAGCATTTATTACACTTAAAAATGTGTGTTATCTTCCCCAGTTAGACATAATTAGCAAATAGATATTTTAAAATAACTACACTCTTTGATTCTCCTAAAATTTGTTTTCATTGGTCAAATGTTTCTTATTTTTATTTTTCTAATTTATTATAAGGCATGCCACTGTAAATAAGGTTAAATTTTTAGAAACCTACTCACCTGTTAACAATTTTTTGTAAATAAATCAATGTTCCCTATTTTGTAGAAACATTGAATTTGCATTAAAACATTTTAAACCTTATTCACCTGCTTAAGATTTTTTGTAAATGAATCTATGTTCCCTATTTTGTAGAAACAACGAATTTGCAATAAAACATTTTAAACCTTATTCACCTGCTTAAGATTTTTTGTAAATGAATCTATGTTCCCTATTTTGTAGAAACAACGAATTTGCAATAAAACATTTTAAATCTTATTCACCTGTTAACAATTTTTTGTAAATGAATCTATGTTGGCTAACTTGTAGAACCAACTCTGCAACTTAAAAATTTTTATTTTATGATAATGTAAAGTTTTTTCATTTTGTTTTTCAGCTGGTGAATGCATTAACTTCCGTAAGATCTGTGAATAAGACAGATGCAACAACCCTGTTGTCTACTTTTGGGAGTTTAAAAAAAATTGTAAATGCATCTCAGGATTCCCTTGCATTGTGCCCTGGCTTGGGCCCTCAGAAGGCTGTAAGGTTATATAAAGCCTTACATCAACCTTTTTTAAAGAGTGGGAAAGTAGCAGAGAGAAAGACGGGAATTACAAAATTCTTAAAGGCGTAAGTTGCAATCCTATATTATGAAGACAAAGATCCTTTTATATTAAAAGAATTTGAATTGAAATACACACATATGAACTATATATATATATATATATATATATATATATATATATATATATATATATATATATATATATAGTGATATTATATGTTGTTCATTATTTTTTCGTTGCACTGACTTTAAGAAGTTATTATTATTAATTGTAAACAATTTTTTCCACCACTAAGCGCAATAATTTTACCTTATGTGATGAGGCACCTTTTGGTTACTTGACCATTGTCAAATCACTCAGAGTGAAAAAATTGTATACAATTAATAATAATAACTATATATATATATATATATATATATATATATATATAGATTTGACATATATATATATATATCAAGATTTGACAATGGTCAAGTGACCGAAAGGTGCCTCATCACTCAAGGTAAAATTATTGCACTTAATGGTGGATAAAATTACTTACAATAGTAGTATATTAACTTCATAAAGTCAGTGCAATGGAAAAACAATGGATAACGTAAAATATCAAGAATATATATATATATATATATATATATATATATATATATATATATATATATATATTAGGTTAGTTTTGGTTGGTAAAGATTATTTAGATTTTTTGGACTAGGAGACTGACAGACTTACCTTGGTAAGAGTCCACTCTGTAGTCTTGAAATAGAAACACATAAAAGCACTTATCCAATGATATATTTCAACCACACAGTGGTCTTTGTCAATTAAAGAGAAAACACAAAAAGAATATTCTTCATTGATAAAAGTGTTGATTCCGATTATTATTTTGTTAGCTATTAAAATATGTCTGTGGAGTAATTTATTGGAAAAATAGTTAATTACAACTATGTCTTATGTATGTATTAGTTGCTTTGAATAAATTAAATGATTAAAGTAGATACCTATTTGAGATAACGAAAATATTATTATTTATGACGCAACAACAAAGTTATATATCTCAACTTTACAAACTAAAATGACTATTACTGAAGTTATATTGATTTCATATCCTGCTCTATTTTATAACTTTTTCTATTTAGCAAATGTATTTATCCGGTAATAAATATTTTTATTTTACTAACAATATAAATAAGTTGTCATTCTTAGTGATATACACATCACCTTCACATGACATTCCATTGGCAGTTCGCATTACTTTTCTGCTAAAGTGAATACAACATCGTAGTATCGCGCCCGCCATTCTATTGCGTTGTGGTTTTGTATCAAAGTGCGATGATTGATCAGTTTTATGAAGTTTAAGTTTAGTGTAATTACTTTTTTTTGTGGTTGTGTTGTTATCAGTTAAAGATTAAGTGTCAGTTTTATTATGTTTTTATTTATTTTAATTGCCTATTGTTTATTCAAGTTTGTGTTTTTAGTCTGGTGTAATTATGACTGTTTCGAGGTTACGTTGTTTTCAGTTTCCCGTTAAAGGGAGAGTGCCACTTTCACTCTGCCATGTTAATTAAATGGGAGTTTTAATGTTCAGTTAGGTACAATTATCTCTAAAATGATTAAAGATATCATAATGAAATTTTTAGGCAGTTATTTTCACTATGGAAATACAATACTCTATAAAAATATCCCATATAAAAGTTTTTGGCAATTGTTTACTTTATCCACATAAGCGATTTTCGGCCAAAATATTTTACTGGGCGATGCAGAAACCCTTAATGAACACCTGCAGAAAAAGGGTCCCACCAGATGTGGAGAAGGTATGCCATACTAATCCAGAATGTTGAGGAAGAAGGTACCCCAGGGGAATTGACAGTAGAAGAAGAAGTAAACAATTATCTGCGGGAACCATTAGCTAGTCCAGTTTGTGATGTTGGGAAGTATTGGGCAGTACAAAGTGCCAAATACCATCATTTGAGTGCCATGACAATAAAATACCTGTCTGCCCCACCCGCAACAGTGTTTTCTGAAAACCTTTTCTTAACTTCAGGAGTTATATGTGACAAGAGGCGAAACCGGCTTGACCCACAATGTGTTCAAATACTTGTGTTTTTTAACAGAAATGTACATTACCTGCCAGACTTTTAAATATTAAAAACTACCCTATTTGTATTAATTTTTTACTTTTTATGTTGTTCGTTTGTTTTTAATTTTTGTTTTGTTTTGAGAGACAAAATAAATAGGCTTAGGTATTTTTTCAAACTTCATAAAATAGTGTAAAGTTCACATTTTTAACTTTAAAATGACTCATTACTTTTATCTGATATGTTTTTATGCTTTTAAAAATTCCTATTGATAAATCAAGTTTGAAGGTTTTGTGTAGCCTATTACATTAAAACAGAACTTTTAAAAGGTTTTGCCATATGACCAAGATGTTACTAAATTAATTATTAGAGACCTAGCATGTAAGCTAATATAACATGAAAAAATCGAGAATCGAAAGGAAAATTTTAGAATCAGAATCGAAAATTTTAGGAATTGGGCCATCCCTAATATATATATATATATATATATATATATATATATATATATATATATATATATATATATATATTTCAAGAAATTCAATGAAATAACAGCAGAAAGTGGATAAAATTTAAGAAATTTATTAGAATTTAATCAAATTAAAAACTAAAATAATTTTGAACGGTTGTTATAACACGGATTATTCAATGCTTATTCATGTTTAAAATAAAAGTTACTTTGTGAAAATTATATATATTGAAGGAAAAAATATATACTTTTAATCATGAGAAAAAATATAACTTTTAATCATGCCTAAAAAGATAATGTTAGGAAATGTTTTTTTTTTTTGTTTCATTATACAGGATGCAGCAGCATGACTTCCTTTTTTCAAATGCGCACTATTCAGTTGGTTAAAGTCATAGCGAAGCGCTAGTGGTTTCGCTCGGTAGGCTGGAATCTAAAGTTTTGCTCTGGCACAGTTCAGTCGCCATCATGTGTAGGAACAGCAAGGAGCTTGGTTTTCCCATTAAGGCCTACATTTCGAGTAGATGTTATGTAATTGCATGCCAGCGTGTCTTTTGGCATCGCTTTAATTTAGCCCCGTTTGCCCATGTTCCGGACTGAAAATCAATCGTTACATGGGTTGTTACATTTAGACAAACTGAGAGTACGACAAGAACTGCAGTTCCTTGCCCCATTAGATCACCGGACAACATTGAGGCAGTGAGAGCTTCATTTTTACGAGAGGACATTCATGTGTCTGCCCTTGGACTTTCAGATCGTTCTTTGAGGAGAATTCTTCATAAACATCTTCATTTTTATCCTTACAAGATGGTGACTGTGCAGGAACTTTCTGAACGTGGTTTTAATTCTTGGAGGAACGAGTGTGAGGTTATGCTCAAAGTCATTCCTGAGAACGGTATTGTTTTTTTAGTGATTAGGCCCATTTTCATTTGTGTGGTTCTGTCAACAAACAAAACATGCGCTACTGGGCTGACACCAATCTTCGAGAATTGCATCAAAGGCCTTTGCATACACCAACAAATACAGTTTGGCAAATTCTTCAGCTGCAGTTATTGGTGCCTGGTTCTTTTAGGAAAATTATGTCACAGTGATAGTGAATTCAGCCCGGTATGTAAACATGTTACAAGAATTGTTTTCCAATAGATGAGTTGGACTTAGGGGACATTTGGTTCCAACAAAACTGTGCAACAGCACACACTTCAAGATTATCGATGGCTGATTTGAGGGAACGTTACCCAGATCACCTCATCTCAATTAGGGGGGGATTGGGAGTGGACCGATTTGGCCCCTTGTGATATTTGTCTATAGGGCTTTTAAAATCCCGTGTTTACACTAACCGCCCAAGGACCGTACAAGATTTGAAGACCAACATCCACGAAGAAATTGGCAACATAACACCTGCTATGCTGGCAAGAGTCAATGTGTCGACAATGGCGGACGCCACTTACCTGATTTGATCTTCAAAACTATGTGAAAAAAAAACTTTTGGTATGTACCTACTTCATAAATTTATGTTTCTTAGGAGGGGTTCTATTGTGTTTTGAAAAAAGGAAGTTATGCTGCTGTGCCCTGTACAATTATTTGTTTGCTTAACATACTTTATGTTAGTGTACAATTTTACAAAAATTAATCTGAGTATTAAGGATATTATGTATAAACTTTTAATTTTTATTGATAGTATTAGTGACTTAAAGGCTAAGTAAAGAATGAAAGGCATGTTCAAATCCTATCCATTAACATCTTTTTCTGTATTTTTAAAATCTTAATGGCCTGAAATAAAGGCTATTAAAGTGTCAGTTGACTTAGATGCAGATTTACAAAGTTGATTAATATCAGGAAAGTACTTTTTAAATGTTACCAAAATTTGAGCTCAGCTTGTAAACAAGGATAATAATTAAATAACAGCAAAACAAACTCAATCATTAATTTTCTCGTAAGCATTTCTATTTCAAAGTCATTGTCATTGTCAGTGAGTATAATTACAAAAATTCTAAACTATAAATTATAGTTAAAACAAAAACTTGAAAGTTATACTTTAAAATTTGGGTCTGGTTTTGATTTTATCATTAAAATATGTATAGGAAAATAAATCATGCATTGTGATCATTATTTATGTGGAATAAACCTTGGTTAAATAATACTTAAAAATTTTAAGCACAAATATTTTATTCTAACCTAATGTACATTTTAGTTACCCAGTACATGTTCAAACATAATAATGGTTTGTTTAAAACATTTAATAAAGATTAAAATTTTATTATACACTACATGAACCATTAAAAGACATGAAAAATATATTTATCTAATAGCTCATTCAGTTGTATCTTTTAACAATCAATATAATCCATATGGTACACTCTGCAGTGAAGGTCTAAATTAATAGATTGACATTGAGTTTAGCACTTGAAATAATTTATGTCAATTCATTTCTTTCTAATGATTTGTTCTCGAACTTTTTTCTAAGTCCTTGAATACATGAATACATCACTTCTGCATTGGAATAGCTCAGTTCACAAATCAGTCATCAATAGGCTTGTTATTGTTAGCAGTGTATTTAATTTAACTTTTAAAACTTTAAAGGTTTTAATTGATTATAATCATTGGGTTAAACAATGGATGTAACATTTTGCTTCGCAATATGAACTTTATTTTCACTACTATTTTCAAGGACATCAATATTTTCATCATTTACGGTAACACGACTATCTACACAACTGCCAGATAATATTCCACTTACTGTTTCTACACCATTTTTATTTATGTTGAATCAGTTCTTCGTAGTCGGACCCAAATTCTTCCTCTATTAACTGTCATTATTGGTCAAAAATCATCTTCATTATTTTCAAATGGAATCCAATTAGTTTCCCTAACTGTTAGTTTTTCTACATCTATTAGTTCGTCTTCAAAAAAACTCCACTTGTTAGAAGGCCAGCACATTTGTCTACCATTATTAATGTTTGATCTAAAAAAAAAGAATTACAAATGAGCACAACGATACTAATCACTGTACAGTCACGAAAACCTATCATAACCTCAAATTGCTACTGTCAAGCTTAACACATGAGATGTCTGCCAAATGTTCTTGCACGAAGCGTAATTGCATATCTCCTACAAACGTGAGGGCCAGAAAACGAATTAAGGAATAATTTTAGACATAAATGATATTTTTCATAATCCCTATTTTTATTACTCATGAGTTTTTAGACTAGTATGTCAACTATTTTGACCATAATTAAAGGATAATTTATAACTTGGGAATATATATAATATCAAAACATTTTTAAAAAACAAAATAAATTCTCAAAATTTTACTGTTGTGATGTCTTTACAGAAAAAAAATTGTTAAATTTTTAAAGTGTGCAAGTATTATAACATTGTTTACCATTCATTGAGAATTTTTTCCAGGTCAAATTCTTGACAACAGAGTAAGGATTTTTGTACTTAAAATGGTGATAATTAAGCAAAGGAACAATAGTATAATAAACACATCATACAAGGTTTCCCTGTGATCTATGACATTTTGAAGCATGGAAAAACAAAAGCAATTGTTGGAAAATTAACGAAAAACGATAAACAGTAAAATAATTATATTGTATTTAATAATTGTTTTTATTGATTTTAGGCAGCATTGTAAGTATATTTTTGAAAGATTATTATATAATAAAGATTATAACTGTATTTATGGTATTTTATTAACTCTGTCACAACATATAAAGAAAAAGTCATTAACCACAATAATGATATAATATGTCCTCATACATGGTAAACATTTCACTATATAACATTTTGATCATGGCTTATAGAACTTTAGCTGCTGTTGGGACCAACCAGTTCTCTTTGTTTATGTTTATGGTTTTTAGTTTATTTTCAGAGTAGCATGCGTGTGAGAAATTTGTTATTCTGCTTAGTATCTTGAAAGGTTTTGATATTAATTTTTTTCAAGCTCTCATTTTGGTTATTTTCTAATTAGTTGATCAGTTCTCAGTATGGTATAATTATCATAATCGGCATTGCTTTATTGAGGGTTTATAGTTGTTTTGTTAAACAAAACCTTTGTCTTCTTGTATTCCATGTATTGTACAAGGTCACTGGCCAAACCCAAAAGATTAATGACCTGAAACATTTCTTTGTTAAAACATTATAAAATGATTCAAGAAAACTGAAAATAGTGTAAACATATGGGTAATATTTATAGTAATTTATAAAGTTTACCTTGTTTACATAAGTTCATAAGGTTTACATAAAAATTAGTGTGTAAGTATTACAAAATATTGATTTGATTAAGCAATTTCGAAAGTAAATGTTAAATCAATTTTATTGAAAACATTATCTTTAGTGATGAATCGACTTTCCATTTAAGTTATTAAACAAAACTTTAGAACTTGGAGCAGCAAAGTACCTTATCAAGTTGTGGAAAATGTTTGGGATAGCTAACAGATAACATTTTTTATGTATTGGTTGAGAAAAAAGTGTTTTTTTAAACTCTCAAAGGAATAATGTATTTGGATATTCTGGAAAACTTTAATTCCACAGATTAATAAAAATGACCAAAAATACAATTTACACTTCATTTGAAATGATAAACCACCTTATTGGATCATTGTCACCAAGGATTTCTCTAATCCAGGGATTTTCATTTACCATTTTGGTCAATATGGCCAACCACATTATACCATGTACGTGAGCCTGTTCTTTAAACCTGTTTAAAAAATGATAAACATATATTTTAAAAAACTGGATGTTTTCTTACACATAACACCAAAATCAGGTATGTAAGACAATTTATTAATTTATATGAATTCTTAAAGTAATAAAGCCCATTTTGATTAATCCAAGAATGTACGAGTATAAATTCATACACGAGGCAAAAATGTTTAAAATCCAGAAGTTTTTAAAATAATAGTTCATATGCTTTTAAAATGATTTATTTTCTAACCCAGATTTGATGTCCCAGTATTTTCTAACTGGAATTTTTTTTAACACGTTCAGCACGGCTAGCATACCCGTGCGCTCTGGATTCCCTTACGAGGCACAGAGAGCGTGCCTGTGCGCTCCCAGCTGATTTTCTTAGAGACGGCGAGCTCACCGGCACGCCCACTCCCATTCTAATTGAAACTTCTCTAGTGTCGATATGTGTTTGTATAAAGGTTTGATTTTTACGTCAGTGCTTCAGAAGAGTTTGGAGAACATTGTGCCTGAGTCGTTTTTAAATCCGACCATCACAAGTTTACTTTTGATGCTTCAATTGAAACAATGCTTCAGGGAGTTTTATGAACAGATTTAATTTGGTTTAACTTTTATATTTTAATGTCTTTTTTTTAGTTTGAACCACTCAACGCCGCAAAATATCAGGTAAAAACAACGATCTTAAAAATTAATCAAGGTTTCTGAACTAACACAAGAATAAACGATAACTGCCCTATTAGAGTGAATGAACCAACTCGAGGTGGGAACAGACTATTGTAAATATGAGTCATTGACAAAATGCTTGGACGCCTGGAAACCTATTGTGTCACCATAAGATTGTAGTAAACGTATGTCAGCTAATCTTGGCTATAAATAGTCTCGGACGTGACATATGCATTATCTATGTCTCCGTTTACATTATCGATCTCCGAAACACATGGCACAAACATTCAGAGTTAAACGTTGAGTGCTTATTTTAGTAGTAGGGTCTTCAGTTTTGTATGTAAATTATCTTTTTTTCTGTCTTTTTTATTGTGTTTTATTGTTTGTCATACAGTAATTTAACATTTGTATTTCTGTTTTATAATTGTGACCCGATAAAACAATATTTTAGTGTCTAATACACTGTTCTGATGTCCCCAATAAACAAGTATATGTTAGAAATAAAATTATTGAGATGAAAACAACGGGCTCGATAATTAGATGCTACGACAAGCTATGCAACCTGCATAGCGTTCCACTGCCGTCAGAGGTGGAAGTTAACGAAAAACAGACAGTAGTTTTGATGAGATCACCAATATCGCCACCGTCCTGAAAGTGTTAACCTGGGTTTGGGCTCCCAAACCCGCCCAGCCCTTGTAGCAGCCAACCTCTAGTGAGCTACCTCAGTCTCACATGCACATGCGGTTAGTATCCCTACTGCGAGTGAAGGTAACGGGATTGATTGCCCATGTACCAAGCTCATAAGCTCTTTCCATGGAGAATCAGGAGATAGTGAAATGAAACATTACGGTAAGTGTCGTGCCAAGAGCGGGATGAAAAAAACCTGTCAAGAAAGAATCCCAGCCAGGAAAAATCCCTTCACAGATCATGCAGGAACCCTTGGGGGCTACCTTATGCTAAGGGATAATTCCTTAGAATATTTAGTTCTATGACGTGTTGCTATTTATGTTCCTTAAAATTTAACATTAATTTTTTATGGCTATAAATAGAACTGTGTTACATAACTAGTTGTTTTTTTCTTATGAACTAATTATGATTTTTTTTAATGAACCTTTGTACTGCAATGTGCTGCTATCTGCTGATTTTATTTTAAAGTGTCTAAAACATTTGTATAGAAGATAATTCAAACTAAAATCCGTGACGTGTTCTGCTAATGTGCAAAATAATAGCAATTATTATTGAAAATCAATTACTTATTCCATAAGTACTACAGCACATGTATTTCATTGAAAATTGTGCTTACAGCTTACTATACTAGTTTTGCCAATATTGTTTTTATTCAGAGAAAGAAACATACACTAATTTCACTAAAACACTTGTAAATATTTTACAAACTTGCCTTATGTAACGAACGTTACACAACCGAACAATATGAAATATATAAACACTTCAAACTACACCGTATACACATACTCAAGACACAATTACATTATAACTCACACTTTTTGACACCACAACTCCTAATGCTCACAAATTACACCCCCCTCCATAATATCCCTCCCCAACCTAACACCCTATCCTACGAAAACCATGAGATTAGTTAAGTCTGAGTTGACAATGGAACACATCTTCCAAAACGGCCGTCCTGAACAAATATAAGTAAGTGTTACTATAGGCAAGTTTGTAAAATATTTACAAGTGTTTTAGTGAAAACTAGTAGATTCCAGCTCTACGTGAAAACAAGTATTTGTAGATTCCAGCTCACGTGAAGATGGAATCAACAAATACTTGTTTCACTATCTATATACAATAACAAATTATATAAAAAGCTCTTAAAGCTGTAGTCATAAATGTTTTGTATCAAAGTGATGTCTTCATTTTGAATATCGAACCAAGTGCTGTTCGATAACTGGTCCATTGGTTCGAGGTAATCACCATTGCAAGGAACTAGTGAACCTCCAAGATGTTGTAGCATAATAATCATTCATCTTGAAGTGTTATTAACATCTGTTGAACATATTACAGTAACGTGTTTTCATATGACATAAAGAACACATGAATTGTTTTTTACGCATATTTTGTAGACAACAATTTCTATCAAAATGTTTAATATATGTTGTGTTTTTATAGTGAAAATAGTGTTTGCAGTGAATCCCGAAAGCCTTTGTGCTACTTTACGTTCGCAAACGAAGTATTATGAAAATGAAGTTTTATACGTATTTTTGTGGTAGGTTATATTTATTGAAAATTGTAAAATTTTTAGGCAAAAGAAACAACAAAAGTTTGTGTTTCACGCTGATTTTTATACATCAACAGAAAAAATATATACTCTCTAGCATTAGAGCATTAATTCTGTATAAATTTACCTCAAAAAAAAAAAAACCATCTATATCATGAAAAAGTTTAAACATATTCCAGTATATAGACTAATAATAAAAATTCGATATAATTTATTTAATGACAAACTCAAATAAATTAAATCTAAATTACTCCTTGACTTAGATCTCATCAATTCTACAATGAAATGTAAAATCAATTTGAAAGAATTCCTAAAAAATGTTAATACATTACATTACAGTATTTATTTACGATCATGAAAATCCTAAATTAAATTTAAAATATGAAAGGTCTTTTCACACTTGACCAAGAAAATATTCTTAATAATCAATAATTGGTTTTAAATTTGTAAGAAAATTAAAAATTATACAATGTTGAAGAAGATAAATGATGAGAATTAGGGAGAAAAATATTTTCAATACTTATATGACTTGAAATTATAGTTATCTCATTATAACTAAATACATTAATCGAATTGTTTCTCTATTTAGATCCATAATGCATTGTTTAATAGTGAAAAGATAACTAATACATTAGTACTGTACTGGATGTGTTAATTTAATCAGTTTTTATCTCGGCGTTCCTTAATAGTAATATATATTTATATAATAATAAATTATTCTCTTGAGCAACTGTGAGATATAAATGACCAAAGAAAATTAACTATAAATAAAAAAAACTTACCGTGAATTAAGGTGTTGATATATATTAAATAAAGTTTATTATAGTATTATGGTTTAGTTAATTGTAGAGCCTTGTGTTTATACTAATAAAGTGTAATATTCACTGGCGCTTTACGTTGTTCCCACAGCCTTCCACTATTCTATTTCAGTTTACCGCTACTTTGTTGCGTAGCTATTTATTTTTGAAAACAAAAATGGCGAGCGTTTGGAAGTGTTCGTCTGCTGTTGAATTTGTTTCCATTAATATTCTAGGCGTTCGTTTCTTTATAGAGGGTAGCGCTTCTTAATATATGAACCAAATTTGGATTCTTCAAGCGTAAGAGGCGGAAACCTTGCGTTGTTAACTAAAGCCTCTTACTGCCAAGCAACTATATTCCTTGCTTTGGAAGAAGGTAATGAAATGGCCTTTGTCAGCAAAGTTCCTGCACGAATATGCAAAGGTAAGTTTATTAAGATAATATTTGTTAGTAATTTCAACACTTACCTGACAATAGGCAATAAATCTATAGTTTATGGATTTACATACAGACATGGGTGATAACTTGTAAATTCAGTTGAACATTCCAAAGTCGAAGCTAACTGTTTTTACCTCGTGTAGTTGAAATTTTTTATATTAGGTCATGGTAATTTTTAGTGTTATTAAAAACCAAATATATTTTAGCCATATACTTTATAGCTATAAGGGTAATTGCTTACATTTCTAAAGTAGCTACATATTTGTATGGAACATTCCAAAACATGTCCAAAGGCTATTTTTATTGATATTTTAAAACTTTTTGTGTGTTGGAACGTTATTTTTCATCATATTAACTAGGTAAAAAATTAAGTGTGGAGTAGTAAGTTGTGCAACGTCTACGGAGTGATACAGTGGAATGCTACAGTCATAACTGTAGTTGGTGTTTTTGGAATCTAAACTTTGGTAAATACGCATATTGCCCACCCCCAATGGAATGTGTATAAAATGAATAGAAAATCTTAAATATATCTTTATTGAAATATAGGTCGCCTATTAAGTATCCAGTCAGTCTAAATTTGATTCTAATTTTATATATTTAAGTTAGGTAATGTATGAAACTACAACCAAATCTATCCTGATTGGACTCTTTATAGATATTTATTGTAATGTATAACAATTTGACCTTGCTGAACACAAATCTGAAGTTTTTTTACTGCAAACACATATTTACATTAAAAAAACCCCTAACCTACCCTGACCTGATTGATGTTTACTAACGCTCTGATCGGCAAAATTTTTTTTCTGATAGATTTGACATTGCTAACATTAGAACACAAATATTAACTTTTTCCGTAGAAAATACAAAAAGTTAATTTTTTTGCACATTTTTAATGTTAGTCTGTAATAGCATGTATAGCGTGAACCGGCAGCACAGTAGCTACAGCGCACTGCACTAAGTCAAAGTCAGTTTATTTTAATACTAAACTTAAAATCTTAATATCTAACTTAACAACATCATTATATACCTACATTAAAATATACATAATATGAAGTATCCAGCCAGGGTAGATTTGGTTATAATTTTATTCACCTTCTACTATCCACCTATACTAAAATGTATCTACGTAGTATTGAGTCAGGATAGATTTGGTTATAGTTTTATACGACATTATTATATACCTACATTAAAATATACCTATGAAGTATGAAGTCAGGATAGATTTGGTTATAATTCTATTCTACATTACTATCTACCTATATTAAAGTATACCTACGAAATATCCAGTCAGGATAGATTTGCATATAATTTTATACAACATTACTATCTACCTATATTAAAATATACCTATGAAGTATCCAGTCAGTATAGATCTGGTTGTAATTTTCTGAATCGGCAATAAGTTTAAATATTTACCAAAATTACAACCAAATCTATCCTGACTGGGTACTTCGTACGCATATTTTAATATAGGTATATAGTAATGTATAAAATTACAACCAAATCTAGACATAGTGCAGTGCGCTGTAGCTACTGCGCGCCTGGTTAACGCTATAGGCCTACATGCCATTACAACCTAACATTTAAAATGTAAAAAAAGTAACTTTCCGTATTTTCGGGAAAACGTTGATATTCGTGTTCTACACATTAAAGCGAGTAATTTAAATAAAAAATTTTTTAACAATATCAATAAGACTCGTTAACGCTATACATGCCATTACAACCTAACATTTAAAATGTGAAAAAAAAGAAACTTTCCGTACTTTCCGCGGAAAAATGTTGATATTCGTGTTCTACACATTAAAACGACTAATATAATAACAAAAAAAATTTTTCAACACCAACGTCATTACGTCTATATTTTTACCAAAATATCAATGAAAATAGCTTAAGAACATGTTTTGGAATGTTTCATACATATATCTAACTGTTTCAGAAATGTAAACAACTATAGCTGTAAGTACAGGTAGATACTAAGGTAGTGCTTTGTTTTACCTGAATAAAAAATTGATTTTATATCTTTTTGTTGGTAAATGTTTAGAAGCGCGGACACCTGCAATATTTTTTATAATTGTTCAAAACCACGAAAAAGGACGATATCCACAAGTAATTTTTTCTTTTTCTTTGAGGAAAGTTACTTTTTTAAATTAAAAGTAGGGTAAAAAATTCTCAGCGGAGGCATAAGTTGTGAATGGGCGCAGAGTGATACAAACGTTTCGTGGCATCACGACTGTAGTTTGTGTTTTAGCAATCTAAACTTTATGTAACTAAACCACGTCTTTATGCTATATTGATAACTATTATTTTTGTTACTGCCAAAGAAGGTGAATTTTATATATCTATATTGAAATATACCTATGAAGTATCCAGTCAGGATAGATTTGGTTCTAATTTTATAAATGTAACCATTTAGATAGTGTAGAAAATTAAAACCAAATCTAACCTGACTGGACACTTTTTAGGTATATTTTAATATAGTAATGTATAAATTTAAAACCAAATCTATCCTAACTGGAGACTTTATAATTATATTTAAATATGTGTATAAAAATTAACCAAAAACGTTTCTCAAATATCTACACTCGTAAAGTTGTGTGACATACCACGGCCGATGCATACAACCTTATGCGCAGCACTGTGACATCACGAAACATTTGTGTCACTCCGCGCCCATTCACAACTTATGCCTTGGCTGAGAATTTTTTACCCTACTTTTAATTTTAAAAAAGTAACTTTCCTCAAAGAAAAATAAAAAATTACTTGTGGATATCCTCCTTTTTTGTGGTTTTGAACAATTATCAAAAATATCTTAGGTGTTCGCGCTTGTAATTTACCCTTTTGTTGTGTTGGAAATATCGTAAATGTGTCTTTCAAAATTCTACACAATTTTATGTTATGATTTTTGTTTTATTTTTTTCAAAAAGAAATAAGTTGGAATAACGCAGTATTACAAATTGCTAGTTTTTGGGGTCCACCATGCTTTAAGAGTTTACCTGTGCTGTGTTCCAAGGTAAACGTTTTTGCAATATTTTTTAGTTTTTTCTCTTATGTAAATACCAAAATATGTAAATGAATTTATTATAGTAAGGTTATTTTGAATTGTCAAATTTGAAATTTGTTCCAAATATTGTCCTACATAAGTATTTTCATCATTTCCACATCAGTTTTAGGGTATTTTTATACTAAATAATAATTGATCTATACCCAAAATATTCAATGTCGCAGATGAACAGTTTATTTTTTAGTTCTCAAACTCATTCCAAAGCAAACTATGAGGTTTAAATTAAATTTTTATATACAGAATGGAAGCAAGCCTACAAACCTTATCATATTATACTGAAACAAATCCTGCCATAATATCTTCAAGGTCATTACTATTAAGATGGGATGTAATTTATAGGGGTACAGTTTCCCTATTCATTTTGTTACATGATGAAAAAAGTTAAACTTTTTTTATTTAAATAAATAAAACCTTTTAATTACAAATAACACTTTTTATTTATACCTTTGTATGAGTCTCAATAGCAACACAATTATCTTCAGAGGAAATTATTATTAGAATCTTACAGGATAACGTAATAATTTCCTGTCTTGATAATTATTGCACAGGAATAATTGCGTTTAGTTCAAGTTATAATTAATCTAATGCGTGAACTCAGGATATATGTACACATTTTCAATAATATTGACTTATTTTTTTACCTCCAATAAATTAAAAAAATAATTTGTTTAAAAGTCTAAAACTAAAAATTATTAGTACTTCTTTCAATAAGCTAAAAATATTTTATTATTGGTTGATTCCAAATAGAGTGGCACATTATTTTGTGAAAAGTAAGATCAAAATAAAAATAGTTTTTAGCAAAGGATACTTACTTAATGAATACTGTATTTTTTTAGAGTACAGCCGTTGCCGCAAATTGGAAACATTGCCATGCAAGTCCAATGCATGAGCAAGGGCTACAGCTACACGCCGACTGAATGATAGTCCAACTTTTGAAGCACAAGTTAAAATGGTAAGATATATTTTGTTACTGAATATTATAGTGTATTGTATTAGTTAATTTCATTCATCTTCGTGTGAACTACTATTTTTTAATTGAAAACACTTGATTGATATCACTAGTCAAAAAACCATGACATGATATTTTTCAAAAGACGCGTTTCACACTAGATCAGTGCATTAAAATAGTCTCAAGATGTACAACAGAAAAATTCCAATTATTGTTTGTATTGGTTATTTATAATACATACTTTATTTGATTTAATTTCAGACAAAATAAATCCAAAAGGCTAAGTGTTTTGATATTTTAACACTAGTAAATCATAAATTTAATAGAAACCTTGTATTCCTGAATTTTGTCTAAGATCATGGTATTTTTAAAATGAGGGATCATTTTTTTGTCTATTAACCGACTGAGTAAACGTTGTGGCTGAAGAGGGGTAACTAGCAGCACAGTAGTAGTAATTCACATATTTACGGCACACAATGTTTACTGGTTCATGTAGTAGTGCTACTAGTATTCCATCTCCGGTCACTATGTTTACTCGATCTAGTAGTATTTTATGGGGTCAGAATGAGTGTATTTTCAAGGTGTTATATGTATTTTATATTTATACTTACTTATTTTATAGTTAATTTTGCAGTTATTGTTTTATCTGTATCTAAGTACTTATTAGGAATTTTAAAAAATTACCTTAAAAAAAGAAGTGGTTACTTTAAATCATATTCCAGAAGATGGCAAAATGTGTACAGTAATGAAGTGCATTATAACAATTCATTACATTCATGTATTTGGTGTCGTTTGTGCAGTCATTTTGTCTCGTTAAATATGTCTGTCACATTTATACATTTTTTAAATGAGCTATTTACATGAGTAAGGCGGTTTTAATTGTTTGTAGTATAAAAAGCTTGAACTAATAAAGAAAGCACATTATAGCAGTTTGAAATTTACTGGTTGACAAAATTAAAAAGGAACTATGAGAAATGATATGGTGTTAAAGCTGCCAGCTTCAGTAGACGACCATATCTCACAAAATTCAATAACTTGTTTAGTGTCTGGTTACATCATTTAAATTAGAAAAAGATTTATGAAATTGTATTTCAACCCAACTAGTACAACTATTATCCACAGCCCTGCTATTAATAAGTTGTGTGGAAAGTTAAAATTTTATATCATTATTAGTTATTAAAACTCATACACAGAAAAAAATAGTTATTAAATAACTTTAACTTCAAAACATTCTTGTAGTATTTTCAAACTTCGTTTTATGTTTCCATAATAAGTTCTTTGATAAGAGCATGAAATTGACAAATGTCAATCACGAAAAGCTATTGTTGTCAGTTTATTGTAAGATAAAAGGAAAATGTACATTGTAATATATTTATTTAGGCCTATAATGTATTTTTTATAAACTAAATTGAGAATTTATAGTCCATGACAATTGGCAAATCTAATGTTTAATAAATGTTAGAATATGTGTGTAATTATCATGTATAAAAATATTATTATTAATATATGGGTAATTTTACATTTTTTTTAAATAGTCAAATTCTATGAAAGATCACATAATCAGGAGCTATGAAAATAATTTTTGTAAATCAAATTTGTTTTCCCCAGTTTCAGACCTTAAAAGGATAATGAAACAAGCTGACAAAGATGTAGAGACTGTGAACACTCAGAGCCTTGTAGAGTGTTAGAACACTTCCAAGGAACTAGTGAATTATCTGTTTATGTAAGTAGAATAATGCAATAATATCTCACTTGTTTGTGTAAGAATACTAATTACTGGTCTTGTTAGTTTTAGGCATGTCCTGGGAAAGCTTAGATTTTATTCATAAGGCAATAAACTTAGCAATAACCCAATCTGGTTTTGTATTAGACATACAGATGAAAATAAACACACCACATTTTGTAGCGAACAGAACATTTGGTATATTTTGGTTCACTACATGTTTTTCCAAACAGAAGAAAAAAAAGAACAGTTGCGTCATAAGGGACTTGTTATAATAAAATAGTTTTTTTTCAATATCTAACTTCATTTGTTTTAAATACTTTGGTTTTAAATTAATTTTTGAATGTAGGAACAGTTGCATTATATATTAACAATTATTCATATTTTATTTTATTTTTTTTAGATTAACAAGGTAGGCAATTATAGTTAAAATACCTTAAGCCATAAAATATTTTTATTTATGTCTTGATGTACATTTTGATTGCAAAGAAATCTTCTTCAGAGGAAATTTAGCGGCTTTTTTGATAAAAAATTACACCAAAGTTGCTGCAAGCTATTAAGATTAGCATAGAAACCATACAGATTAAAAATTATATAAGAATTAACACACACTGATCTGATGAAGAAATTTTGAGAGTAAATTTTATTGAATAAATTTTATTGAACACATTATCTTTAGTGACGAGTCGAATTTCCATTTAAGTAATTGTTAATAAAGACAACTGTAGAACTTGAAACTTGTTTGGCCAAATTATACATTGGCCAAACAAAAAATAAATTAAAAGATAGATATAAAGAACACCTTAAAGCATACATCATATCAATTACTTATAATTCAAACTTAGCCACTCATGCCTTGAAAAATAACCACACATTCCCCACAGTAAAACAACATATACCTAATATAAAATAGTACAAAAAGGCCTAAAAATGACAATCTGGAAACAACTACAAATTTTCAAACACAAAAATAATATAATAAACAAACAAGTACATAAAAAATTATTTAACTTAATAGGTAAAATTTACCCCAAGGCAGACCAAAACTAACCCACAGTGAAATGGAAAATAGAACAGTATATCAAATGACAAAGGGATTCACACTCACCGGCCTAATACAAATTTATAGTTCTCGAAAGCTGACTGGTAAGTATACCAAGTAAGATTTTTGTTTCAGTACTTTAAAGTGTAAATGATATATATATATATATATTCTTGATATTTTACGTTATCCATTGTTTTTCCGTTGCATTGACTTTATGAAGTTAATATACTACTATTGTAAGTAATTCTATCCACCATCAAGTGCAATGATTCCATCTTGTGTGATGAGGCACCTTTCGGTCACTTGACCATTGTCGAATCACTCCAACATTGAGTGATTCGACAATGGTCAAGTGACCGAAAGGCGCCTCATCACACAAGGTGGAATCATTGCACTTGTTGGTGGATAGAATTACTTACAATAGTAATATATTAACTTCATATATATATATATATATATATATATATATATATTTTCACTTATGTACTTAAAGAAGAATCTTACTTGGTATTTATGCGAGTTAACTTTCAACGAATGGCTTTGTCATTATCATCGGGCATACTGAACAAAGTTGTAGTAGGCTGCAAGCTACGTGGAATTTCCGTTGACCTTGGTGTACAGTTATGTTCTATTTTTAGATTCACTGCACTGTGCGTGTTTTTAAAGTTTGTTTTGGGGTTAATATTGTCTATTAGGTTGAATAATTTATCGTTTTTTGATTTTATTTGTATTTGTTCGTTTATGATATTATTTTTAGTTTTATAAATTTCTAGTTGTTCCCAGATTGTCATTTTGAGGCCTTTTTGTACTTTTTTTATTAGGTGTACGTTTTTTAATGTGGGGAATTTGTGTTTGTTTTTGATGGCGTGTGTGGCTAAGTTTGAGTTATAAATTTCAGGTTTGATGTATGAATTGAGGTGTTCTTGATATCTGTCTTTTAATTTCTTTTTTGTTTGGCCTATGTATATTTTATTACAGCCTGGGCATTCGATTTTATATATTCGGTTATTAAGTGTGGGACATATTTTTTCTGGTTGGTTTATTTTATTCATTATGTTTCCAGTATTTTTGTGAGCTATGTTAATATTATTATTTTTTTAGTGTTTTAGTTATTCCTTTTATGTTGTATCCTGTGTATGTGAATGTAGCCCATTTTGTTGTTGTTTGTGGTTCGATTTTAGGTTGTTTTAATTTATTTAATATTTTAAATTCTAATTTATCTATAGTTTTTTTATTGTATCCATTTTTTGGGCTACTTGATATATTATTTGTTTTTCTTTGGTTTTTTTCTTCATTATTTAGAGGCAGTTTTATCATCCTGTATAATAGTGCATTGTAAGCGGCCATTTTATGTTGTGGGGGATGGTTGGAGTGGTTTGGTATTGTATTAATGGTTTGTGTGGGTTTCCTATAAATAGAGTATTCAATGTTATTTGTATTTCTGGTTATTGTAAGGTCTAGATAGTTTATTTCTTCTTCCATGGTGAATTGTATGTTAGGGTGTAAGTTATTGATTTCATTTAGGATGATGTTATTATTTATTGTTTTATTTTGTGAGATGTATAATCCATCGTCAACATATCGTATCCAATGTCCGTTGGGGTCGTGTGTTTTTATGTAACGCAACATCAAACTAAAATTACAAAGCACAATAGAAAACCTCATAGTAGAAACAGAACTGGCAATAAATCTTATAAATTACAAAAATCAAGATAACATTAGAAACACAGTATCACACAAAATCAACAAAATCATCAACAAAAAAATCAAAAAAGGAAATCACATTGAAAATTAAATACAAGGAAACCAAATCAACAAATTGAAACAAAAACTACTCAAAAATGAAATAATTGCAACAAAAGCGGACAAAAGCAACGCTACAGTAATCATATCAAAAACAAAATATAACAAAAAAACAGAAGAATTCATAAAATCCAACAATTGCACAGAATTAAACAAAGACCCCACTAAAAATTACCAAAACGAAATCATACAATTAGCAAAAAACAATGACAATTTATTCAGCCAAAAAACCCTTACTAATACACAATAGACAATCCAAAGCCCCCCAAAATGAACGCCCTCATCAAAATATAAAAAATCGACAATTCCATAAGACCCCTAAATTTTAAAAATGCACCAGCCTATAAAATATCACAAATAATCGCCAATAACCTAAAACACGAACTTAAATTGGAAAATAAATACACCATAAAAAACTCAATTGAATTAACCGAAATACTAAAAACAATAAACATAACGGAAAACACCAAATTTATATCATTTGATTTAATAACATTAATAATAATAACATTGTATAACTAATATACCAATAAACAAAAGCATCCAATTAATTAAAAAACAATTTAACTGACCTTAAAACCAACCCCAAATACACAAACCATATCACAAAATGCATAAAGACCATACTAAACCAAAACTATTTCATATTTAATAATAAGATATATAAACAAATAGATGGCTTAGCAATGGGATCATCCCTCTCAAGTATAATATCAGAAATTTACTTCCAAAACCTTGACGAATTAATCACACAAACCATAAAATCACACGACCCCAACAGACATTGGATAAGATATGTTGACGATGGATTATACATCTCACAAAATAAAGTAATGCATAAATACCAAGTAAGTATCTTGTTTAAGTACATATGAAAGTTTTATATATATATATATATATATATATATATATATATATATATATATATATATATATATATATTTTTTTTTTTTTTTTTTTGGACTAGGAGACTGACAGACTTACCTTGGTAAGAGTCCACTCTGTAGTCTTGAAATAGAACTACAGAGTGGACTCTTACCAAGGTAAGTCTGTCAGTCTCCTAGTCCAAAAAATCTAAATCTTTACCAACCAAAACTAACCTAAATATATATATATATATATATATATATATATATATATATATATAAAATTTAGATTTTTTGGACTAGGAGACTGACAGACTTACCTTGGTAATAATCCACTCTGTAGTTCTGGGTTCACCCCAAACAGAACAAAATAAACTGTCTTTAATAAGAGACTACCATCCTGGTCTACATAAACTCAACAAGATATTGAGAGATGGCTTCAAAATTCTTCAAGCTTCCGTCCACACCAAAAATCTTTTCACCGATCCATCTCAAATTTGGTACAAGCAACCTCCCAACTTGAAAACATCCTAGTACATCCTAAACTACCAGACCCTGATGCAGAGAAACCACACAAACTTCCTCATGGCTCCTTCCCATGCAATAGACCTAGATGCAAGACGTGTCCAATACACCCCTCAGCAAATAGTTTCAACAGCCGAACAACAAAAATCGTCTTCAAAATACAGGGTCATCATAATTGTACATCGAAAATTGTCATATACCAGCTACAATGTAAATTTTGCTCAGCACAGTACATAGGCCTGACCAGGGATGGTCTGAATATCAGAATGAATGGCCACAGACATGATATTAAAATTATGAATATGGATAGGCCAACAGCTCAACATGCTGCGAGTCACAACATCACAACCTTTGATGACTGCTATACCACAAAAATAATTAAATCATTCCCCCCTGATTGCAATCCCTCAGAACTGAGAAGATGGGAACTATCATACCAGTGGTATACCAAGTCCAGAGAATACCCTAACCTCAACATGAGATAAATCCATTCACTTTTTTTCCTAATAGCCTCATCAGATGTCTCCAACCTCTTTTCCCCTGACAGACTTATATAAACTATAATCACTCATATGCTCATATAAACAATACATATATCTTTAATATGTGCATCTGTGACATCTGATTTCTACATAATCTGTGATTACAACTTATATTTATTTTATTTTATTGTCTCATATTTCTTTTTTGTTTTCTCTTTGATTGACAAAGACCACTGTGTGGTTGAAATATATCATTGGTTAAGTGCTTTTATGTGTTTCTATTTCAAGACTACAGAGCGGACTATTACCAAGGTAAGTCTGTCAGTCTCCTAATCCAAAAAATCTAAATAATCTTTACCAACCAAAACTAACCTATATATATATATATATATATGAAGTTAATATATTACTATGTAAGTAATTTAATCCACCATTAAGTGCAATAATTTTACCTTGAGTGATGAGGCACCTTTCGGTCAATTGACCATTGTCGAATCACTCTTCTCGACAATGGTCAATTGACCGAAAGGTGCCTCATCACTCAAGGTAAAATTATTGCACTTAATGGTGGATTAAATTACTTACATAGTAATATATTAACTTCATAAAGTCAGTGCAACGGAAAAACAATGGATAACGTTAAATATCAAGAATATATATATATATATATATATATATATATATATATATATATATATATATATAATTTATAATACATATTTAAACTCCTGTATTTAGGTAATTCCCTGTTTGGATATTATTATCAACATCATGATATCTATCACCTATCAGCTTCAGAAATAAGCAACATCAGCAACAAGCACCATCAATACCCACATCATCACCATCAATTGCAGACTGTGTTTTTGTTATATGAGTCAGGTAAATTTTTCTCACATTTCTAGTTTTTAAAACTATATGTTCTACAAGAAACAAAGAAAGATATAAGTTTAAATTTAGTTAATAAAGTGTGGAATATTATAAAGAGGTAGACTGTATTTACCTCTACTTTTCTTAGCATATTCATTATTTATTTAACCTGAGGAGTTTTTAAAAGTGTCTGGTAATCAGTTTGAATATATTCCAGAGACTCATATCACAGAGATTAGTTATAAAATTGTAATAAATTTCCAAGTTCATTATGTTTGGACATATTTTTCTGTATAACTAATACAGATCTTTTTAAAAATATATAGATTTGTTTCAATAGAATAGGAAGAAATGGGCGATGTTTGGTTGTGCCCAAAACATTAATATTTTGCTCAAAGTTAAACATTCACTGATAGTGTTTTATATGTTTTTATCTTGTGGAATTAACATTTTAAATTGTCTCATTGTAATGTGTGCTGTTCATTGTATGTGTAACCTGTCATCAACCACATCTCGTTTTTGTCTTCAGTTGTCACAATATTCTCCAAAATCCTTTTAATTTTATTTTTCAAATCCTTGAAAATAAATTTTGTAGAATTACCACAAAAACAGCCAAAAAAAAATTCAGGAAGTACTTAACTATCATTATAATAGTAACTGTAGTAGACGTTATTGGAAAATCATAGCTCTGACACATTTAATAAAATGTATGTAAGCACATTATAATAGTATTCTCTATTTCAAGATATTGCTTTTGCAGTATGTTGAATGTTTATTGTCAAATTGCTACATTGTTTCTTGTCTGTTTTACTAATCCTGAATATTTTTGTTGCTATATTAAATTAACTGTGATAATGACCTTTCCTTAATTATGATGTTTAATTTCTGGCACCTTAATCTTATTTCTCTTTGGTTCATTTCCTTAATGTTAATGATGGACTAAACCCACTTGCAATTATGACTTGAATTCCTCGTCACCCTCAATCCATTTTTGCTGATTCCTCATCTTCCAATAATCACTTACAAAATTCTCATCTATCTATAGTTTTATGTTGTTTTCACGTGAAGTAAATTTGTTTTCCAGGTTGGCAGCACTGCTGTATGGATAGTTCATGTTTACTTATAACCTTTCAACATTTTGGAAATTCAAGTGATGTCTTTTGTGAAATAAAGTTTTATTGGTTTATGTAAATAAAACTTAAATTTCAGTTGTAGGACTCTCAGTTGTAAGAAAATGTATTTATTTCAAAAGCTTCGCCTTTTCATCCTTGTGGAATTCCTTCCTATGTTGTTTTCATTTTTATCTGCCATTTATTTCCTTAACAAGTGTGAAAAAAATTAATAGTAAAAAAATCTGTAAAAGACCAATAAACTTATGTTTATAGTAATATTATCTTCTTTAATGAAATTTCAATTTTAGATTCAAGAATGTTCATTGAAAAATTAAAAAAAAAATTAGATGGAAATCTACAAATACAGTTCTTAGAATACATAGATTTTCTGCCCCTTTTCTTATACTTTACTTTTAATGACATTATATACTTCTCAATTACTTGTAAATATTAAATTTTCATCTTGTTTAGTTGATGTTGCTGAAAGAATATACAAATAAAACTAATTTTGGTTGAAATTATTTGAAATAATGTTGTTAGATTCACTGTAAGCTTGGAAATATTGTCCAAACCAAAATTTATTGATCTGGAAAAATAATTTTTATTTTACTGTACTTATAACAATTTATTTAATGTAATTTGAAACCATAAACATAATGAGGCTTTTATTCTGAAACATTCATTATTATGATTGCCAAGTTATGCAATTTCCACATTGTGTAGTTGTCAAGATTTCTGTTTATGCTTTGTGGATATATCAGTTAGTAGGTACGTTTTGCTTTCATGGGACTGTATAAAATTTATTTAAAAAGAGTAAGCTAAAGATGACACAGTAATCTAGAAGAAAATCTTGGCAGACATAATAATATAATTTTTTTAATATGTAGTTTCTTTTAATAGAATTGATCAGCCTGTTTATCATTATGTCTTGTCCTTTTCCTTTTGCTCTTAATTGTTTGTGAGTTTTTCCTCTCAGTAGATTTACAGCAGATCTTAGGTTTCTTTTAACACTTTCAACACGGCTGCGATATTGGTGATCTTATCAAACGACTGTCTGTTTTTTCGTTAACTTCCACCTCTGACGGCAGTGGAACACCATGTGGGTTGCATAGCTTGTCGTAGCATCTAATTATCGAGCCCATTGTTTTCATCTCAATAATTTTATTTCTAACATATACATGGTTATTAGTCACATCAGAACAGTGTATTAGACTCTAAAATATTGTTTTATTTATCGGGTCACAATTGAAAAAAAAATTAATACAAATGATAAATTACTGTATGACAAAAAAAGAAAACAATAAAAAAGACAGAGAAAAAAAAGAAAATTTATATACAAAACTAAAGACTCTACTACTAAAATATATTACATACTAAAATAAGCACTCAACGTCTAACTCGGAATGTTGGTTTCTGTTTGTTCCAAGTGTTTCGGAGATCGATATAATGTAAACGGAGACACATTTAATACATATGTCATGTCCGAGACTATTTATAGCCGAGATAGGCTGACATTTGTTTACTAAATCTTATGTTGGTTTTCGGGAGTCCAAACATTTTGTCAATGAGATATTTACAATAGTCTGTTAATAAGCTTAGTTAATTTTTATGATCGTTGTTTTTATCGGATATTTTGCTGCGTTGAATGGTTCAAACTAAAAAAAACATTAAAATATAAAAGTTAAACCAAATTAAATCTGTTCATAAAACTCCCTGAAACATTGTTACAGTTGAAGCATCAAAAGTTAAATTGGGATGGTCGGATTTAAACACTACTCAGGCACAATATGCTCCAAACTCTTCTGAATCATTGACGTAAAAATCAAACCTTTATACAAACGCGTATCGACAGTAGAGAAGTTTCAATTAGCTTAGAACCCAGTGTGTGCCGGAACGCTAGCTGTGCTGAAAGAGTTAAACTGTAAGAGATCTATAAGCAAAAGACTGTAGTTTAACATGATATTAATATTTTTTAAAAATTTCTGTATATTTAGGTTTTTGTTATAACAGACGTTAAACAGATCTAAAATTTCAAATTTTTTGTTTGAGTTTAATAGAGATACAGCACCTACAATTTTACCTGGTCAAAAGGATGATTCAATTCTCTGGATTTTTATTTGGATTTATAAAGTTGTAGGTTAGCAAGTTGTAGACTTACTTTTTGGTGTTTGTGTTTATATTAATTTTCCCAGTTATTTGTATTTGAATTCAAGTATTAAATTTAACTAAATTTAGTTTACAACGAAAATATTGGAAAGAAGCCCAATACCACAAAAATAACAAATTAAACAAGTTACTTAAGATTAAACCCTTTGTACATTTCGATGAACATGTCATCATCATCATCAGATGGTCTTATTGCAAAATTGCAATCTAGCAAACAAGATGTTACAAACTAGAGTGATACCAATCGTTCTCTACGGTCGCTATATATAGGTGTGAGGTAAGCTCCACCCCTTCTCCACCCTTGACCAACAAATAACGATCGGCCATTTTGAACAGAACAGGCTGTCAAAAAGTACACTATAATAATACATATGTAATAAAACTACAGCTAATAACAATAAATACAATAAAACTAATTAAATTAATGCGTCGTATTTGACTTGAATGGCGCAACTTGTTTTATTTATTATTTTTGATTATTTTGGTGGTTTTGTTCTTTCCAAATTATTTTGGTGGTTTTGATATTATGTAAATTTAGTTTCATAATATGCTGTAAATATATATAAAAGTACGTTTAAAAAAATGTAAACAATTTACATTATACCTTGTCTTTGTCTCTACAAGGGTGCATAACTGATATTTCTCTATGATCCTGATAGACATCTATCACCCCTCATACCTCTATGCAGGGGCTTGGAGGTTTTATTCATACACTTCGTAGGGATAATAGTAATAGTTAATGATTATATTAATACCACGACAAAAGTGAATATTTTGTTCTTGGTCTATACAAAAGTAATGCAACAGAATAGTAAAATATCAGGTTACAACTCAATTATTCATCATTGAGTGCCGAAAATACCAAGGACGTGCAGTGCCGTCCTGTAGTTTTAAGAAGGTTTTCTTGTGTTATAACAGCGTTGGTGTCTAGTTATACATATCGTTTTTTATACTCTTTGACGTTTATCCGACAAATTCACTGAATTAGAAATACTGAATCAATTTTTGGGAGATGATTTTTGGATGCGTATTGCAGATGAAACCAACAAGTATGCTCACGAAAAAATTACTGCTGGAGGTAATACTTCATATAAGTGGTTGGATGTGACAATAGATGAACTAAAGGCATATTTTGCCCTCATAATTATATCACAAAACCTAAAATAAGTGATTGCTAGTCTACTCGTACAATTTTGCATACTCCAATATTTGGAGAAGTTATGTCTCGCAATAAATTTTGTAAGTAAATATTTACATTTTGTGTTATCTTTTGATTCCAAAGATAAACTTATAAAGATTAGGCCAGTTTTAGATGTAATATTGAAAACATTTACATAATTCAGGTTATACTTAGCAGAACAACTACAGTCCGCACAGCTACCAAACAGATCAAATTCTGGACGTCCATCCATTTCAACAGATTCACCTCTATACCTACAAGGGAAATAATAGGGCCACTTTATTGTAAAAATTCCATCAACATCAATAGCTAGGCATTCAAGACGATGTAAAGTCTGTACAAAATAGGGGAAAGGGAAAAAATTGTATACCAGTACAAAAAACATTAAGTTCCACTACATTTGGAAGACTGTTTTGAGATTTATCATACCCAGACAAACTATTAAAATTTAATTAAATTGGTGTAAATATTGTATAAAGTGTGTAAATATGTTTATTCATTAGTGTAACAAATCACATTGAAGAAATAGCTAAGGTGAGTGTTAATAATTCATTTTTGGCAAGCTAATCAATTCAAACTATAAGAATTAAAAATATATTTGGTACTGAGGGTCACGTTTTTTAATGATTAATCTGGTAGTGAATGGGTGACTAAGTAAATAGGTGTGTAATGTTATACTTACATTATTTATGTTGGCTTGAAAAATTCAACAACACTATTACACAAAACTATAAAAACACTAGTAACCTGCAGTATAGTTTGTAATTACAGATGTGGTATGGTACTCTATATTCATAAAAGACACAAACATATTACAGTACCTTATAAGAACAATAACACTAGCAAAAAAATAGTATGTTAAATCTATTTATGTTATAGTTTTGAAAAGTCCGTCATTTTCTTTTGTAATAAAGAGTTCTGATGATTATACTACGTTACAGTGCAGCAGGAATGTAATCACAACAGATTATAACATTAAAAGCATAATAAAGATATGGCTATACTAGTTGAGACAAAAATTTGATTTGTAAATATAAATTTATACTGTCTGATAAAATATTTGCTGGTTTCAAGGATGTTTTCAACAACTTTAAAAAAATATATTTCCAAATAGTATCCTCGAGTAAATAGTAATTCAAACTACTAAGTATTGAAAATTATTCACTAGTTTTTTAATTTTAGATTAAAAATAATAAACCTTTCTTTGTGTCAAGTTAGGTAAGTTGGTTGTTAGAGAATGAAGTAATTCCTTTGACAATTCTTGCTATTATGCAATTTTTGAATAAACCCAGGAGTATTGAAAGAAGGTAAAGCTTTTAGGTTTTATTACAGCCCCTCATAATAATGTTTTTCTCCAAAAATTAAGGTTCTTTTGCCTGTCTTGAGACAGTGATTCTTCTTATCTCCGTTCTATTCTATTAAGTCATTTCATTTTGTGCTTTACTTTCAGGTCGCCACAAGTATATCAAAAATATTTCTTCAATTAAATCATATCCTACAGAAATTTCATGTTTTCCGATGATCTGTGTGAGGTGTATGACTTGTAGGGTTTGGTGGGTATTTGTTAACAATATGAAAGAAAGTGATTTTTAATCTATGCTTTAAAGAGTGATTAAAAAAGATACTACTCATTAGTACGATGTGTATATAAAAAAACTTGGAGTAGGCCTAAAAAGTGAACCTTATGATAGTATACCAAGTACTCATAATAGAGGACCTTAGATTTATAAAACCTATGTAATTTCCACCAACATTGAAATTTATAAAATTCCTTGTAAGATTTACTTTATTTTAGTATAAGTAATGAGCTCAAAAACTTTGATCGGTCTTGAAGGCTTATTTTTGAAAAAGAGTACAATTTTAAAAAAATCAAAAGTTTTCAAATTACTCTAAAAATAACTAGCACTACTAAATATTCATAAAAATTTAGGTTTTCTATTAACAAATTTTGTTAAAAAAAATGTCTGTAGGATTAAAAATAATTGAGATATTAACGTTATAATTCATTATAGATTTTAATGTGAGGATCATGTGACTCGAACCCTTTAAGCCTTCAACTTTTTACATTACATATATTATTATTTATTAATATGTAGGTAAGGAAAATGGTAAGGTAAAGTTTGAGAAATTAAAATGAAAAAATTAAATATTTCATAAGCTGCTTGTCAAACCTACTGAAATATATTTTTTACATTAATTTTATGACAAGGGGTGGTTTTTAAGGGTTGATATTTCACAAAAAATTAAGAATTTTTCATATCTAGTAGAAACGGTTTTAATATTGATAAATGCACAATTAAAACAAAGCTGGTATGAAATCATTTTTTTTATTCATTTCAGGATAAAGAGGCAGTTTTTAAGGGTTGATAATTCACAGTATATGAATAAATTATATCATAAGCAGTAAACAAATGTTTTGTGCATTGGTAATGTGTGATTTAATATTTCAAAGAGACAATACAATTTTTCCATGTTTTTTCAACATGAGGGGTTGTTTTTAAGGGTTGAAAATTAATGGAAATCATAAATCAAGCTTAAATGTTAGAATATATATTTATTCTAGATAACTATTTAATAATTAATAGTTGTATATTAAACTATATTTTTATAATTTAGGGATTATAGTTTAAAATTAGTGATTTTTATAATCACTCAGTGATTCGACAATGGTCAAGTGACCGAAAGGTGCCTCATCACATAAGGTATTGCTCTTAGTAGTGGAAAAATTGTTTACAATTAACCACAATAACTTTATATGTACATATATATATATGTATGACTTGTAATTCTATTATACATCAACTTACAAAAATGCCTTTGATAAAAGAGGAAGGAAAATAATGACCTCAACTTATTTATGTAAGTCTTAGCAGGAACATGTTATTTACAATTTATTTTGTAGTGTTCTCGGTTCGATAACAATCTCTTCCCAATACTTAGTGGATTTCAAAATAAACTATATTTTATACCAGTTAGGTTATACATTTCTGTAAATGTTACGAAATTATATGGTTTAGTTTAATGTGGTGGAGTGTGTGCTTCTTACAGGCCTAGAATGATATTTATAATATTGGAATAAACAAAGTCTGTGAGGTTTGTTGTTCAAGCCTAGCTCGTAGTATTGTGAATATTTCCTTAACCCCAAGAAATTTTTAAATATATTTTAGAGAATGAATAAGGGGATTCATTTAACCCTCCAGTTATTAATTTTAATATTATTTTTGATATGCTTCTAAGTTGTTTACATTTTTGTAAAAAAGTTTTTAAAAGTTTAATAGAAGTAGTATTCAAATATTCTACTTTTTTACTGCAAGAAACTCCAAACTTGAGTTGCTAAAAAAAACCCCGTTTAGAGTATTATTTTATTTCTTACATGAATTTATTAGAAATTTCACACAAATTATTACACAAACAAAATGTGTTTATGTATTCTTTGAATACTACAGAGCATTCAGTCAACTCATTGGGAGTCGAATTCTGCTTGCTCAGGGAGAGTACAAAAACCTTCATTACTAGCAAGACCCAATCTTCTTATACTATACCGTAACGCATTTGTATAAAAATATGCAGGTTTTGAAGACTATTGGTTTACTTTAGCCCTCCTAATAGCTTTGGAGTGAAAATGACTCCTGAAAAAAATGGCAGCAATCAACTAATTATGCTGTATAGAGAAACCCTGAGGGTGTACGATTGATTGGGTTTCAACTTCTTTTAATGCCAAAGACCTGTTCCTTCTCTTCTCTGACTTTTCCCTAAATTTTCTCCAATCCAACCATTTCTAATAAATACTTACACTTATTAACAACCTGTTATGAAAGAAACCTGATGCTAAGCATCGGAAAGATCTATCGTGTTTTATACTTCTTTATGAAGTAGCACTATAAACTAAGAAGTCATCAGAAGAATCAGATATGACACCTTGTTATTGCAAATACCTTAGTTAGTTTAATATTTGTTAATCGATTATTATGTGTAACCATAATTATCAAAAAAAACAAAAATTAAAAGCCACTTTTAAGTTTGCTTTAGATTCTAGGCTCCCACTATTATTGTTTATTTTGTATGTACAGAAGAATACATTAATTATAAACAATTATTAACAAACATCAGTTACTGACAGACACTGAGTAAAACTTATACGAGCCTCTCACTCCAGTTGACATGATAACAGATGAAGCTTTCTATTATTGTTAGATGTCTGAAAGAAAGTCAATGGACCATAAATATTTTTCCTTATGGTGTAAGTTTTGAGAGTCAATAAATATCCCTTATAAAGCACAAATGTCTAGTCTTGGTACTTGCCACATCTGAAAATAAACTCCATTGAAGTAAACATATCAAACAATTACAAGATTCATGACTAGCTGGGGAAACCTTCATAACCACTACTAATAAATCGTTGTGAATAGCTGACTCTGTTGGTAAACTGCAATGGGTTAAATATTATCAAATGATTAAAGAAAACTGAAAGTAGTTTAGGCATATCAGTAATATTTATAATAATTCATAAAGCATCCTCAAGCGCTTCTCATCAGTGCTGAGTATATTTCACACACCTAGAAGTTCTTGATCCTAAACCTCTTTGAATTTCGGAATAAAATAAGTTAATTGATCCCACATACTTTTTGACTATGTCAGCTGGAACTGAGAAGAAAATTAAATATTCTAAGTAAATGTTTAGTTTTAGAATTCGTTCTTTGGAGTTAGTTTCAAAATTTCAAAGACGAAAATTTGAAGACAACATTGGTTCTCTAATAGAATTTCAATGAGTAACACAGAAGGTCTGGATAAATATAATACAGAGTATATGAAAAACTATTTGGTTCATGGGCGGCTTTGTTCTTGTTCCTTCTAACAAATAATCCACCTTCGCAAATCACCTCATGGACACTAAACACTCATGCAAAAGTATAGAAAATAACATGAGCATCCTCCACATATGCAACAAAGCCAATAAATTAAACACACTAGAACAGTATGAAATATATAGACATAGCAACAGACATAAAAATAACATCTTAAATGAACAAACACGGCACAGATCACACATACTCTTCGATCACATCACTTCTAACTATCAAAAAAATGGTCCGAGGAAGCACAACTGCAGCATTCCTAGCGGCAAAAATACGAGGCTGAAGAAGTCTTAAGCCGAAAACGTTTCTTCCAAGTGTAAGTTCACAATTTAACAACTTTTAGTTAACAAAAAGTCTGGTCGCAAGTAATAGCAAAAGTGTTATAAGTAATTTACAACCAGCTTGTCATGAACAGCAACAAGATTTCGATATTTAACAAATAATATTGTTGGAACAATCAGGCACGAATTGTTTTCGAACTTAGTGGTCACGGCGATTGATTGTTTTGAAAATCAACTTTAATAGTTTTATAAGTATTATTATAAATAATAAATATAAAGTATTAAATGGTATTTTTATGTATTAATTACTTAATTAAAATAGGTAAATGTTACATAATAATAATTTGAAAAATTAAAAGATAAATGTAATTGATTATTTGTAATTATTATTAGAAAAAATGAGTTAATAATTAAAATATTTAAATTAATAATGAATATGTAAAATCATTAAATAAATATAAAATAAAATATTATTTATTGTCTGATGCTTTGTGATTGATTGTAACTCCCCTTACACTAACAAAAAAATTTTTACCATACAATTATAAAAAAATAAAATAATTTCAATAAATGATCAGATGGTTGAATATCGAGTCAAAAGTTTATCTATTTAGTACAACGTTTCAGCAACTAATTTGTTGCCCTTATCAAGCCTGTAAACAATATTACATTGGTTATAAATTCCGATATAAAATACTAGTACACTCACAACAATAATTTAAAACTTTTAACAATAACGCGATGCAATTTTAGTCAAAAACTTAACTAAACAACCCAGAGATAAGGGACTGATTAGTCCCCTATTTAGTTATCTCAACTGCTCAAATAAACAAGAATTAAAATATTTCAAAAACCTATTTCCATCATTTACATTAGGAAAACTATCTGAACCCTATCACATTAAACCATTATTATCACCTTAAATCACTAAGTTTACTGCAAACTCGGACTATTGGGACACATCACTAAGATGTAACTAAGTGATAAAACTAGACTAACAGCTTGACCAAAATGGCAGCTGATATGTTGGTTATAAGGAACCACTAGGCAATAAAAATCCTACTTTATTTGTCCTTCTAGAAGGGAAAAGAACACTGGACAATACAAGAGTTGCCAAATTTAGGAATGGAAACACACTTCTCTCCATGTCAGAGTAAGCTGGTCCTCCCCAGCTTGAGGAACCCGTTCACTCTGGGCCCTTTTTCCAAATATATTCTGTAAATAATCATAGATTAAATGATTAAATTCTTTAGTTTAATATATAACAATTACAATTTTTAACTTAGGACGACAAAGAATAACAAGCTCATTATGCAGCTAGCTCCTCTGCATGATATGTTATAGAACTTTTGAATGTATTACTACTATAAGTAACTTCTCATTTTATTTGGTTTTCCAGGTTAAGAAAAATAAAAATCCTGCATCCCTAATGTAATAGTAACCAAAAATTAAAAATTCTAGAGTTAAAATTTCAGGGGAAAGGAATTAATAATATATAATTCCATCTTCAACTTGATCTAATAGTTTTGCACTAAACACATAAAGATATATTAATGTGGTACACTTTGTTGTAGTAGCACTTACTTTTTTATTTACTGAGGACTGTTTGGGAGAGTTAAGGTCTGAGTTGACAATGAGAAACAGCCATCCTCAATAAACAAAAAGTAATTACTACCATATGTTGTAATAAATTATTATATATTAAAGTGTTTTAGTGGAATGAAATTGTTAATAGGAATTAAGCAACAGTGTTTTTAACGGGTATTTTTTCTCCTGACTTTATTCTTACTGTAAAGTAAGGATTAATTGATAGGGGTGATTAACAATACTTTAATTGTTTGTTACTTTATTATTTTATAATGTTGAAATCACTTATCATTTCATGTTAAAAGTAATTTTGTGCAGTTTTCCTGCAGTTTAAATTTAAGTTTGGGGATTCAAGTAATGCCAAATTATTTATGTAGTATATTCATTAGTTATTTATTTAACACGATATAATTAATCTAGTATTAATGAAATATCATAATTTATTGCTAACAAATAGTTAAGGATGGTTATGTACATTCAATTTTTTAAATTGGGCAAAGCTCATAACAATTTTGTATCATCTTTTTAATTTTGAAAATCAAAATCTTATTTGGAAACCTCTTTGTTTGTTTCAGGTTTTTATAGTCTGAAGCCCAGAGCTTGCAGACAGCAGGTCAGTGATAGTTTAAGCTCGGCTCTATTAAAAAAAATAAACGCAATACAAAATTATTTACGTGTTTTGGTAGAATCGTTTTTGATTGAAATCATTACACTGTATTTGAAAATAGTTTGTGCCTCCATTCTAAAATTTCTTTGCATGTTAGCAAATAGTAGTCATGTCAGCTAACCTGTATACCCATCACCATCTTTGATTTTATTTTTTATTTAAAGATAGCTAAAGCAAAAAAAGATTTTATCTTAAATAATTTATACAGATAGTAGAGTGGTTTTTATCCTCATTTGGCCTATATGTACTTTTTTCTTTCAGGTACCTTGTTTTCAGTGTTTTTTTTTTAAATTTTCAGGTATTTTTTTATAATTTCAGATCTGGAGAAGCCCACCCCTCATTTAGTGTTAAGTTAGTTTTAAGTTACCACTCCTGTTTCTGATTCTAATTAATAAAAAGATGTGATGGAGTTCCCTAAAATTATTTGGAATAGAAGCTTAGATCCATTCCCCGCTGTGAAACAGTGTTTGTAAATCGTATTTCAGCACTCTCTCCTTTTCTAATTCATATCATTTCTCAAATAAAAAAAAATTGATTTAAATTTGTTTCTTGTCAATTTTTTATATTAAAGACTATTGCAATTTTTATTAATAAATTTTATAGTACATATAAAACAAAAAAGTTTGAACTTGTTTGTATAAACAAGTATAGAATAGATAATACAAGTAAACAAATTTGAACTTCTATAAAACATATACTAGTTTCATTTAAATTAATTATATTGTATTTATTTTGTTAAAAATTTAATGACCAAAACCTTCACACATAGTCTGTAATTTTAAAAACAAATATTAAAACAATTAAAACTTATTGAACTCTTTTAATTATTTTTTTAAAACTGTAAATTAAAATTTAAAACTTTATAAATTAACAATTTTAATCACTACATGTTAAAAAGACTACTATTGGTATCACTTGGCATAAAACCTCTTCTTACTGATATTTTTCACCAAACATGTTTAGGATTAGGTCAGTGCATTGTGCACTGTGTAGTGGTTTTTTTCCCAAGTGATACAACCCAAAAACTGCAAACTATGTGTTAATCTGCGTTTGCTAATAATTTATTTATCTCTGCATGATTCAGTTTTCAACACCGAATTTAAATTGTGTTATACACTGTGACAGTGGTGGATCGTGGCCCGGTTGCACGGTTGTGCAACCCCAAACCAGAGATCAGTAGCAAAAAAAGCAGAATCATTTGTTATGTAACAATTATGTAGATTGTTTTGAGCGATTATTCATCATACAACATGATCTATCATTATAAATAATAATAAAAACATCTGAACAGCACCTATTGTGTGATTGTCCCTTCAGCCACAGATAGTCTAGTTCAGCTTGGTTGCCCCTAGTGACATCACTCTAAATGGAGAAAAGGTACTGGAAGGTCCAGACAGAATAAAACAGCTAGGCAGTGTCATAAGGCTCCATAGGTTGCAGACAGGCTGCAATCTATGGCGAAAACAAGAGTTTTTGGTTAACATAAGCTCCGTCACAAGGGACACGTTTGCTCTCCACTCCGAACTTCTAATGAAATGAGTAACTTCTATTTCCTTTTTTTATTTATTTTTATTGCTTCAATAATTTGGATCTTAACAGAATTATACAAAAAGTTTACAAACAACAACTTTATAAAAAAGTTGTTTTACAAAATTAGGGTAAAAATAATTTATCGAGGTTTAATTTCCAATAAAAAACAAACATATAAAGTAAAGTTATGCAATGAAAACAACATACAATTAGACACGGTAGTAATTTATTTCTTTAAAAAAATGTTTAGCTTAAATATTTATTTTATTTCAATTGTAATAGTTTTATTCATGCTATTAATATACCTTTAGAAATGAATCAAAGTTAAACATAGTCATGCATAACTCTTTTCAATTGCAAAGTATTTCTCTAAATTCGGATAGTGATTTATTATCATAGAGATAATAATTTATTATTATTATTAATAAAAACTAGTAGCCCACGTGAAGATGGAATCAACAAATATAATAATTTATTGTAATAAAAACTTGTATAATTGAACATATACAAAATAAACATAATTAATTTTAGGATTCAAAGACACTTGGTTTAAGAATTCCTCTGAATATAAGCTGACTAAAAATAACAAAACTTTTCATTATCTTTGGATAATTTAAAATTATGAATGACAAGAAATAAATTTTTACAGTTAGATCTAAATTAAAGTAAAGATGAATAAGAAAGTCCCTATGTGGTTGGCTGGCTTGTCTTTATAATAAACTCTAGTTGTAATTCTTGCTCATATATCATGTACAACAACCCTAGTAGATTTCTCTAAAATAATTTTAAATATCCTCAGATATATTTGCATAATGGGAAAACTAAATAGTGGGTTCTGCATCAGGATTCTCCTTATATCTACTTAATCTTTTGAGAGGTTCGTTCTTTGTTCCTGTTCATTTTTTTTTACTTCTTTACTTTACTTCTTTGCACAGGCATCCAGCTTCAAGAGTAACCGATAGACCGATGTCCACAGTATATTATCCTTGCCAGCCCCCAATGCTTCTTGTTTATGAGAATATCTTGCCATATTGCCACTTCGGCTCTCAGGAAGTCCCTCATTGGTATGGGGTATGTGCAGTCGAACAAAATCTGCTTTACGCTTTCATCTTCACCCTCACAAAATGCACAGATTGGAGAATTCGAGAGATTAAATCTAAATAAATATTATTCTGTCACTAGATGGCCGGATCGTGCTCTAGCTGCAATCGAACGTGAAACTTCCTTGAATTTGTCCTCACTCAACGGTTCAGGCTGAAATTTAAAAAGGTGACGACCTGTGGCCTCTTCTTTCCAAATTTCTGCCCAAAATTTTTGAAAGTATTTATTTGCCAAGCTTTTACAATACATGAGTGGATACTTGGCTTTAAATTTTGGATACATATGGGATGCCGCTTTCCCGTTCAGTTTTAGTACAAATAAAATACATTGACCTAATAAATTATCTATTTCGAACAATATTATCAAATCAATTGTACTATTCACACAAAATGTGATGTCTTAGTTGCTGTAAACGAACAGCAGTTTAATTCAACAAAACTGAACATATACAGATTAGATTTAGTTGGCCTAGTTGGTTTTAACTAGCAAACAGAATATTATTTATAATGTCATGCAAAATGCAGGGTCGTATAGGTCTAAGTTGGAAGTAATCAAGGGGTCTATACTCATGTTTGCTCAGGGGCCCAAAATTTTTCTGGGCAGGCCTGTGTGTGTGTGTGTGTGTGTGTGTGTGTGTGTGTGTGTGAGTGTGTGTGTGTGTGTGTGTGTGTGTGTGTGTGTGTGTGTGTGTGTGTGTGTGTGTGTGTGTGTGTGTGTGTGTGTAACTGTTAGATACATCTTTATTGATACCAGTGAAGTTAATCTTTGTTTCAATTTTTCCAAAACAGTTTTAACATTCTTGCTTGGACATGGTATCAATTTAACTGGATGAATGGTCAAAAAGAACTGAATTTCAACCAATGAAAGAATAAGAAGAGAAAGTAAAGTTTAACAGGTATGTTATTAAACAAAATATTTATATATTTCCCTTCATAATATTGAATTTTAAAGTACTACTGGTATTTACAGACTAGCTGGATAAATTGTTTAAAATTCTTGAAAAACAATTTTTTTTCTAGATTAATTACGACGTTTATTGAAAGGAAAACGTTTGTAGGACATGACCAAACCAGTTTTCCCCAAATTTCCATGATGATGAAAAATCATTTTGAATTCTAAATCTGTCATCCTTATGGATGAAAGTCTTAGAACAATTCTCTTCAATATGGGATATTGTATGGGATTGTACGCATTTATAATCAAGAGGTTGGCTGTTTTTGTAAACATGAAATATAAATCTCAGATTTACCAAATAGTAATTTAAAGTTTTAATGTAATCATTTCTCTTAGCATTGGGAATATCGGTATAGATTTAAGTGCTCTCTTCTGCCTATCCTAACATTAAATCATTGTGCTTTGTTGACATGTTTCGGAATGTCTCCATTTCCAGAACTTCAACTACTCTCTTTCACTATAATAAAACATATATTGTATATATTGTACATGTAATAGTAATTTAGTTTATATTTTCAACCTTTATTTGAGAGACATCTATTAAATGCTGCATATTGACCCTTATTACGGACGTCTTTAGCACACACTTAGTGAAAGAAATACAGTGTCTACTTGAACAATTCAGTGGTTGGGGGGGAAAAGAAAATGACTTTTTGATGAGAGTTGATCTTGTTAGCAGAAAATATTAAAAAATAAAATATTCTATTTGAGGCAAATATTATAAATTTGCTAGTTGTAATCATCATGAATTCACTGATTGAACTATAATTAAATAATACTTAACTAAGTGAATATTAGTTAACTAACTTATTCACTTTGATAAGTATTATTTAATTATAGTAAATATAGTGAGAAAATTACATTAAGATACCATAGTAATAATGTTTATAGGTAATAAAAAAAAGTTAGTGGCAGTTGTTTGACACGAGACAAACAAAATTGCTGTAATGTTTTAATTACCAGATGTTTGTTCAGTTATTTGAAGTATGACTTTAAAGTAAGTGGTGTTTTACTAGCTAATGAAACAAATCATAAGACAAATTATTTTAAAATAATTTATTTTTTAAATTATTTTGTTCATAAGTAACACTATTTTGCAATTAACTGTCATAGTGTGGTCAACATATTTCTATCCCTTTGTAGTAAAAATATTATTGTCTGTAAGTTCAACCAAGTAGAAACATGATTTTTTTCTTGCCGTTATTGTTAATCTTCTTGGCAGCATGATCAGACTTCAAATGCAAAAAAGTAGTCATTAGGAGTAAAGTCTGAACTGTATGGTGGGTAGTTGAATCGTTCCATCCAAAATACTGTAAACACTGTCTTTTGTGGGGAAAGTTTGTCATGAACCAAACTAACCCTGGTAGTGAGCATCCCTTCGTGTTTGTTCTGTATTGTTCCCCACAGTAAAAAACTACACTAAGAGAGCACCACACCTCTCCCAAAACACTATGCAAATGATTTAGCAATAAGTCAAGATTTGTTACCTTTTTTGTCTGCCAGGATATGTGTCTTCTTTCCACAGACCCTCATTTTAGTTCAGGTGCCATGAGCTAAGAAACAGTGGTGGGCTATAAGATGAAGCTAATGAAACATTGTTTCAGTAAAGGCTACAACTATATAGAGTACATATTTTATACTTACAATTGCTAATGATAGGTGTCGATGGTGCTAAACACTGACCTGCACACTCTAAATACTTCAGGTGTTATATGTGGTTTTAGTCCGAAGCCAGGTAGAATGGTTATGCACGCAGCGGGGGCAAAGGAGAGAAAGAATAGAGAACACATTAACAAGTAGAGGGTTGAAGCTAGCTTCTGTTGACAAGTTTACTAAGCAAGTATTTGCTAATATTGTCATATTGACAACATTAAACAATATTATGAGAGAAAGAAAATTCAATAAATATTTAAAAAAAGTTATTTTTATTGTCTGGTATAGGCTTTAAAGGGCTGAAAAGGATTTTTCAATTCCTTCTATTAGTTCACACTTTCCCTATATGTATATCTGGTTCAAATTTTCAATCGTTAATAAAATACTTGTTTTCATCCCCTCAAGTTCAAACTGGACGCTAGGAAAACTCAGACGCCAGTCGATAAAACCAAAGCCAGTTCAGAGTAAAGAGCAAGATAAAAGCTTTAATTTGTTAACAATGGGCGCATAGAGGAGCTGCTTTCCGCAATACAGATCTGATATGTTTTAATCTAATACATAGTATGCTGGCTCTAACTGGGTGCTAGGAAACGCCAGACTCCAATCGATAAAATCAAAGCCAGTTCAGAGTATACATCAAGATAAAAGCTTGTATCTGGTAACAATGGGCGCTTAGAGAAGCTGCTTAGAGTAAAGAGCAAGATAAAAGCTTTTATCTGGTAACAATGGTCGCTTAGAGGAGCTGCTTAGAGTAAAGAGCAAGATAAAAGCTTATATCTGGTAACAATGGGCGCTTAGAGGAGCTGCTTAGAGTAAAGAGCAAGATAAAAGCTTTTATCTGGTAACAATGGGCGCTTAGAGGAGCTGCTTAGAGTAAAGAGCAAGATAAAAGCTTTTATCTGGTAACAATGGGCGCTTAGAGGAGCTGCTTAGAGTAAAGAGCAAGATAAAAGCTTATATCTGGTAACAATGGCAGCTTAGAGGAGCTGCTTAGAGTAAAGAGCAAGATAAAAGCTTATATCTGGTAACAATGGCCGCTTAGAGGAGCTGCTTAGAGTAAACAGCAAGATAAAAGCTTGTATCTGGTAACAATGGCCGCTTAGAGGAGCTGCTTAGAGTAAACAGCAAGATAAAAGCTTGTATCTGGTAACAATGGGCGCTTAGAGGAGCTGCTTAGAGTAAAGAGCAAGATAAAAGCTTATATCTGGTAACAATGGGCGCTTAGAGGAGCTGCTTAGAGTAAAGAGCAAGATAAAAGCTTGTATCTGGTAACAATGGCCGCTTAGAGGAGCTGCTTAGAGTAAACAGCAAGATAAAAGCTTGTATCTGGTAACAATGGGCGCTTAGAGGAGCTGCTTAGAGTAAAGAGCAAGATAAAAGCTTATATCTGGTAACAATGGCCGCTTAGAGGAGCTGCTTAGAGTAAACAGCAAGATAAAAGCTTGTATCTGGTAACAATGGGCGCTTAGAGGAGCTGCTTAGAGTAAACAGCAAGATAAAAGCTTGTATCTGGTAACAATGGGCGCTTAGAGGAGCTGCTTAGAGTAAAGAGCAAGATAAAAGCTTATATCTGGTAACAATGGCCGCTTAGAAGAGCTGCTTAGAGTAAACAGCAAGATAAAAGCTTGTATCTGGTAACAATGGGCGCTTAGAGGAGCTGCTTAGAGTAAAGAGCAAGATAAAAGCTTATATCTGGTAACAATGGCCGCTTAGAGGAGCTGCTTAGAGTAAAGAGCAAGATAAAAGCTTGTATCTGGTAACAATGGGCGCTTAGAGGTGCTGCTTAGAGTAAACAGCAAGATAAAAGCTTGTATCTGGTAACAATGGGCGCTTAGAGGAGCTGCTTAGAGTAAAGAGCAAGATAAAAGCTTATATCTGGTAACAATGGCCGCTTAGAGGAGCTGCTTAGAGTAAAGAGCAAGATAAAAGCTTGTATCTGGTAACAATGGGCGCTTAGAGGAGCTGCTTAGAGTAAACAGCAAGATAAAAGCTTGTATCTGGTAACAATGGGCGCTTAGAGGAGCTGCTTAGAGTAAACAGCAAGATAAAAGCTTGTATCTGGTAACAATGGGCGCTTAGAGGAGCTGCTTAGAGTAAAGAGCAAGATAAAAGCTTGTATCTGGTAACAATGGGCGCTTAGAGGAGCTGCTTAGAGTAAACAGCAAGATAAAAGCTTGTATCTGGTAACAATGGGCGCTTAGAGGAGCTGCTTAGAGTAAAGAGCAAGATAAAAGCTTGTATCTGGTAACAATGGGCGCTTAGAGGAGCTGCTTAGAGTAAAGAGCAAGATAAAAGCTTATATCTGGTAACAATGGGCGCTTAGAGGAGCTGCTTAGAGTAAACAGCAAGATAAAAGCTTGTATCTGGTAACAATGGGCGCTTAGAGGAGCTGCTTAGAGTAAAGAGCAAGATAAAAGCGATTTTGTTGCGGTAATAATTAAAACGAAACTTATATTACATTTACATTATTTTACATTAAAAATTAAAAGTACAGTATTGGAATTTCCTTCGTAAATGTCTCTCTGTAAAGGTTTTTAATACAAACCAGTCCATGTTCCAGCCTATTAAATTTCTTCAATTGGACGCAGTGAATTGAAAAGTCATAGAAACATTCAATTAGATAATAATTTTACTCACATTCACGAATGTTTAAATAGAAAACATTAGCGGCACATAAAATAAACTTCGTCAAAGGTAACGGCAATTAAAATTTGACGCCCGCAAAGTGCTGGCGACAGGTAACACACTAGGCAATTAGAAAAAAACATTAAAAAAATATCTATTAAAAATGTGTTTCCTATGAGACGAAAACCTCTCAGACGTAATAGCTTATAGCTCAACAGGATAGTTAATAACCATTATTTAATAATAATAATAACCATCTAATTAGATCAGATTAAAAAAACTTTAATTCTTATTTTCAATATTTTCAAGCTAATCTTTTCAATTCCTTCTATTAGTTTACAGTATGTAATATATATATATATATATATATATATATATATATATATATATATATATATATATATATATACTCGTACCATGTTACAATGTTACATGTTATGGTACTTGTACCATGTTACAATGTTACATGTTATGGTACTTGTACCATGTTACAATCGTTAGTAAAATATTTGTTATTCTTCCACTCAAGTTCAAATACATTTTTTAAAATTTGTTGGGGATGACAATATTGATGTAAATAAGTTTTTTCCAAGTGTCAATTCATTAGTTAAATTTAATTATTATTTATTTTTAGTTTTATGTGGGAGAAAAACGTTTCACAAAGAGGCAAGGTACGCAGTATAGTTATTTCGTCCCATTTTGTTTAAAATAAGTGATAACATATGATTTGATAAAACAGCTGATTTTATGTTACAGGTTATGTAGTAGAACAACTGTTTTAACGCATAGGTTATGTTACTTTTTTTATATTGAAATTATAAAATAAAAAGTAACTACAATTTTTCTTTATTGACCTAAGTAATAATTGACTTGACATTTTTTTATATTATTTGTTATGTTTGTTAAGCGTGCTATGCCTTTAACACTTTAAATTGAAACACTTTAAGCATAGGCTTGTTAAATTGATACTTGTGTAGAAGTAGGGCGTGCTTGACACAGGTAACCTAGCAACCACCACACAGTTTCACATTGGCATGAAATATTATATCTCTGACACTTGTTCTCTGGAATGTTACTAGAACATACATCTTCTCTACGTGAAGAAATTCACATTGTTGCCAAAATGGCAGATTGATTTATAATTCCCGCAATTTTCGTCGTTTAATGAGTTACAATGCATGCTTGACACCAGCAATCTCTCATATTGGCAATGCCGTATTGTGTTTAGTTTGGCAGTGGAATTAGTCATTAGTTTAGTGTTATTCCCACCGGGAGCAGCAATTCGTTATTAAAACAAACACTTTTCAACAAGGTATTTGTCAGATAATACCCCTCTTTATAACTTAGTTTAAGAATATCCTAGCTTCCACGGTTCCTACATGATTTGTCGCGGAATTTTTTGCGACAGTGTCTTTTTTCTTGGCAGCTTTTTTCATCCCGCTCCTAGCGCGTCACTTACCGTACTGTTTCATTTCACTATCTCCTGATTCACCATGGAAAGCCTTGGTATATATAGCTTGGTACATGGGCAATCAATCCCGTTTCCTTCACTCTCGGTAGGGATATTAACCGCATGCGCATGCGAGACGGAGGCAACTCGCTAGGTTGGCGGTTACGAGGGCTGGGGGATACTAACCGCCTGTGCATGCGAGACGAAGGCAGCTCACTAGGTTGGCGGCTACGAGGGCTGGGGGATACTAACCGCATGCGCATACGGAGGCAGCTCGCTAGGTTGGCGGCTACGAGGGCTGGGGGATACTAACCGCATGCGCATACGGAGGCAACTCGCTAGGTTGGCGGCTACGAGGGCTGGGGGATAATAACCGATGCGTTTGCGAGACGGAGGCAGCTCGCTAGGTTGGCGGCTACGAGGGCTGGGGGATACTAACCGCACGTGCATGCGAAACGGAGGCAGCCCGCTAGGTTGGCAGTTACGAGGACTGGGGGATACTAACAGCATGCGCATACGGAGTTAGCTCGCAAGGTTTGCGGGTACAAAGGCTGGGGAATACTAATCACATGCACATGGGAGACAGAGGCAGTTCGCTAGGTTGTCGGCTACGAGGGCTGGGGGATACTAACCGCACGCGCATGCAAGACGGAGGCACCTCGATAGGTTGGCGGCTACAAGGGCTGGGGATACTAACCGCATGCACATGCGGGACGGAGGTAGCTCGCTAGGTTGTTGGTTACGAGGGCTGGGGGATACTAACCGCATGCACATGCGAGACAGAGGCAGCTCGCTAGGTTGGCGGCTACGAAGGCTGGGGGATACTAACCGCTTGCGCATGCGAGATGGAGGCTCGAGTAATCTGGAATTGTGATACAAATTTGGACTTGTAAACGTGAATATTTATAAAGAGCTCTGTATTGTTGGTTTTAACGTATTGTTATGACCTTTATACATTGTGAGCTGTGTTGAATATTACTTTAATAAAATTGAGCTCTCGAAAAGGAATTTCGGAATGAAATGCGAAACGTTAGGTTTTGAAAAAGCATGAATTAGTTGTCTGTGATCTGTCACTACCCTAAAAAATAAAAATTAACACAGAAAAAAAAATAGCTCACACAAAGCCAAAACAGATTACAAGAAGCAAAACGCAAAACTCACTAGCAAGGCGATTGTTCCTACTGACAGAATCACCTGCTGTGTGTATTGAGCGCTAGAAGAGATGGACGGGTAAATAGCCTCAAGGTCGTTTTACCAGCTGATGCATTAGTTCTGTGGAGTTTTACATAAAGTGTCAATCTGTGCGCTATTAACATATTGTAAGAGTTTCGTCGTGCATTATGGGCTGCAAATCTAGAATAATAGAAGAGATGGAGGGGTAAATAGCCTCAAGGTCGTTTTGCCAGCTGATGCATTAGTTCTGTGGAGTTTTACATAAAGTGTCAATCTGTGCGCTATTAACATATTGTAAGAGTTTCGTCGTGCATTATGGGCTACAAATCTAGAATAATAGAAGAGTTAATGAAGCATTAAGGGCTGAATATTAAAACGCCAAGGGCTCGAGTATTGTACGCAACACAATGCAGGCGGCAACAATGGGACGTTTCCTCCAACTGGAGAGCTTATTAACAATTGTTCTCTTGTTTCCATTGGCTGTGTAAATATCTATAGAGATTACTAGAAATATTTTCTGTGAAAATTGTTTCAAATACAACGAGGCGTGTTGATTTTTAATGTTTAAATATTTTTTTCTAGAATCACTCATTTCATACCGTATGCGCCAAAATAAACAATACTGAAACTGAATCATCTGTAGCAGAATTACCGAAATAGGGTTATTCTTGGTCGTTTTGTAGGAGACCTTAGGAGATTTTCTTGGGTCCGAAATCTGCCTTTTCTTTCACAACGGTTCCAGCAAGATAGCGCAACCCGCCACACTCACTGCCTTAGACAACATTGTTTTCCTTCAAGAAACCTTTGGCAACCGCCTCATTTCCCTAAGAACAAACATTCCATGCCCAGCCCACTCCCCTGTTCGTACACCTGACGCTTATATCTGGGCAATGATGAAGGAGAGGATTTTCTGTGATGACCCAGCAACCACCATCGTAAAACTAAAGGAAAAAATAGCCACGTTTATAGCAAGCATGAAACAAATCCACTTCATCAGAATGATGCGAATCCTTCAAGAACGGCGTGAGTGTTGCCTCAAATAGAACGGAGTGCATATAGCACACGTTTATACCCAGGTCTAACCGGTTTAGCCTCTTTTTACTTGGATATGTTTGTAAAACTATGTAAATAAAATAAAAAGAAATAGAATCTTACAACTGTTTCAGTATTGTTTATTTTGGCGCATACAGTATTGAATTAGGCCCAAGACTTGAATTCAAGTAATTATAAAATTTCAACTTTTCGCTTCTCATTGGTCTAATATGCGGGTTGCTTTCATGGACTGTACCTACGGTAGTCGCTCAGATTTAAGTTTTTGTTCGTTGTGTGAAGGATGTTGTGAGCCTTATTCGTTGCTGTTTGCTTCTTCTTGCTGTAGCGTCACTTCTTGGAGTAATATGGTTTTTTCAGTAATTTCATCTGTTTCATCTCAACATGAATCTGTTGAGCTTTGGTTCGTTATTGGAGCAAGATTTTGATAGTAATCCCGTAGGACACTGGCAGACATTTCTTCCTTTACGGCTTTTATCGAATCACTTTTTCATTTAAAATTCTGTTTTATCGTCCTAAAGTTACTTTCTCAAAGAATTTCTTGTACATCAATTAAAATAAAGAATTATTAATCAAATCCCATTCTCAGTTTATTTACTTTTATTTAAATAAATTTATGAATATATTTTTATTTGTTATTTCGCGATTTAATCTTTTTCATCCGAGTTTGATTATACTGTAAAATGTCTAACAACAATGTTTTCGTGCAATCACCGCACAATAAGTGTCCCAGACAGGCCTTGTCAAGATTTACTTGTTTGCACGGCTCTTGTGAAATGTCGTCCGACGGAAACGATATCACTTGTGGAAAATAACTAGAAAATAAAAAACAATGTTTTGAAAAATGTGTTTTATTTTATAATACGTCAGTTTGTTTTAACACACACACATTTACAAACACACCCACACACACACACACACACACACACACACACACACACACACACACACACACACACACACACACACACACGCACACGCACACGCACACGCACACGCACGCGCACGCGCACGCGCACACGCGCACACACGCGCACACACGCGCGCACACGCGCGCACACGCGCGCACACGCGCACACACGCGCACACACGCGCACACACGCGCACACACGCACACACACGCACACACACGCACACACACGCACACACACACACACACACACACACACACACACACAAATTTTGTATGGGTTACTGAGACAAAGTTTTATCAGTTGTATATACCTAGTCAAACAGTTTGTCTATCAGTGGGCAGAAAGGAATTGGGAGCATTCGAAAACATCCGGTACGTTAACCAACTCCAGTAATTCCCGGTATATGCATCGCGTCATACAGTAGTACAATGTTTGTTTAGAGGGTAGTCAGATAATTCTCATTCAAGAGTTGAATAACTGAGAATAAAGATATTGCCAAAAACCCCAATACCACAAAAAAAAATAACTAATACTACAGGTTCTTAAGATTACACCCCATCTTAAAATAGGGTTTAATCTTAGGTAACTTGTAATACTAGTTACCATTGTATTGGGAGTTATGCCGATATTTTTATTGTAACATATTGTGCCATTGTGCTCTTGATATTGTATTTTGACTAACTGGAGGTAACAGTTGTTATAATTATGCAACAATAAGAGTATTCAAAAGTTGAATATTTTTGCAGGTAAAGTAATTTGTTTCAAAGTGTTTATAAAATTATAATATATATGTATATGTAATTATAGACATAATAGGGCCTAAACAACCCTGGCAACAAATATTTAAATATTTGATGTGTACCCTTGATGAATATTTCGTTAACACTGTTAGCATCAGTGATAGTACACTGTAAATTTGTAACTTCCTGATGATGCTAACATTGTTAGCGAAATGTACATCAAGGGTATTTAAATATTTGTAGCAAGGGTTATTGTTGTTTATTTATTTATTATTATTACGCTACTGTGCTCCGTATAAATTTGTGAATAATAGGCATTATAATTTGGTGTGATAATAAACGTTTGAAATATTAATATTTATCCATATAAAATAATTATATGTTTCAAAGTATACATAAAAATTATATATTGATAAAGGTCTATATATACGGATTTATCTACGTATCTTATGGGTGCCTAAACAGCTAAACAGAAGTTAATAAAATTTGAAAGTATTGTTTAAAATATTCCCAAGATGGTTCGTGTGAAGTTTGGTGCCGATCCACTGGACTAACTGCGAAAAACAGGATTAGCTTTGAGAAAGTGCAATTTAGCTAAAAAAATGACGATGTAAACAACTTAAATCAGCTAATTCAATTTAAATTACTCGGAGAATTATATAAATACAATCGATACAGTAAAGAATGGAAGTAGTCAAGTATCCAGTCGAATTCCTAAACTCAACGGAGCCCCAATGAAAAAATGCCACCACAGTTATTGACATTAAAAGTAAGATCACCGATGATACTCTTGCGAAATTGGAATCCACCAAAGCTGTGCAACGGTACCAGACTGACAACAAAAAAAACTGACACCCAACTTGATCGAGGCAGGGGTCATAAGTGGCGAGTTCAAAGGAGAGATGGTCTTAACTTCATGAATACCGATGATTTCATCAGATCTACCTACTGATTTCAAATGACTACATTTTTTTGCGACTTACATTCGCAATAACCATAAACAAGGCACAAGGACAATCATTGACCATTGTTGGATTAAATTTGGGACATTCGAGCTTTTCTCATGGACAATTATAGTATATGTTGTGTTCTCAGTGTTGGAACACCTAAAATTTGTATGTTTATACACCTAATGAAATGAAGAAAAACATTGTCTACCCTCTAGCATTGCAGGAAATGAAATATAACTATTTATTTAGATGTTTGGTTTGCTTTTCTATAAAATTTTTCCGTTTTCCAATATAAAATTATGATTTCAGGCACAGTACCTATATATATAGGTACTTTGAACGTATTTGCTGTAAGTACTCTTAAGAACATATCAATATTTATACAACATAGTGGTTATTATGGCCGATCGTGTATACGAGCACTGCAGATTTAGACAAAACAGGGCGTTGTGCAGAAAGTTTATAAAAAAAGGCGATTTTCATGATTAAAAATTAAAAAAAATAATACTTTGAAATGTCTAATTAAGTGGACGATTACTATGTTATCTTCACAGAAATATTTTTAAAAAAATCGACAATTCAGACACGGCACTTGTTTATATATTCCATAAATGTACACAGCGGTTGTGAATGTGTTTGACATAGTTATTGTGCTTTGGTTCCATTTTTTCCTGTTCAATTTTATCGGAAACTGGACATTGTTTATAAAATAGGTTTATAAATAGCAATATGGCCATAAAGAGACGTCTACAGGCAGATCTACAGCCGGTTCCGCCACTGGTGGTCAACGTGTTCTAACTTTTGTTGGCTAAATAGCCACGATCAGCTGTTATAAGAGCTATTGATAACCGTGGTTAAACAATCCCGACCGCGTTTATGTTTAAATAGTAACGCGATTAAATTTGAAACTATTATTTAAATTAGAGCGTACATGAAATCATTTAAATAAATCTTTGGTCAATGAACAGAATATTGCATAATATAGTGCATGCATTGTAATTGGGTTATTACATGGTAAATGTTAGTTTGTTGAATGTTGAAACAATATGAAGCATCTGTGGCGTAATTAAATTCCTTCTATTAGCTAACACTCTCCTGATATGTCTTGTATAAATTTTCAATCGTTAATAAAATTAAGTTTTTATATATCCAAACACGTTCAAATAGATTTTTAAAAAAACTATAGTGAATGAAAATTAATGTTAATAAAGTTTTTCAACTTCGAGGATTCGAAATGAGAATCTTCATGATGGAAGTCTAGCGTGCGTTGGATCAGCGCCAACTTTCCAATACCAGAAATATTTATCTCAAAGGCGTATATAAATTCCCGCCCCCCTTGATGTCGTCGAAACCTCCACTGTACAACCTTAAACTGTTGCCATGATTACCACACAATATCATAAACAGTGCTCTAGGGTACCTGAAATAAATTATTTGTTGGAATTTACTTATTATTTTTATTAAGATTATTTGTTTTTACAATTCCCTCAATAGTCAACACTCTCCTTATATATATATATATATATATATATATATATATATATATATATATATATATATGAAAAAGGTTATAAAAAGAAAACTGTTGACAAACTTAATTATAATATTTTTTATAAACAACATAATTTAATTTACAAAAATAATAATAATACAATATGGACTTCATTTTTATGTAGGTATAGGCCATGAAATAAAAAATATCACCAAATTATTTAAAAATACAAATATCAAAATTGAATACAAAATAAATAAAAAACAAATACACATAATAAATAACAATAATAAAACAAATAATATGCATGAAAAAGGTGGTGTTTATAAATTAGAATGCGAAAACTGTAATAAAATAAATATAGGTCAAACCAAGAAAAAATTAAAAGAAAGATATAAAGAAGATTTGAATGCTTATATAAATCCAGAAATATATAAATCAAATTTTGCAAATCATCATATTAATAATAAGCACCAATTTCTAAATATTGAAAATATGAAACTCATAAAAGAAATTAATAAAGGATTAAGAATGAATATATATGAAGCATTCGAAATATATAAATAAAGTAATAGTAACAAATTAATAAAAGAACAAATACAAATACATTCTAAATTTGATACTATATTCAATGTCTATAATGTTACAGCAACAAAATAAACGTGGCAATTTGTATAAATTTAGTAACAATTCTATTTCTAATTTAATATATATTTTAGGCCTATATCTTGCATTATTGTATTTTTCATTCCTGATGATGTTGGTACTGTTTACCAACGAAAAGCTATGAATATAAATTGATAAATATTCTTGTATTTGAATTAGCTATGTTGTTTTATATATGTATATATATATATATATATATATATATATATATATATATATATATATATAGCACTGTTATATATCAGTGCTATAACGAGTCAATACCTAATCGAATCAGGGTTTTAGCGAATCAGCGCTATAACGAGTCACTGCTTCAAAGAATTAGGGCTAAAACGAATCTTCGTAGTAACGATTCAGCGATATAACGAATCAATGCTATAAAGAACCAACGCTATAACGAATTAGTGCTATAACGAATCAGCGTTATAATGAATCAGTGTTTTAATGAATCAATGCCATAACGATTAAGTGCTATAACGAATCAGCGCTATGATGATCTAGTGCTATAACGAATCATTTCTATAAAAAATCAGCGCTATAACGAATCTGCGCAATAACGAATGAGCGATATAACGAATCAGTGCTATAACGAATCAGTGTTATAACGATTCAGTGCTAGAAAGAACCAACGCTATAACGAATCAGCGCTATAACGAATCAGTGCCATAACGAATCAGCGCCCAAACGAATCAGCGATATAACGAATTATTGCTATACGAATCAGTGCTATAACAAATCAGCGCATTAACGAATCAGCGATATAACGAATCAGTGCCATAACGAATCAGCGCCCAAACGAATCAGCGATATAACGAATCAGTGCCATAACGAATCAGCGATATAACGAATCAGTGCCATAACGAATCAGCGCCCAAACGAATCAGCGATATAACGAATTATTGCTATAACGAATCAGCGATATAACAAATCAGCGCATTAACGAATCAGCGATATAACGAATCAGTGCCATAACGAATCAGCGCCCAAACGAATCAGCGATATAACGAATTATTGCTATACGAATCAGCGCTATAACAAATCAGCGCATTAACGAATCAGCGATATACGAATCAGTGCTGTATTGAATCAATGCTATAACGAATCAGTGTTTAAACGAATCAGCGCTATAACTGATTTAGTGCTAAAAAGAGTAAACGCTATAACGGATATTGAAAGCCTCGTACCAGACTATTGAGTAGAGCCAGCAATGCGCTATTTCTACATTTAATGAGTCTACTTTACAAATAACCACTACAAGTAAATGAGTCAACATTTCCATAAAATCTAAGATACGGGAAAAATATAGACGTATACTCTTTTAATAATAAACTATTCACTTGGGGGGGGGGTGTTTTTGGTGTAAATATGATGGTTTTACTTTCAATGTTTTAAAGAAAACGTTTTGCTGTTTGTGTTTAGGATTTGTTTGTTTAGTCGCCAAAATTATAGTGTTTTTATGTTCGTATTTTGATTTTGATGCAATTTAGAACTTGAGGACCTCTTAAATAATGGAATGCAACTATATACATTAATGAAAACGCCAAATCCGAGTAGCGGAAAACCTTTCTTCACGCCGAAGCAGGTTTACTTCAGGTGTGCGACCTGGAGACGACATACCGTCATTTCCTCCTTTCCCACTACCGGAGATCATCGCGATTTCTCTTAGTTTATTTCTCAAGAAAAACATAATAAATGAGGCAGTTAGAGCCATGAGTGAGCTATCCGCGCAATGGTCTAATGTTAGCTAAGCGCTCAAAATTAAAAAAGAGCGTTGGATTAATACAAATATGGCTCTCAAAACCCGTCTAGGAGTCATTACTGCTATCATTCAGCGAGCTGCCTTCGTCTCACATGCACATGCGGTGAGTGAAGAAAACGGGAGTGATTGCCCATGTACCAAGCTCATAAGCTCTACTCATGGAAAATCAGGAGATAGTGAAATGAAACGTTGTGCTGAGAGCGGGATAAAAAACACCTTGCAAGAAAGAAACCTTGTCAGGAAAAATGTTGCGGCAGATCATGCAGAAACTCTGTGGCCTAGGATATGCTTATGTTGAGGGATAAGAAGGGGTATTACTTTACAAATACCTTGTTAGTGGGTCTGTGGCAGGTAGGACATGTACATCTTCTTCCGATGCCTTCTCGAAACTGAAAAGGCATGAGTTAAAATGAGTACTTCCGTTGGGGGTAAGATACCCCTACGTCACCGGGAACATAACTGTGAAGCAGATTACTATTAGTATGTACGGTGTCGTGCGTGGGATCGTATCTACTCAATGAGTATAGATGTTGTATGTGCGTGGGTCTGTTTGTAGGACCTTGTTGCTAAGTGTCGGGGGGGGGGGGGTTCGATGAAAGGCATTTTCGAGTCGGAGTAAAGCAGTGTTAATCTTGTGCATCTAGGTGCCTCGTGATTACTCACAGATTTTGTTTTGGAATAACTGCATGGGAATCGCCTTTTTATATCTAATCTAGTCAAGCCCCTGTTAGACCTGTTTGGCCCCGCCCCCATTCTAGTTGTCATATCATGAAAACAGTTAAACTAATTTAAAAACAAATTGTTTCATTTTCTTGTTTCACTATAATTGGTAATCTTATAGAAATGCCCCTAAAATATTCAAAGTAGCGACAACTAAAATGTTTAAACATTAATATCGCTGTAGCTTTGAGTTTTATCAAGGGCGGATCTTGTACAAATGTTACTGCCTCCTGTGTAAAGTGTTTGAAGATTAAAGAATGTTATAACACACAAAGAGCTGTAACATTCCTCACCTTTTGATAGGTGCAAGTATTTATACTTGTGGCTTTTATATAAATTAAAAAAACTTGCTTTTAATAATACTCTATACAAAAGAGGAGTTGCTTGTTTTGATCTCGCTCTGCCATTCCAATTTCTTCCCTTCTCCTCCTCTCTGCAACACGGCACACTACAAGTTTACTCTAAATATACGAAAGTTAGTTGAAAAATCAAGTGCTGACAAATTTGTGTACAAGAATTAAATATATTAGAAAGAAACCTTAGCAACCAAATTTAATCTTGTTTGTTTTTTTTATCATTGCCAGAGGTATTTTTTTCCTGAAGTTTGTTTTTTATTCACACTTTTAGAAAAACAGATGAGTTGATATAAATCGTCACTTGTTCGTAAAGTATTGATTGGGAAACGTAGTACCAGAATACACTGTCTGGGGATTGTGTTGTCCGTGGCTTTTGACAAGACGTTTATGTTGCAAATTACTGATTTTAACACTTTCACGAACTTGAATTAGAGTAACCGTTTAAAACGTTACTGAGGCGCCCCCCCCCCCAAGCAATAATCTGCGAGCGTGGGACTCGCCACACAAATTTTCTAGAGTAAGAATCATAATATTACCGACTAAAGCGAGTGCAGCATGTGAACCTTCCCATGCTCTGTCATACATGCATGAATAGCTGCATAAACACAGATACATACATTAGGATATAAGTAAGAGTAGATACATATTTTTATATTTAAATCAGCCTAAATAGGAAGAGGCCAGGAGTGATCGTTACAGTTGTAATATGTAAATACCAAAGCTTATTTAAGTATATATATAAAGAACTAAGTCAAAATACAAATACAAGAATTATAATTGAATTTACAATTCAAAGCTTTTCGTTGGCTAACTGTACCAACGAAAAGTATTCATATGAATATTCCTGATGATGTTGGTACTGTTAGCCAACGAAAAGCTTTGAATTGTAAATTCAATTATAATTCTTGTATTTGTATTTTGACTTAGTTCTTTATTATTACACAAGAATACATATTGCGATATATATATATATATATATATATATATATATATATATATATAATTACCTCTGACAGAGTTATAGAATAATAACTGGGGAAAATTTCGTGTGTTATATTTTCCCCCTTTATAGGTAAAATAGTAAAAAGTATGCCATCTTTACGACCTCGCTAGAGGGTAGGTTTACGTCAGGTGCACCACCCAGCACATGTCAAAAATTTTCCCTTAAGCGTAACAACAATACTTTTATGCCCTTATCATATAGCCTGTCTTGTGTATAGATAGTCGATCCAGTGATTTTAACAGATCGGTGATTTTAGTGACAGTGTCAGGTTTGGATCGTGACACTGGATCGTTTGTCAGTGTCTTTTACCGGTGACAAGGTTATACTGAGTCAGCTCTGTATGTGCCAATAACCGGCAGGCATACCACTCTGGTGAAAAGATTCTACACCTCATTTTTTTTTTTTGAAGTCTCACTTCATTTGAAAATAGACTACGAAATTAAAAACAAACTACCGAATATGAAATAGCGTCTACTGTACACAACACTGTCACTGTCTTGAAACCTTACACAAATCGACCACTCACATACGACGCAAATGAGTAGAACCAGTGACAGCGACAAATCAACCAATGACAGTTGTAGTAAAATAGTTAATTTTCAGTCGCGACAGCGACATTTTATCCAATAACAACAGAGATAACCCCCTCTCCCCTTAAACCAACGACACTGCACGATAATCGGCGCCGTGAGTCGAACGGTGAGAGTATAGCCAGTGACAGCGACAAATAAATCAATGACAGCCGTTTCATCCAGTGCGACCTTTTGCCAAATCACAACAGAGGCAACTTCTGATTGATCCATTGTCACTGGAACTGGCGTTTGCCATATTTTGTCACTCATACCACCAGTGACAAACGAATATCAGTGACAAGTCGCCGTGTCAGAAAATATTGACCATTCCTAGTCTCGTGGACCCGGTTGTGCCCAATCACTATCAGACGCCCGCAGCTGTTTCCTTGAAATGAGTAACCTACTAGCGCCCCTAATAAGCCAAATAGCCTTTTTCACCTAATATTTCAAATTTTTAATGAATATTCGAAAAGTAAGTAACTATAAAGAAGATCGATACCAAAGAAGATATAATAATTGGAGAGTAAAATTTGTTAATTTTATGATGTAACTGAATTTATGACATGATTTTGTTTTACTAAATCAAGCCGTGTTTGGTATTTTATTTTTATGTGTACTTTCCGTTAAATCTTTGTAAATTATGATTAGAGTGATAAAGTTAATTTACTCCATGGGATGCTAGTAAGTGACTTATTGAGAAAACAGCTGGGGACGACTGCAAGTGACAAGGCACACAGAGGTCCTCAAGACAAGTTACATCATACAGACTATATAGTGCTATATTTATTTACAATCCTTTGCCTAAACGTTATATTAGTCATGGAGATTGGTAGCATTAAACCATAAATAAATTTTAAAAAATAAAAATATGAAGTTTTTAAACCAGTGGGAGCTTATGGGCAGGTAGCACGGTTGCGCAACCCACAAACCAGAGATCAATAGACAAAAATATTTATTATGTAAGAACTATGTACATTGTTACGAGCAATTATTTATATTATAACGTGATCCATCATTATAAATAATATTAAAAACGTCAGTACCGTAGCGAACGTATGGCTGGAAGCTCAGTCTCAGTTTCGTTCGGCCTGGTTGTAGGGAAACCTGCCACACCCAGTGACGTCACTCCTAATAGAGAAAAAGCATTGGAAGGTCCAGACAGGCTAAAACAACGGCTCCTTAGGTTCCACAAAACCTGCAACCTCGAGAGTGTTTGGTTATGATCGGCTCCGTCCGTGACGCATCTCCGCTTCACTTCTAGTTTGTTGGTATTCACAGTTAAGAATGAATCGAGATTGGGTTGTTGATAAACTCATGATTTGAGATCCGGTGTCTTAAATAAAAAAATACCAATATATTTCCTACAATAGAATAAATCACAACGTATTCAGTATCTAACAATTTTCTTATAACAGCCTTTAGGTTTTTATGATTACAATTTCTTTGCCTTAAACAAAAACTACGATCTACCAGGTTTTAGGCACCAGCCGCCATCGTTCTGAACTATAATCTGATGGTATTGTAATACTCTATTTTTTACTGTAACGCCAGTGTTTTTACCATGACGTCAATGTTTTGTTCAATGTTTGTCCTGATTTGCAAAACATCAAATATGCACTGGTTTTGGCGCAACGTAAGTCAGCGGTTACATTGAATCGGAATTCGTAAGAAAAAGTAGACGTGAGTATTCGTACGAATTCGTACAAAATCGTTAGAAGTAAACAATCGCCATGATGTCAGGCGAGTGCTTAGTTTGCTTCCAATGTGTTTGTACGAATTTTCACAAAGTCGTACGCCTAGTTGTATCAGAACAAAATATTTGTTTGCTGACAAACAGTTGCTGACGAAGCTGGCTTCGTTTTAATTGACCATAGATTGTGATAATCTAATATCCCTTGTTGAGGAGAGGTGTTCACTTGGGATCAAAAATGTATAAACATAATTTGGAAAAAGATAAATAAAAGTAAAAGATGAAATATGCTTTTGTTGACATTAGTTTTTCCTTGACATTATTCAAAATGTAGAAAGTGTCATGCGGGTATATTCGAAGAACTTTTGTTCGTCTCTTCTAAGCTCATCATATGATTTTGCAAAATCCCCATTCTCAACTCTTAATTAATAAAATTCTTGAACCCACTCACGTTTTTTGAGTTTTTCCACCAAATCATATCTTAGTGCAGGAGAGTTCAAAATATAGTTATCACGTTCACCATGCGTCATCTTTCACAAGTGATCGTACGATTTCGCAAATGTTGAATTCCACGCCATTCGTACGAAGTCTCACAATTCTATACTTACGACTTCGTATGACCACTTTTCCTTACGGATTCTGATGTAATGTAACCTCAAACTAAGAGTGACATCTGCCAGCGTTATTACCACGAATCGTAATCAACATCTTCCGCAGTAACTGTAGGCCTACTAAATATCTCTTAAACACTTTACAAAGATATACGTGTTTTTATTAATATATGACTTTAACTTTATACTGGTTTCATTTGGTGATTTAATAAAGTTAGCATTATTTTACACGGAACAGTGGTAAAATAAACCTCGACCTTTCAGAAAGAAATTAGTTGACCTTGATCGCCTGATTGCAACGCCCCAACCGGTAAGAAATTAAATTAAATTCCTTTTAAGGTCGTTGCAATATGCACCACAGCAACTGTTACTTTAGCAACTACGTAAACTCTAAGTAACTTAAACGACGTCCCACGTCAGTGAACGTTCTAAGAATTTATTCGTACATTAAACATCAAATAAGGAAAGCTTACAAACGCAATATCTAGACATTTTCTTACAAACCAGCTGTAAAATAATAAAACAAGTAATGTAAACCAATATTTTTAAAGTCAGTTCCTACTCTGGTCAGCAAAAAAATTATTTTAATTACTTTTTAATTAATTATTACAATGACTATAAAGTAACATAACCTATGCGTTAAAACAGCTGTCATACGTTATTTTAAGCGAAATGGGACGAAATAACTATTTTGCATACCTTGCCTCTTTTGTAAAAAGTTTTTCTCCCGTATTTATAATTAAATTTAATTAAGGAATTAATATTTGAAAAACGTTATTAACAACAATTGTAATCTACAAGTTTAAAAAAATATATTTGAACTTGAGTGGATGAATAAAAAGTATTTTATTAACTAATGTAAAATTGTACAAGTATATATATATATATATATATATATATATATATATATATATATATATATATATATATATATATATATATATATATATATAAATATCACAATATGTATTCTTGTGTATTAATAAAGAACTAAGTCAAAATACAAATACAAGAATTATAATTGAATTTACAATTCAAAGCTTTTCGTTGGCTAACAGTACCAACATCATCAGGAATATTCCTGATGATATTAGTACTGTTAGCCAACGAAAAGCTTTGAATTGTAAATTCAATTATAATTCTTGTATTTGTATTTTGACTTAGTTCTTTATATATATATCTTACATACTGTGAACTAATAGAAGGAATTGAAAACATAAGCTTCAAAAATATTGAAAATAAGAATTAACGTTTTTGATTAAATCTGATCTGATTAGATGGTTAATACTATTATTAAATAATGGTTATTAAATATCTTGTTTAGCTATATGCTATTACGTCTGAGAGATTTTCGTCTCATGGGAAACACATTTTCCAACAATATTTACTTTACATTTTTTTAAAATGTGTATTTTTTTTTAAATAGCCTAGTATATTACCTGTCGCCAGCACTCAAACGTGTTACCAGTCGCTCGTCAAATTTTAATTGCCGTTTACTTTGGAGCAGTTTATTTTACGTACCGCTAATGTTTTCTATTTAAACATTCGTGAATGTGAGATTTAGAGTCAGCCTTTGTAATAGATTAAAACATATCAGAGCTGTACTGATGAAATCAGCTCATCTAGGCGACCATTGTTAGCCTGTTGTTACCAGATAAAAGCTTTTATTTTGTATTGTTTCCCAGATTTATACTGCGATATGAATTATTGTCTGGAGCATGTCACTTTAAACCTAGTTTGTATAAATTAACGTTATATATTAATAAACCAGATTGAACCATCTTAGATAAAGCGGTGGGATGCAAATAGATATAAGAGGCCGAGATTAATCTACTCTTGTGTCAGGCTTAAAGGGTTAGAAAATCCGTCTAAAATGTTTGTATAGTGCAGACCATTGTAACCGTTGTAACAGTGCACTCGACCTTGAGAGATCACTGTAGACGAAACCGGCGGTATAGGGTCAGTATAATAACTCTCTTACAAACATGATAAGGACTGTCAAAGCACTGTCTTGTCGGTGACGGACGATATCAGACTAATTAACTTCGGTATAAAATAACAAACATTCTTGAAATATGTCTAGACATATCTGTTGCAGAAGCTGTTGATGTATCCAACATTCCCAATATGTAACATGTTTTCAGATGAGGCAGTACACGCAAGGCCAAGTGCACGGAAACTTGGTCTGCTCTATATATAGATGGAGGGAAGTAATTGTTTTGAAAGAAAGAGAATTTATCTACTTATTATTAGAGAAATTATTATTTTTCAGTATTATTTTTTATTAGTCTTTATTTGTAAAGTTTGATTGCTGTGAATTCTCCTTAACGTCTTTGCTGTTTTAAAAATCGTAAAAAACAGTACATATCTAACGCTCTGAAAAAAAGAAATCTGTCCACTCCATGTAATCGGGCGTGTAGCATGTTTAACGCTGTTGCCACGTATAGAAGCGGCCTCGCGAGCACTAATTGGCAACCCTGAGTGAACAGTGTTGCCTAGTTCGAGCGTCGGGCTGTTGGTCTATTGCCTTTCCGTGACTCCTCTTTCTCACCCACGTGGCAACGCTACATTTTTGGCCACCCGCCCGATTTCGTGCAGTGGGCATTAAACGTAAAAGCTTTTCTATTCTACCCCTTTAAATTCACCACCCAATGTATATTCTGTAAGTGCGCTATTGTAGTATAAACGTGTTTGTGTCTTAACGCTCTATTTTATGTTCTAATATTGCTTATAGTTAAGAGAAACAAAAAATAAATTGTTATAGACACAACGCTTTGTTCAAGCTAATAATAACAAAAGGAATAAAATCGACAAGCGAACAGCACAGATTCCTCCAACCGTCCAATCGCAGCCTTCCTCCCACGTTTATTTCAAACAACGCAAATTACCATGTAAACATAGTATATTTTATAAAATGTTTGTTTAAGTTCTGAAAGGATATTGTTTTCAAGAAAACTGCATTTCAATGAGTCTTGAATAATAAAAGTTTAAAAGAATTTAAATCGCCCTTGGTGTTTTGTAAATGCTATTTACATCTTTTATAGATTCACGTAATGTTCCCTTTATTACGTTACGTTTATAAAACATATTTCAAGGCTTCAAGACTATGGAAACATATTTAAACGCAAGTAAGGTAGTAAAATAAAATAAACAAAAATTACTTGAAAAATATATCGACAAAAAGTTAACAATGTACAGCTAATACCATTAGATTACCGGAATTTGTTGTGCACAGCGACCAATAGGAAATAACATATTACAATATTAAGATACAACAATTGGTAGGTGAAAGATAGTAAGTGCAATAGTCAGCTATTATTAATAAGGTTCAAGAATGTATTGTGCACAGATATCAATAACAATAGATGGACGATAACAGTATTAGGTTTGTAACATCTTTAAAAAACTCTTAGCAATAGCAATACGCAGCTAATATTTTCGCAGTAGAGTCTATTAAGTTACTACCATGCGTAAAACACACTATCAATAGCAATACACAGATAATAATAGTAGGATCTGTTTAGTTACAACAATGCGTAAAACACACTATCAATAGTAATACACAGCTAATAGTACAATCTGTTTAATTACAACAATGCTTAAAACACACTATCAATTCCAATACCAGGTAATAATATTAGGATCTATTTAATTACAACAATGCCTAAAACACACTATCAATAGTAATACACAGCTAATAGTAGAATCTGTTTAATTACAACAATGCTTAAAACACACTATCAATAGTATTACACAGCTAATAGTAGAATCTGTTTAATTACAACAATGCTTAAAACACACTATCAATTCCAATACCAGGTAATAATATTAGGATCTATTTAATTACAACAATGCCTAAAACACACTATCAATAGTAATACACAGCTAATAGTAGAATCTGTTTAATTACAACAATGCTTAAAACACACTATCAATAGTATTACACAGCTAATAGTAGAATCTGTTTAATTACAACAATGCTTAAAACACACTATCAATTCCAATACCAGGTAATAATAGTAGGATCTATTTAATTACAACAATGCGTAAAACATATTATCAATAGTAATACACAGCTAATAATAGAATCTGTTCAACTACAACAATGCATAAAAAATACTCTCAATAGCAATATACAGCTAGTAAAATTAGGATCTATTTAATTAGACCAATGCGTAAAACACACTATCAATTGCATTACACAGCTAATAATAGTAGGATCTATTTAATTACAACAATGCGTAAAATACACTATCAATTGTAATACACAGCTAATAATAGTAGGATCTGTTTAATTACAACAATGCGTAAAACACACTATCAATAGTAATACACAGCTAATAAAAGTAGGATCTGTTTAAATACAACAATGCGTAAAACATACTATCAATAACAATACACAGCTAATAATAGTAGGATCTGTTTAAATACAACAATGCGTAAAACACACTATCAATAGTAATACACAGCTAATAAAAGTAGGATCTATTACAACAATGCATAAAACACAATAGCAATACACAACTAGTTGTAACAATACATACACGATAACAGTAAAACTCTGTACTGGCATTGTTAGTAGCAATATGTAGATAGCTTGATAGATATCTAGACAGCTATGTAGATAGCTGCAATATCTAAACACGGCAAATAGCGATAATAAATGCCGTGGGTAAAATAGGTAAAATTCAGCTGACAATAGCGATACCCGATATAGTTACATTCTTAAATATATTAAGGATTAAAAAAAATAAAATTATTTTGTCCATATACCCATTTATACGTTAATTTACTCCAATTAAAGCCCAATAAAATGTAAATATACGTGCAATGCTGCCTTTCAAAATTACAAAATGTGTAATAAATAACAAAACGCGATAGAAACAGCAACGTTTATCTGGAAATAATATATCTCCCTGAAACGGTTTATCAATGAGCAAATGTAAGTCGTTGGGTGGGTTGGGGTGTCGCGCGTCGACTCATTGGACAGAAAGTCGAGAGCCAATGCTCCGTAGACAGTTCTCGGCTTCTGACTTTACCGAAAGCATCTCGATACGGTTTCAAATATCCCCAAACACGCAACTACCAAGTAACAGCTTCGCGTTTGGATTTGTGAAATGTGAATTTTAAATTACAATCTAAAAAACTTTGAAGTGCTCGCAGTATTGTGAATCAAACGATATAGAACGATGGAAATATTCAGATATTCAAATACATTTGAGTGTTTGAGTGGGAAAGGTTTTTAAAGAGGTTGTGGACTTTGTAGGTGCTTGATGTAGTTGTAAAAAGAGCTTTACATAATTTGTCTTTTGAAAAAGAATTGCAGGAATGTGTTCATATTTTAGAATACGATATCCGTATAGGCTACCTGTCACCCTCATTTTATAATATGTGGTCAAACATTGAATATACTCGTTTTTAAAACATATTTTAAAGTAATTACAGAATTACAAAAAATAATGTAAGTATTATTGTTTTTTAAAATTTTCCTACACACACACAGGTACAAACAACTACTCAAACACACAAACACACACACACACACACACACACACACACACACACACACACACACACACACACACACACACACACACACACACACACACACACAAACACACACACACACACACACACACACACACACACACACACACACACACACACACACACACACACACACACACACACACACACACAGTTACAAACAACTACTCACTCAAACAAACACACACAGTTACAAACTACTCACATAAACACACACACACACACACACACACACACACACACACACACACACACACACACACACACACACACACACACACTCACAGGTACAAACAACTACTCACACAAACAAGTAAACATACACACACACTCACAGACACACATACACACACACACACACACAGAGTTTATGTACTGTTTAAACCTATTTTAGATTAGGTCTATTGGTAACATACGATATCATACAACAGCTGATTTTATGTTAAAGAACAGCTACTTTAACAATTGCAATTACCAAATCACATTTGTTAATATAAGAAGACAACTCGTAATTATTTACTTTTGACCTCATACGAATTTCAATGACAACGTCATCATCATCATCATCATCATCAGTGAGCTTACCTATAGAGTTACAGTTTAGGCTTTTTACTGTTTAATAGTCAGTGGTAATGACGCGTAAGAGAAAATGAATTAGTTAGTTGTGTTCGATATTAGGTAATTGAAACTGTTTATGGAAAGTTCAAATTTTGATTTGAGTTCTTAGTACCGTATAATAATTTCTATTAATATATGTGGTTAAATTAAAATTTTTACTTCCTTAGTTTAAGAAATTCTCTCAACTTTAGGTATTCTAATGACAATTGACATGCATATTTCTTTTGAATTTGCCTCTAGTTAGTTTACATAGTTAGTTGTACAAATTTCTCCTTCCAAGCCATGGATCGTCTTCATGCCTTTCATCTCTTTTTTCGAAATTGTACATTCTTGAAATATAGTTCTCTTTTTTAATTTTGTGCAAGATCCAGTTAAATGTTATATTCTTTGTTACGTTTAGTAGTTTTTCTCCATTCTTTCTAAGCAATTTTATGTCTTGTTCTTAGTAAGTTCTTTTTTCAATATCTCTATCTCAAAAAATGAAGTAAAAGAAGCGGTTATTTGCTTCTACAAAACAGAATGTTCTAAATTAAAAAAACCGTTATCTAGTCACTTATAAAGTTTAAGTAACTATTTTGTAGCAAAATAATTTTTGAGGCATAAACATTTTGCTTATATAGAAATATCTTGGTACACTTGAAACATGTATATATATATATATATATATATATATATATATATATATATATAGTACATTATATTATTGAAACAATTTTATTAAAAATAAAGGGAGTAACGTACCATTTTAGAAACAAATAAAACAAGAGATTTTCAGTATTTATTTTACAATTATTTGTTGAAACTTAATTAAGTGAAATATATTTTGCTCTTTACCCTCGGAATAATCTTCGAGATGTTTGAACCATACAGAATTGTGTATAACATTTAGGTTCTTGTACTTCGTTCAATATTATAAATAAATAAATTAAGTCAATCATAATTTTGCCGTAACTAGGGTCTATGAATACACAATGCCTAAAGGTCCCAGGCATCAATAGGTCAAGCTTATTAATTCGCGGTCGTGATAAGAGCGAGAATCCCCCAGCTTATTAAGGCCAATACATAGCGTGTCACGCTAGACTGTCAAGCCTTAATAAGTGAAGTCCCAACCAAGCTATTGACCCAGTCGTACAATTCCCGGAAGTCATGATAGGGGCAAGAATACCCCAGCCTATTAATTCCAATACATAGCGTGTCACACTAGACTGTTAACCCTTAATAAGTGAGGTCCCAACCAAGCTAATGGTCAAGCCATACAAGGCCTGGAAGCCAAGATAAGTGCAAGAATACCTTAGCCTATTAATTCCAATACATAGCGTACCACTCTAGACTGTCAAGCCTTAATAAGTGTAATCCCAACCAAGATATTGGCCATGTTGTAAAAGATCTAGACGCCTAGATAAGGGCGGGAATAGCCCAGCCTATTAGGGCCAATATATAGCATGTCACACTAGACTGTCAACTCCTAATACGTGAAGTCCCAACTAAACTATATGCCAAGCCGTACATGGTCCGGAAGCCAAGATAAAGGCGAGAATACCCCATCCGATAAGGGCCACACATAGCGTGTCACACTAAGCTGTCAATCCGTAATAACTGAAGGCCCACACTAGCTATAGCCTAAGTCGTAGAAGGCCTGGAAGCCAAGACAAGAGCCTATTAGGGTCAACACATAGCGTGCCACACTAGGCTGTCAATCCGTAATAACTGAAGGCCCACACTAGCTATAGGCTAAGCCGTAGAAGGCCTGGAAGCCAAGATAAGAGACTATTAGGGTCAACACATAGCGTGTCACACTAGGCTGTCAATCCGTAATAACTGAAGGCCCACACTAGCTATAGGCTAAGCCGCAGAAGGCCTGGAAGCCAAGATAAGAGCCTATTAGGGTCAACACATAGCGTGTCACACTAGGCTGTCAATCCGTAATAACTGAAGGCCCACACTAGCTATAGGCTAAGCCGTAGAAGGCCTGGAAGCCAAGATAAGAGCCTATTAAGGTCAACACATAGCGTGTCACACTAGGCTGTCAACCCTTAATAAGTGAAGTCCCAACCAAGCTATTGACCCAGTCGTACAATTCCCGGAAGTCATGATAGGGGCAAGAATACCCCAGCCTATTAATTCCAATACATAGCGTGTCACACTAGACTGTCAACCCTTAATAAGTGAAGTCCCAACCAAGCTATTGACCCAGTCGTACAATTCCCGGAAGTCATGATAGGGACAAGAATACCCCAGCCTACTAATTCCAATACATAGCGTGTCACACTAGACTGTCAACCCTTAATAAGTGAAGTCCCAACCAAGCTATTGACCCAGTCGTACAATTCCCGGAAGTCATGATAGGGGCAAGAATACCCCAGCTTATTAAGGCCAATACATAGCGTGTCGCGCTAGACTGTCAACCCTTAATAAGTAAAGCCCCAACCAAGCTAAGGGAAAATCCGTACAAGGCCTGGAAGCCAAGATAAGTGCAAGAATACCCTAGCCTATTAATGCCAATACATAGCGTACCACACTGGACTGTCAAGCCTTAATAAGTGTAATCCCAACCAAGATATTGGCCATGTTGTAAAAGATCTAGACGCCTAGATAAGGGCGAGAATAACCCAGCCTATTAGGGCCAATATATAGTGTGTCGCACTAGACTGTCAACTCCTAATACGTGAAGTCCCAACCAAACTATATGCCAAGCCGTACATGGTCCGGAAGCCAAGATAAAGGCGAGAATACCCCATCTGATAAGGGCCACACATAGCGTGTCACACTAGGCTGTCAATCCGTAATAACTGAAGGCCCACACTAGCTATAGCCTAAGTCGTAGAAGGCCTGGAAGCCAAGATAAGAGCCTATTAAGGTCAACACATAGCGTGTCACACTAGGCTGTCAACCCTTAATAAGTGAAGTCCCAACCAAGCTATTGACCCAGTCGTACAATTCCCGGAAGTCATGATAGGGGCAAGAATACCCCAGCCTATTAATTCCAATACATAGCGTGTCACACTAGACTGTCAACCCTTAATAAATGAAGTCCCAACCAAGCTAATGGCCAAGTCCTAGAAGTCATGTTAAGGGCGAGAATACTCCAGGCTAATTAGGGCAATACATAGCGTGTCACACTAGACTGCTTTAATAAGTGAAGGCCCAACCAAGCTATTGACCCAGTCGTACAATTCCCGGAAGTCATGATAGGGGCAAGAATACCCCAGCCTATTAATTCCAATACATAGCGTGTCACATTAGACTGTCAACCCTTAATAAGTGAAGTCCCAACCAAGCTAATGGCCAAGTCCTAGAAGTCATATTAAGGGCGAGAATACTCCAGGCTAATTAGGGCAATACATAGCGTGTCACACTAGACTGCTTTAATAAGTGAAGGCCCAACCAAGCTATTGACCCAGTCGTACAATTCCCGGAAGTCATGATAGGGGCAAGAATACCCCAGCCTATTAATTCCAATACATAGCGTGTCACATTAGACTGTCAACCCTTAATAAGTGAAGTCCCAACCAAGCTAATGGCCAAGTCCTAGAAGTCATATTAAGGGCGAGAATACTCCAGGCTAATTAGGGCAATACATAGCGTGTCACACTAGACTGCTTTAATAAGTGAAGGCCCAACCAAGCTATTGACCCAGTCGTACAATTCCCGGAAGTCATGATAGGGGCAAGAATACCCCAGCCTATTAATTCCAATACATAGCGTGTCACATTAGACTGTCAACCCTTAATAAGTGAAGTCCCAACCAAGCTAATGGCCAAGTCCTAGAAGTCATATTAAGGGCGAGAATACTCCAGGCTAATTAGGGCAATACATAGCGTGTCACACTAGACTGCTTTAATAAGTGAAGGCCCAACCAAGCTATTGACCCAGTCGTACAATTCCCGGAAGTCATGATAGGGGCAAGAATACCCCAGCCTATTAATTCCAATACATAGCGTGTCACATTAGACTGTCAACCCTTAATAAGTGAAGTCCCAACCAAGCTAATGGCCAAGTCCTAGAAGTCATGTTAAGGGTGATAATACTCCAGGCTAATTAGGGCAATACATAGCGTGTCACACTAGACTGCTTTAATAAGTGAAGGCCCAACCAAGCTATTGACCCAGTCGTACAATTCCCGGAAGTCATGATAGGGGCAAGAATACCCCAGCCTATTAATTCCAATACATAGCGTGTCACATTAGACTGTCAACCCTTAATAAGTGAAGTCCCAACCAAGCTAATGGCCAAGTCCTAGAAGTCATGTTAAGGGTGATAATACTCCAGGCTAATTAGGGCAATACATAGCGTGTCACACTAGACTGCTTTAATAAGTGAAGGCCCAACCAAGCTATAAGCCCAGCCGTACAAGGCTTGACGAAGCCGTATCCATCCCGGCCTGAGAAGGTCAGGACATCAAAGTTCTAATCATGACTACCAGGCCTTAATACGTCCCAAGCTATCGGTCGAAGCGTTACCTTGCAGGCTAGGGTGGCACATCTATGCACCGGCCGTATTAGTCCGAAATATTTCGACCTTACCATGACGATCCAGTCTTATTGTAAGTCCCAGACAAGGTATAGGCCAAGCCTTGCTCTGGCCTAATCAAGGAGAACCGGGTCAGGTCAAGTTCAGCCCAGAATTCGAAGCCTTATAGATCTTGCTTGAACAAGATAAGGTTACTACGCTACCTCCGCACAAGAATTTATCGAATTAATTTACTTATTAAGATAAGAAAATACCTTTCGTTTACTTTTTCATTATGAAAAGCAATTTTTAATTTTATGTAATTTATAGTCAATTTACAAACCCTAATAATTGGAGAATATTGAATAACTAATTCAGTAAACTGTAAACAATGAATCAATTTTCTAGAACTAAACAAATATAGTTTTAAACTTTGTCTTGTGTATTTATGTGAATTGTTATATTCAGAACTATTTCGTGAAATTTGACGCAGAGATTGAATCTATAGCATACGTTTAGTACAAAACAATCAATGTATAGCTATTTAAAATTTTACATTTCGAGACTTTTTTTTATAGTTTGATGTTAAGTATTAATAAGAAGATTAAACTACCACGAGACTTTCCTTTTGACATAAAAGCTATACTAATCATTTACCCACATATTAGAAATAGTACGGTACTTATCTTGTTCAAAGGATAACTTATTTTTGTATGCGTTATTCTTTAGCTGTGCTTAGAATAACGCATTATTCTAATTTGTCTTCTTTCTTCATTCTTTCAGAGACGTGTTTTCCTGCCTTCAGTCCAATTATTCTTATCTTACACAAGAGCGTTTATTTCGTTGATGCGATTCCTAAAATCTTCTCTATTTTATCTGTCGATTTTAAGTATTTTAAATTTGTTTGACTCGATATTATTTTATACATCCTATATATTTTTTTATTTTGGGAAGCATGATATTTATTTCATTGCCCTTAGAATATTTTGAACCATTTTCGATATAGCGCGTAATTTCCTAACATTACACCAAACTATATCGCATGTTCAGAAACTTAGTAATTGTACAGTGAACACTAGTCTCAGAATGCGAACGTCTATACTGGAGTAAACTCTGTACTGTTGTATTTCTGAAAAATTTCCACATTTGCTTAGCAACGGTTAAACAATCAATTTACCTTTGTTGAGATTTTACAGAAATGTGTCATGTTTATTCATATTCTTACTAACACTCCCTTACTTAGATTTAATTGGTAGTTTTAATTTAGTAAGAAGGAAAACAGTATAAACATTTCTTAATAATTTTCATTCAATTCCTTCTGTTAGTTCACAATCTCCCTATTTACATCTTGTACAAATTTTCAATCGTTATTAAAATACGTTTTTATTCATCCTATCAAGTTCAAATAGATGTTTTTCAAAACATTTTGCTGTTTACATGTAAATTATTACCAGTTAAGACAAATTAATGATTTTACCGATAATGGTTTGAATCGAACTGTGTTTTTAGTAGCCTATTTCAAGAGTAAATTGTTCAAAATATTTTTTTTTTGAGAAATAAAAATTGTTTTTCGTGCCAAAGACAGTAAAATTATGTAACTAAGAGTAATTTATCTTAGTCAAATACGTTCATTTGTTACATTTATTTTAAAAGTTCCTTCATTTAAAAGAAAACGGTAGAAAAATCTACCAATATGAATTAAACAAAAATATATACAAAAATGAAAAGTTAATCTGTCTAGGTAAACAGAGAAAAATTTAATTTTAGGTCCTTTTTATTAAATAATTATAATTACTAAATGTATTGGCATAAATATTTAGTATAATATATATATATATATATATATATATATATATATATATATATATATATATAAAGAAGTAATCATCAAAATACAAATTCAAGAATTATAATTGAATTTACAATTCAAAGCTGTTCGTTGGTTAATAATACTAACATCATCAGGAATATTAAACAATGTTGATTGTTTAATATTCCTGATGATGTTGGTACTGTTAGACACCGAAAAGCTTTGAATTGTAAATTCAATTATAGTTCTTGTATTTGGATGATTGGTTCTTTATTAACACAAGAATACATATTGCGATATATATATATATAACAACTAAGGTTATTCAAATACAAGAATTAGGCCCTATATATCAATTTATTATTCAAAGCTTTTCGTTGATAAACAGTACCAACATAATCAGGAATGGACATGTAAATATAAACATATGTAACAAATGTAAATTAGAAATAGAATTGTTGCTAAACTTATACAAATTGCCAAGTTTATTTTGTTGCTGTAACATTATAGACATTGAATAGAGTATCAAATTTAGAATGTATTTGTATTTGGTCTTTTATTAATTTGTTATTATTACTGTATTTATATTTTTCGAATACTTCATATATGTTCATTCTTATTCCTTTATTAATTTCTTTTATAAACAATATCAGGAATTCCTGATGATGTTGCAACTGTATGCCAACGAAAACTTTGAATTGTATGATTCAATAAATTGTTCTTGTATTTGTATTTCACATATGTTTTCATTAATACTTAAGAGTACATATTACACACACACACACACACACACACACACACACACACACACACACACACACACACACACACACACACACACACACACACACACACACACACACACACACACACACACACACACACACTCACACACACACACTCACATATATATATATATATATATATATATATATATATATAGACTCTCTCTCTCTCTCTCTCTCTATAAATATATATATATATATATATATATATATATATATATATATATATATATATAGAGAGAGAGAGAGAGAGAGAGAGAGAGAGAGAGCAAAATATAAAGCTAATTCAATTCATAAAATTAATTAATTAAACCTAATTAATTAATATTTGCATACAACCTGTATTAGTATCAAGAGTAATTCTAAACAAGTTTTAAAATGTATATGAACTTGAGTAGATGAATAAAAAGAATTTGATCAAAGATTGTAAATTTGAACAAGGCAAATAAATATGTACAGGGAGAGTGTGAAAAAAGGAAACACAATAATAATTGAAAAAGGAAACAACTTATAATTAATTATATAGGCATCATTACATTGGTAGGTAGGCTACGTGGATAGATACTAGCACACAAAGGTACTTACAGGATATTCATGGTTTGCCAGTACAAACTAACAAGAGAATAATGGGTGGGCCAATTTTTTGATTTAGCAATATACCTAATAGCTTAGGAAAAAAAATAGAAATCTCAAAATACTTAAGTCGGCATTGT
>JBAIZL010000002.1:194575541-194603041 GCA_036971475.1 Prosapia bicincta | reverse complement strand
GATAGATGATGTGTGTATATCTTTTCTTCATAGGGATAGCCAAAGAGGGATCCTCTTCGGTACATCACTGTAAAAGCCCATGTACTGGTAAATATTAAGATTTCCCAGCCAAATATATGATTTATCAACTATTATTGGTACAAGCCGGAACTGTTCTGTGATCATACCATTCAACTGTTCCTTGATTTTTACCATCGTAAACTCGGTTTTACGTAGCAGCCGCGGCAAATACTGTCTAACCTTACCATAATGGGCGGGCTCGATGCTACTACGAAAAATGTTTAAGAAATACCTATTATTATTAACCCCAAAACCAATGTTTACTAACCGTCATTGGTAAAACTTAGCATTTCCCAAACTCTAAAGTAAAAGCTCCAGACATTATCTCTAATTTACAAAATCCTTGTATACATCAATTCATGTTAGTATAATATCTTACCATTTACAAGTAAAGCCCTAGTTTTACCAATATACAGGCTTTTGCAATAATATATATACAATACGATTAATATAGTTGCATAGTTCACCTAAATACAAGTAATATAAACAATTTAAAAAAAGTCAATACCTACTTAGATCAACAAGACAAATTTTATTTTAGTTACATTTTATTAAATAATTACAAATAATATAAATTATGTAACAATACCTATTAGTTAAAACAGCTGTTCTACCACATAACCTGTAACATAAAATCAGCTGTTTTAATAAATCATATGTTATTACTTATTTTAAGCAAAATGAGACGAAATAACTATAGTAACTATTGTATTGGATATCTTGTCCCTTTTGTGATTGTTACAAAACTAAAATTAAAACAAAACTTAATTATTGAACTAATATTTGAAAAAAAACTGTATTAATAACATCAAGCGTCATCCACAACAGGGTTAGAAAAAAATGTATTTGAACTTGAGTGGATGAATAAAAAGTATTTGTTTAACGATTGAAAATGTGTACAAGATTATATATATATATATATATATATATATATATATATATATATATATATATATATATATATATGAAGTTAATATATTACTATTGTAAGTAATTTTATCCACCATTAAGTGCAATGATTTTAAAATCATTGCACTTAATGGTGGATAAAATTACTTACAATAGTAATATATTAACTTCATAAAGTCAGTGCTACGGAAAAACAATGGATAACGTAAAAAATCAAGAATATATATATATAATATATAGATATAAGGAGAGTATGAAGTAATAGAAGATATTGAAAAATGTCTAACGGGGGTTGAAGTCGTATCTGTCGGGGGTTGACTTTGTTAAAACCACAATTGAATGAAGAAAATAATGGATTCCGCATGAGCTTGTAAGTAATTGCACATAAATGATGGAATAAGGGCAATGCGGCAAGTTTCATAAAGGCAGGTATTGATCTATGTTATTAAACTGAATGAAACAAGGGCTTTCAGTTACAACATAAATCGGTTAAATTAGCTGTCAAAGAATGCATCTGTTTCAGAAAAATTTATTGTTTCTTTGGCGTTTATCGCAAAGGTAGATTTGTCAGGTTTTCTATTTACCCATGCAAGTGAAACCACCTCCTCGGACTATGTAAACAGCATTCAGTGAATAGTGAACAATTACGTGGAAAACAAGTAACATAAACAGCATTCAGTGAATAGTGAACAATTACGTGGAAAACAAGTACCATAAACAGCATTCAGTGAATAGTGAACAATTACGTGGAAAACAAGTAACATAAACAGCATTCAGTGAATAGTGAACAATTACGTGGAAAACAAGTACCATAAACAGCATTCAGTGAATAGTGAACAATTACGTGGAAAACAAGTAACATAAACAGCATTCAGTGAATAGTGAACAATAGCCTGGAAAACAAGTAACATAAACAGCATTCAGTGAATAGTGAACAATTACGTGGAAAACAAGTACCATAAACAGCATTCAGTGAATAGTGAACAATTACGTGGAAAACAAGTAACATAAACAGCATTCAGTGAATAGTGAACAATTACGTGGAAAACAAGTAACATAAACAAGAATTTTTTAAAGTCAATTCCTACTTAGGTTAACAAAGACAAATTTTATTTCAGTTACTTTTTATTTAATATCTACAATTAATATAAATTACGAAACATAACCATATGCTTTAAAACAGCTGTTCTATCACATACAATATAACATAAAATCAGCTGTTTTATAAAATCATATATTAACACTTATTTTAAGCCAAATGAGACGAAATAACCATATTGCATACCTTGCCCTTATGTGAAAAGTTTTTCTCCCATATAAAACTAAAATTAATTCATTTTTAAATTCAGTTATTGAATTATAATTTGAAAATTCCCCCAATTTATCAATTACCTACTTAGACGTTATTATGTATTTTTTTAAAATTCATTAGGGTAACCCAGGTGCTGAGATTTTAAAATTCTCTACTCTTCTATTTCATCGGACCTCTAATATTATTTCAATCTTTTTATGAATCTGTGTTGTCCCTATTGTCTTCTATTCGCAAATGTAAATTTATATTTTCTTTAAACCCTCCCATGGTTTATTCATTTTCTTAAACTTTAATAGTGAGAATGTAAACTAATAAAAGGAATTGGAAAAAATAGGTTTAAAGATGTAAAACTGTAATTCGACCAGAGAAACCCTCGTTTCGGCTTTTGGCTACTGAGCTCGTTAGAGAATATTTGACCTGAGTTTGTAGTGACTACCTTTCTCTGTTATATTTAATAGCTGTATAAATGTTTAGTAACAAGATTGATTCGAGTTTTATAGCGAACTTGCAGGATTTATCGCTCTGCATTCCCCATTCTGGTCCCTTAAGAGAGGATTATTGGGATAAGCCCAATGTTATAGCTTTTAGAGCTGGTAGGTTTTCTAAAACTAGCAACAGGAGATAAATTGTTTTGTGTATTTAGTATTCAGGGTTCGTCAGATTCGTTTCCTTGAACTTTCAAAAGAAAATTCGGCATCGATTGTTACGAAATCGTCCACAAATGTATTTGAATCCAGGAACTCAAAATTATTGTTAACCATAATACAATACGAAAATTAATAATATCGGAGAATCTTGTTATTTTCAAGAATTCTCAAATATAAAAATTTGATTTCAACCTTCCTAGAGACAAATTAATTCAATTTCTTTCTTTAGTTTTAACAATAACCTTATATAAGCATATATGTAATTCAAATTATTATTTTTTAATTCACAATTTATTAATTAAATTTAATAATGAATTAATTATAGTTTTATGTTGGAGAAAAACTTTATACAAAACGAGCAACGTATGAAAAATAGTTATTTCGTCCCGTTTGGCTTAAAATAAGTGATAACATATTATTTGATAAAACAGCTGATTTTATGTTATAGGTTATGTGGTAGAACAGCTGTTTTAACGGATAGATTATAATACTTTAGTTATAAATATATTATTATTTAAAATTATATGTTTTATTATTTGAAAAAGCACAGCGTGTGCTGTGTAAGGTTGAAATGTTGACTCCGATTTAATACGATAACTCAAACATTTCTCATCTATACTAATATATAAAAATCTAATGGTGTCTGTCTATGTGTGTAAGGGGAGTGTTCCTCAATCACGTAAAAATTTCTTTACCCATTGAGCTGAAATTTTACATAGACATTCATAGGGTCCTTGGTTAACACAGAGACCTATTATTATTTAGAAATTATGTCTCGGCACCGCCCCACAGGCCCTGAAAACCCCCTTAACACTTAATTGTGTGTAATTCATTTAATACTCAACTTGACTTAATCAGCTGATAATCACCTGTAGCAGTCACTTTAAAGACATTTAAACAGGCGATAGTAATTGTTTGTTATTCGTATAGGATAGTTAAACTTGACAAATGTTATGTTACAAGCAGAGGTTTTCCTTTCCTTGGTTTTAAAGACAATAATCAGTAACTTTTTAGTTATATTTATTATTATGATTATTATTATTTATTAGTTATGATATATTTATTGGGAACTAATCTATGCTATTACATTTAAAAATGTCATAGTCTGTCTGTTTGTGTGTGTGTTACTCAATAACGTAAAAACTACTCGATCTATTGAGCTGAAATTTGGTATTTATTTCCCGTTCCTACGTGTTCAGTTTTAGCGAAAAACATTATACCGGGTGACGAAAATAGTCATCAGAGATACGAACAAATTATGAAAAATTTCGCTCACGCCCCCAAAAATTTACAATTTTTAAAAATTATAACCACCCCTAAACGTGTTGCTAATAGTGCTGGTAAAAATGCACATTGCCCACCCAAATTTTTATTGTACAAAATTACAACCAAATGTATCGTAAGTGGTTATTTTATAGGTAGGCCTATATTTAAATATATGTATACGTAGTACGGCGCCCCGTTGCTACGTGGACGTAGTACTTCGATATAAATATTTTACCCAACTTTAATTCGATAAAAATTTTATTTATGTCCTTAAGTCAAGGTTTTTATTTTTTTGTATCCCTGATGACTTTCTGCGTCGCCCGGGTTTTATTTTCTCTCCTATCGAACGGGAATAAACAGAAAACAAATACCTCAAACTTTACATAGATATTCTTAAAGTCCCTGGTCTTTACATCGGCCTATTTTTACTTAGAACTTCCGTCAAGGCACCGCCCTACTGGCCTTGGAAATTCCCTTAACTGTGGGTTTATAGACTATAGTTTGATATATTTATTGGGATTTAATTTCATTAAAATACATTCAACCCAAATACAAATACAAATTAAATCAATACAAATATTCGTCAACCCATACTCTTACGGACCTTACCTACCCCGCTGCTGCTTTTCCCTCCGACTAGCCTTTTCTCTTTTTTTTTTTTTTTTTTTTTTTTTTTTTTTAACTTGGGAGCGGATTTGAATTGCCCGAAGCACTGCTACCTTAAGGTATATTGTACTTACCTCCCTGATCTAGTCAAATAACCCCTTCCCTCTTACCAGGTTTAGGAGTTTCCTGACTAGAGTTTTACCTTCAGCATCCACCAAAGCCGTTCCATCACCAAAGAGGTTGAAGCGCCTCTCAGCAAGTAATTCACATCTGTAAATAATGTGTGTGGTAGTCTCCAGTTCCTGCCCGCACAATCTGCACACTGGTTCATCCTTGTAGATACCCATTTTATGCAGATGTTTCCTTAGTCCACAGTGTCCCGTGAGTAGACCTGTGGCTATCCTTAATTCCTGCCTAGACAGATAGACGAGACTCTTCTGCAGCCCCAAGGAAGGTTTCCTAAGGGTTAGCTTACTGTGTCTCATCCCTTCGGCCCTGATCCAGTGCTCACAGTGTCTTTCAGCCATCCACCTTCGCACTGTCATCCTGACCATGGATTTGGAAATACCTACCGCAGGCTCCGGTCCAATCAGGGGAGTCGAAGACCCCTCCCTGGCCAGCGCATCTGCGGCTTCATTTCCAAGTATTCCCCTATGCCCTGGCACCCAACCTATCTTGACTTGATTGTGCCTTGCCAGAGCTTGTAGGTTAATTAGGCACTCCCTGACTATGGCCGAGGTGACCACGTGTCCGTTTAGTGCCTTAATTGCTGCCTGACTGTCGGAGAAAATAGCAATCCGGGCCCCATGTGTTTCCCTTCTCGCTATCTCTCCCAGACAGGCATTTATAGCATATACTTCGGCCTGAAAGACAGAGGTATGCCTCCCCAAGGAAAAAACTAGTTCTACCCTTGGGTTTTTACAATACACCCCCGCTCCAGTGCCGAAGTCCATCTTGGAGCCATCTGTGTACCAGATCTGAGCTCCCGATGTTAATGTCCCTGACCATTCCATCACAGTTTGGTGAACCTGATCAGGTGCAAACATTCGAGTAATGTGGTCGCTTCCCATTTCCAAGACGGGTTCTTTGACCACGCACTCGATACTCATATGTCCCGAGACATCTGGGAGGTTAGCCCAGTTGCTCGAGTTGCGCAATCTCCATGCCGCTAGCCTCGCCTCTCCCCTAAGGACAAGCTCAAGGGGAGGGAGATTAAGCATTACTTCCATTGCTGCACCTGCTGTAGTTGACATCGCTCCCAGTGTGCACAGACAGGCCAATCTCTGGATAGAGCTCAGTTTAGCTCTTGTCTGTGCCTGGTTGGCCTTTGTCCACCACACCAGAGCTCCATAGGTAATCATAGGTCTTATCACCCTCAGATACATCCAGTGCATCATTGATGGCTTCAGTCCCCATTTCTTACCCACCATTCTTCTCACAGTCATCAGTGCCCTTTTGGCCCTGTTAACTGTCCTCTCAAGATGTGGGTTCCAGGTGAGTTTCCTGTCCAGAGTAACTCCCAGGTACTTCACCTCCCCCACAAACTCAAGGTATTCACCAAACAAGCGGGGCATCCTGGTCGTCAGATCTTATCGCTGTCTGGTGAAGTTAATGAGAGCAGTCTTTTTTGGATTTACCCTAAGGTTCTCCTTTTTACACCACTCTTCAATCAGTCGTAGAGGATTTCTGATTACCTCAAGGACTGTATCAGGGAATCTGCCCAGGATCAGGACAACTATGTCGTCCGCATATCCTAGACAGAAGTACCCCTGTTCATTCAGGAGTTCAATAAGGTTGTCAACCATTAGGCACCACAACAGAGGAGAGAGAACCCCCCCCCCCTGTGCACAGCCCAGACTTGTCTCCGCCCTTCTGACCTCCCCTGCCACCTCTACAGAAATGCTTCTGTTTGTTAACATGGAACTTATCCAACCACAAGTGGTCGCATCCACTCCATGACGTCTTGCACCACTTACCATCGTCTCCACTGAGGGGTTATTGAAAGCCCCTTCAATGTCGAGGAAGACACCTATGGCACAACCTTTCTTAGCGATCATTTGCTCAATCCTACCAACCACTTGATGGAGAGCTCCCTCGCAGGATTTCCCCGGTTGGTAAGCATACTGGTTCCAATGCAGTGGTTTGATAGCCAAAGCACCCCCCCCCCCCCCTAATATGCCCATCAACCAGTTTTTCAAGTCCCTTGAGAACAAAGGACATGAGTGTGATAGGTCTGTATCCTTTCCCTTCCGATTGGTTACCGGTGGGCTTAGGTATAAAGACCACCTTACTAGATTTCCAGGCTACCGGCACATGCCCTAGAGCAATGCTTAGCCTGTATAATTTAGTAAGTACCAGCACCAGCATATCCATTCCCTGCTGCAGCAGCACAGGATAGATCCCATCTGGACCTGGAGATTTGTAGGGTTTAAAAGTGCCAACAGCCCATCTTACCCTTTGTGGAGTTACTATCCTCCTTTCCACTTCCCAGTCCTCCCTCTTACCACGTCTTGTGGAGAGTTTGGTAACTGGTTCAGTGTCTGCTCCCCCAAGTTTCCTCAGGGTACTGGAAGGGAAATGTGTTCTGATTAATTCTTCCACAGTTTCCCCTGCCGTTTTTGTTATATTTCCCAGTGGGGTTCTTAGCATCCCCACCGGGTTAACTGGGTCCTTAGAGAGCACTTTATACAGTCGTGCCCCTTCCCGAGTTTTGTCAATCTCATGACAAAACTCCTTCCAGGACTTCCTGCGCGCTTCTCTAATTGCCCTGTTGTATTCGGTTAGTGTTTTCCTATACAGGTCCCACTCCCCGTTCTTTTTTGCTCTATTAAAGAGTTTTCTGGTGGTCTTCCGAAGTTTGGCTAGCTTCTTGTTCCACCATGACGGATCCCCTACTTTCTTCCCCTCACTGAGAGGGCAGTTATCAGTAAAGGATTCTATTATAGCCTCGCCAACCAATGTGGCAGAGTCTTCTAGCTCTCTCCTCCCACCATACTCCAATCCAGCCTCCTCAATCCGAACACCCAGGTCCCTCCTGTAGGAGTCCCAGTCTGTTCTTCTTGGATCCCTGGTTGGGCGAAGCATGGCTGGATTTAGAGAGATATCATACCTAATATGTCTGTGATCAGAAGAAGATGGTTCATCCGAAACATACCAATTTAGTACATACTTAGCCATCTGGTTCGATGCCACCGTAATGTCCAGGACCTCCTGTCTGGCCCTAGTGACAAACGTCGGCTCTTCCTCCTGATTTAAGACTAGTAAATTCTTAGAGCTAAGATAAGCTAAAAGTTCCTCACCTCTAGTGTTGGTACCTGTACTTCCCCACGAAGTGTGATGGGAGTTAGCATCCATCCCCACCAGCAGCTCCTCATCCACAGCCCCGCAGTACTCGACCAGGCTCCTCAGCTCTTGTGTTGGTAGAGCCCCCGCGCAGTCAAAGGGAAGATATGCCGTGGCCAGGTTCAGCCTCTTCATCCTCCCCTCCGCCCGCAGCTCCACCGTCACTGCTAACAAATCCCTGCAGCAGAAGTTCGTTAGTACAAAAGCACACAACCCCCTCCTAACCAGGATACACGTCCTGGGAACACCGGAGTCCTTATCATACAACAACTTACCTCCAGATGTCGCCAGCCCGCATATTCTTCCTCCAGAAATCCATCGTTCCTGGATGAGCACCAAGTCCACCTCTCCCCTGTCCAGCATCCTACACACGACAGCACTGGCCGCCCTGCTATGCTGTAGGTTCACTTGGAGGATCTTGATCATTTTCCTGCTTACTCTGCAGTTGCCTGGGTTCGCAGAGCAGCCACAGGACTAGAGAGCACCTTGAACGTGGCCTGTCTCAGCCCCACGTTCACCCTCAGGTTGTTGTTCCGCAGTGCCCTGAGGGAGCCCTCTCCTATATACAAGATCAGGGTAAGACCTGCATCCTCCCTTTTCCTAGCAATCACCTTCCAAGTATCCTGAACAACCCCAGGGTTCTGGGTTTTGACCACCTTCAGGATCTCTTCCGGCTCCTTGTCATTGTAGGGTTTGGGCACCCACATTTACACCTTTGCAATGCAAAAGATCTCCTTGGGTGGCCCTGCCCTCAACTTTACCCCCTCGCTCAGGGTGAAGCTTGGCAGGACCCGAAAGACCCACTCCAGGCTCTCCCGTGAGGAGCATACGACATTTAGAGCTCCCCTCTCTAAGTATGCTGTCCTAAATCCTCTATCCCCACTCTCCGCCTCAGCGGACAGCAGTTCCGAGAAGAACAGCTCCTCCAGCTCCAACGCCATCTCTTCCGAGAGTTGTCTCTCAGGGTAACTAACTGGGACAATTGCTAGCTTTTGCCTGAGGGTATCGCCGTATGTGCCCGAAGACACTCCAGCATCCCCCTTGTCCCAGTTTCACTTTCTTCATTCCTCCCTCCACTGGAGAGGGATTGGACGTCTCACTCCTAGGCCTTTTTGACGTGCTGGGGTTTGGTGCTCTCGGTTGATTTCTTCCCTGTTGCACCTCCCTCCTCACAACATCCAAGCCCTGGACTTTGACAGACTCAGCTCGATTTTGGCCTCCCCTCCGTTTTTTCAGGGTTGTTGGCCCTCCCGCTGCTCTCGCCTGTTCTTTTCGGAGCCGCCTTTTGGCCGCTCCACTCATTCGCTTTCTCCGTAAAGAGAGCGTACTCAACTCTGCAGCCACTTCAACGGTTTCTGCAGTCGGCAGCTTGACAGCCGCCCCCGCACCCCCAGTGATGATTGCCGTTGGTATCTCTGCTACAGACCCACGGTTTGCCAACTCATTGGCTCCCGCCGTCTGTGCAGTCTCAAAATTATTATTTGTATTATTCTGGTCCATAAACGTCCCACGAGTATGGGGGAAATAAAGGTCGACCAGAGCAGAGCCCCCATTGCCCTGGCAAGACAACATACAATGAGGTTTTGTCTGGTTCCTCAAGGGGATCGTGTGGGACTGCATTTTATACCCTGCAGCCATCCATCCTTCGGCACGATGCCTTCCACCTTGGATTGGGTATTCAGTCACTGACCTTGAAGCACACTCCAAGTTCAGGACATTATTAACTGCTCAGAGCGAACAGCCTGCTTTACTCTCTTTTTTTACAACTGTGTCGTTAGGGTAGTTTCCCGCCCATACTTCACTGTCGCATTGCCCTTGGTTCACCCGGGAGGTGAGAGTAGCATTGTGAGGACTTAATTCCCAACTACCCCAGTCTCCCCGGTCAGAGCACTCGGTTATTTCTACCACGCCCAACCAGTTGACTGACGAGGAGGGATAATTCCTCACCTTTGAACCATAGCCTTGGTCCAGGCCTGCATATTCAGAGACCTTCCGGAATCCTTATTCACAGGTAACCTACATTTCTGTAGGCCGTCCCACTATCCGCCACCTGTGGACCCGCCCGGTTGCTCAGGCCAGCTTGCCGGGAGCCTTTTCTCTTACTCTTCACCTATCTTCTTCCTTTTACCACACCTTGTTTGTAAGAGAGTAATGGTTTATCCCTTGACTACGAACCTTGGTTCGAGACCTGTATCTCAAGAAATAAACCTCTCAGGAGAACCAACTCCTGAATTTTTTATGAAAACCAATTAGCCTCCCATAAGCCTCTTTAAGCTCTTTTCGGGGTAGTGGAATCTTTGAGAGACATTTGTGACTTAAAGACTATGCATGGATACCTAGTGAACTTATTTTATTTTAAATGAAAACACAGCTAATTGGAAACTATAATTTTTTTTTTTTATTATTATCTGTTTGGATTTAGAATTACATATTATTATTTGATTTGTTTTAATTAACAGGATTTAGCTTTTTTAATTTTACCTAACCTTACTTTTGTATTACCATGATTATCTTGTTTCATGGTATTAGTACAGAATATATCCCGTTTATTATGTTTACAATTTTATTCTTACTTATATTAACATATATATATATATATATATATATATATATACACACATTCTATATCCTTTTCTAATATTATAATTGAAATCCCAAATTGCTTAATAAGTTTACTATCATTTATTTAAATTCAATTATTATAATTAATTTGCACATAATTTTGAGTATTCAAGTTAAATTTTACGTATTTTAGAGTCTTGTTTTCTTTCAAACATTTTAAGGTTAATTTCTAGTTACATTAGGCTATGCCTTTTAACAAACAATCCTTTTAATTCACTAATAGACTCTGGTTAACATTTACCTATTTATAGGTTAACCTAATTAGTTATAACATGCTAGGCATGTACCTAAAACCTTCCTGCTGATACTTTATACTAAGACAAAGGATTTCATAACTTTTTCAAGGAAAAAGCCATATCAGATACAAAATTATTTAAATGCAATACGTTTATTTCCAATTCAGGCAAACGGTTGAATGGAAATCAATTTAGAATAATTGTTAAATAATTTAGGTAACCTAAGAGAGTTTTCAGTCCCATAGGTTATTCAATTTTTTGTCTTCAAGAAAATTAAATTGTTTATATGACCTTATACTGCAAAACGTTAGGTATCTTCTATGGTTGGGTTGTCTTTAGGCCTCTTCACGGCTCCCTTGGGGTTTGGATGTAGGCTTCACTGCATTGCATGGCGCCGGTGAATTTTGTTAAGTTCGGCTTCTTTTTTCATTTTCTTGGTCGAGATGTTGGTAAATACATATATGAGCTTCATCTCATATATATGTACACTTCCCGGGTCACATCGTAGCACTATATACGGACTCCTTACCGCATATTGGGTCGTTAATGATTCTGCGTGTAACAATACGCCCGCACTCCACGGCCGTCCAAACTGTACTGACTAAGCGTCGCTTTTTTGGCTTCGTCCTCACCAATTTCTTCTTTCCGCCTTTTCGATATCCATCTTACATTTTTAACCAATGAGAAGCCGTTGCTATGGCGACTGAATTTGTTTATTTTGTAATTTTGAATTTTAATTAGTTTAAATTTTTGTGATATACTTTTCTTTACTCCAATGTGTTATTTTTAATTTTTTGACTTCCATTTAATAATTTGTTTGTCTTTATTCTTCTAATTTAATTAACTTGCTTTTTCTTCTTGCTAACTCAAACTTCGACGGTAGCGCTGTCGCTGCAGTGTGGCATGATCGTATAAACAGTATCCCCACGAGGGTTTTTACCGAAACTAATATAGCTCCAATCCTGGATAACCTTTATTTTATGCTATTACGTTTTAAATTAAAATTTGCATCTTTACAAAACTACTACTCTCCCTACCTATGCCTAATTTACTTCCCGCACATTTTTATACTTATATTCACTATCCCTGATTGCATTTGGTCAAAATTAATTTAATATTATACATTTTTGGCTGGGTCCCATAGGCCTCACTTTTACTGTTTCATTGAAATCGGTCTATTAGCCGTTAGACTAATTAATGTTGCGTTGGTTTATAATTTATTCTAACATCACCAGTTTGTCTATTTACTTCTAATTACTTTAGTTTATATTGATTTTCCCTACACTTAACATTTTTTATTATAATACTATGAAATAATTGGAATATGAGTTGATTGATCTATTTACCTATTCTAGGCTTAGTTACATTTATCTGTACTAATACCAGATTTATTTGCATCGGTCATTCTGGCCGTTGCAGTACGGACGACGGGTACTCTGCTAGTAATTCATAAGAGCCCATGTGATAGCTTTCATTTACCTGTGAGTAAAGTACATTTACGGTCACTATCAAGGCACAGTTTTGATAATTCGTAAATGTCTGTAATTTTATCGTCGTTAACTATGATTATGACTACACTGTTTTCGTGAATGAGGTGTAACATATCTGACAGATCATCGACACGACGTGCTTTTGAGGAAGTCACAGCACTGCTTTATACCAACCGAATATTCAACTGTTGCAACTTATTGCATTTCAGACAAGAGTTAATAGCGTAGGGAGCAGAATACCAAAGTTGTGTCATCATTTTATTACCTTACATTTAACATCCTTTGATTAGTATTAATTCCTTACATGTAACATCCTTTGATTAGTATTTATTGCCTTACATATAACATCCTTTGATTAATATTAATTCCTTACATGTAACATCCTTTGATTAGTATTTATTGCCTTATATGTAACATCCTTTGATTAGTATTAATTCCTTACATGTAACATCCTTTGATTAGTATTTATCGCCTTACATGTAACACAATTTTATTAGTATTTATTGCCTTACATGTATCATCATTTTGTTAGTATTTATTGCCTTACATGTAACATCCTTTGATTAGTATGAATTCCTTACATATAACATTCTTTGATTATTATTTATTGCCTTACATATAACACCCTTTGATTAGTATTTATTTCCTAACATGAATCATCATTTGATTAGAATTTATTGCCTTTAATGTAACATCCTTTGATTAGTATTTATTGTCTTACATGTAACAGCCTTTGGTTAGTATTTATTACCATACATGAATTTTCCTTTGATAAGTATTTACTGCCCTACATGTAACAACCTTAGGTTAGTATTTATTGACTTACATGTAACAATCATTAATTAGTATGTATTGCCTCACATGTAACAACCTTAAGTTAGTATTTATTGCCTTACATGTAACATCCTTTGATTAGTATTTATAGCCTTACACGGAACACCCTTTGGTTAGTATTTATTACCAAACATGAAACTTCCTTTGATTAGTATTTATTGCCCTACATGTAACAACTTTAGGTTAATATTTATTACCTTACATTTAACAACCATAAATTAGTATTTATTGCATCACATGTAACAACCTTAGGTTAGTATTTATTGCCTTACATGTAACGTCCTTTGTTTAGTATTTATTGCCTTACATGTAACGTCCTTTGTTTAGTATTTATTGCCATACATTTAATAACCTTAGATTAGTATTTAACCTTACATGTAACATCCTTTGATTAGTATTTATTGCCTTACATGTAACATCCTTTGATGAGTATTTATCCCCTTATATGTAACAGCCTTTAATTAGTATTTATTACCTTACAAAGGCAGTACTCGTCGAATATGATAAAACAAAATGCCTCAGAGATATGTGCTTATCTAGGATAAAATTGGTTTCGAAAAATCATTTCGTTCCTTCAAGATAATGTTTAATAAAAAAACTCCCAACAGATTCGCTCAGCCTTTGTGTTAATATTATCCTTAAAAACGTAAAACGTACAAGCAGTTATCCCTCAGGACCTTGTCTTAGATCCCAGACATATCTCCTGAGTTAGGAAAAGTTAATGTCACGAACATTCAGTATAAAAATAAACCACTCTGTGCTTCAGATGTAATATTCTGGTTATACTTTTATTTCTTCTCTACACGGTACCAGTGAAGTAGCTTGTTGGTTATGTAGCCTTTAACCGTTGCTGTAAGTAGCTTTAAAATGTACCAGTTACGAGTTTTTACGCATAATGTTACGTTGCTGTTACAAAAGTAAACGTAAGTCGCAAAATCTACCACATATACATATATATTTTCTTGTATAATAAATTCAAAATATAGAAAATATGAATTACATAAAAGAAATAATAATAGATTGAGAAAAAACATGTATGCAGCACTCGAAGAATAGAAATACAGTAATGACAACAAATTAATAAATGAACAAATACAAATACAAACTAATTTTGATGCTATATTTAATATCCCAGCACCTAAACCTCCAGGACTCCTGATGTATTACAAGGTTTTCCTGGCAGAGTGTTTTTGTCAGGTTTGTAGACTTATTGTTTGAAGTCAATATATACCGTTTCTCTACAAAATTGACAGCTTGGGAAATGCTCAATAAATGCAGAATCCTTAATTCGTGATGGGGCTGATAACAGTATCCGCGTGGGAAACAAGGTGACTACTCACCACAAGAGAGGGAGAGGAAAGTAATACTATTTTAGATATTATTGATTTCCCATTGTTATCTTTAAATATTTCTCTGTTTATTTTATTGTTATTTAGTAAACGCGAACAGATCTTGCGGTGTAGAAACATTTAGCAGCTGATCTGTGTGTGTTGATCCGCGTGTCAAACACCAGAAGAGAGGGAGGGAGAGTGATACTATGTTAGATCTTATTGATCTCTCATTGTTATCGCTGAATATTTTACTGCATTTATTTTATCGGTTTTTAGTATACACGAACAGATCTTGCTGTGTAGAAACATTTAGCAGCTGATCTGTGTGTGTTGATCCGCGTGTCAAACACCAGAAGAGAGGGAGGGAGAGTGGTACTATGTTAGATCTTATTGATCTCTCATTGTTATCGCTGAATATTTTACTGCATTTATTTTATCGGTTTTTAGTATACACGAACAGATCTTGCTGTGTAGAAACATTTAGCAGCTGATCTGTGTGTGTTGATCCGCGTGTCAAACACCAGAAGAGAGGGAGGGAGAGTGGTACTATGTTAGATCTTATTGATCTCTCATTGTTATCGCTGAATATTTTACTGCATTTATTTTATCGGTTTTTAGTATACACGAACAGATCTTGCTGTGTAGAAACATTTAGCAGCTGATCTGTGTGTGTTGATCCGCGTGTCAAACACCAGAAGAGAGGGAGGGAGAGTGGTACTATGTTAGATCTTATTGATCTCTCATTGTTATCGCTGAATATTTTACTGCATTTATTTTATCGGTTTTTAGTATACACGAACAGATCTTGCTGTGTAGAAACATTTAGCAGCTGATCTGTGTGTGTTGATCCGCGTGTCAAACACCAGAAGAGAGGGAGGGAGAGTGGTACTATGTTAGATCTTATTGATCTCTCATTGTTATCGCTGAATATTTTACTGCATTTATTTTATCGGTTTTTAGTATACACGAACAGATCTTGCTGTGTAGAAACATTTAGCAGCTGATCTGTGTGTGTTGATCCGCGTGTCAAACACCAGAAGAGAGGGAGGGAGAGTGGTACTATGTTAGATCTTATTGATCTCTCATTGTTATCGCTGAATATTTTACTGCATTTATTTTATCGGTTTTTAGTATACACGAACAGATCTTGCTGTGTAGAAACATTTAGCAGCTGATCTGTGTGTGTTGATCCGCGTGTCAAACACCAGAAGAGAGGGAGGGAGAGTGGTACTATGTTAGATCTTATTGATCTCTCATTGTTATCGCTGAATATTTTACTGCATTTATTTTATCGGTTTTTAGTATACACGAACAGATCTTGCTGTGTAGAAACATTTAGCAGCTGATCTGTGTGTGTTGATCCGCGTGTCAAACACCAGAAGAGAGGGAGGGAGAGTGGTACTATGTTAGATCTTATTGATCTCTCATTGTTATCGCTGAATATTTTACTGCATTTATTTTATCGGTTTTTAGTATACACGAACAGATCTTGCTGTGTAGAAACATTTAGCAGCTGATCTGTGTGTGTTGATCCGCGTGTCAAACACCAGAAGAGAGGGAGGGAGAGTGGTACTATGTTAGATCTTATTGATCTCTCATTGTTATCGCTGAATATTTTACTGCATTTATTTTATCGGTTTTTAGTATACACGAACAGATCTTGCTGTGTAGAAACATTTAGCAGCTGATCTGTGTGTGTTGATCCGCGTGTCAAACACCAGAAGAGAGGGAGGGAGAGTGGTACTATGTTAGATCTTATTGATCTCTCATTGTTATCGCTGAATATTTTACTGCATTTATTTTATCGGTTTTTAGTATACACGAACAGATCTTGCTGTGTAGAAACATTTAGCAGCTGATCCGTGTGTGTTGATCCGCGTGTCAAACACCAGAAGAGAGGGAGGGAGAGTGGTACTATGTTAGATCTTATTGATCTCTCATTGTTATCGCTGAATATTTTACTGCATTTATTTTATCGGTTTTTAGTATACACGAACAGATCTTGCTGTGTAGAAACATTTAGCAGCTGATCTGTGTGTGTTGATCCGCGTGTCAAACACCAGAAGAGAGGGAGGGAGAGTGGTACTATGTTAGATCTTATTGATCTCTCATTGTTATCGCTGAATATTTTACTGCATTTATTTTATCGGTTTTTAGTATACACGAACAGATCTTGCTGTGTAGAAACATTTAGCAGCTGATCTGTTTGTAATCACCAAAAGAGAAGGAGGGGAAAGTGATACTATTTTAGATGCTATTGATCTCCCATTGTTATCTTTGAATATTTCACTGCGTTTATTTTATTGTTATTTAGAAAACGCAAACGGATCTTGCGGTGTAGAAACATTTAGCAGGTGATCTGTGTTTAAACACAAGAAGAAAAGGAGGGGAAAGTGATACTATTTTAGATAATGCTGATCTCCCATTGGTTTCTTTGAATATTTTACTAAGTTTATTTTATTGTTATTTAGTATACACGAACAGATCTTGCGGTGTAGAAACATTAAGCAGCTGAACTGCGTTTGAACGCCAGAAGAGAGGGAGGGGAAGTGATACTATTTCAGATATTATTGATCTCCCATTGGTATCTTTGATTATTTAATTCAGGTAATTTTATTGTATTTAAAAATACTCTTAGGGAGCTTATTGTGTAAAGCATCAAGGTGTTGCCTTTGTACCCATCCTTATTACAGAATTCGCCTAGTGCTAGGAGCCAATTACCCAGATGAATCTCCTAATGTCCTCTGGTGTTTCCACCTCCTTGCAAAACCACTTCCTTCAGGTGGACTCCATTCCAGGGCGCTCGCAGAGCACAAGGATTGCGTTTTCAACGAGATTCTCTTCCCAGCTCAGGCTCTCAGCTTGGTCTGGATTTCCCAATTTTGTTGAAATCCATTAGATTCCCTTATCATGTGGCCATTGGACAATAGTTCTGTGTTGACACCTACTTATGGTACTCCCTATGTTCCTTGCCTCATATGCTTTTCGAGTACCCCATAGTGCCTCGGTTGTTTTACAGCCCAAGGTAGCATAGCGTTCATCCCTATCTTATTCACACGTTTTACTGTACACAAAAATCTTCGAAGAATGTCAAACATAGATGTGTTCAATATATAAATAACAAATACACAAATAACAAATATCTAAATATAAATAAAATGACGAAATTCTAAAAATAAAATTAATGTTGTATATATAAATTAAATTTTAATAGAGAAATGACCAAACATAAATGCATATTCATACAGGGTTATCTAATAATCAGCAATAATATTTACAGCAACGTTATATAGGTTTAATGTTAAAAACCAACATGTATGTGTTATTAATTTAATTACAGTCATATATTCATTTTGCAAGCGGCCTCCAGTAATTAAGTTCTACGCCACACGAAAACAGAGCTTAGAGCCTAGAGCCCTGTGTGATAATACACGCTACATTACATGTTTATATCAGTGCGACATGTTTGACGGGACTTCCATTCGACTTCGTATAAGCTTACAAATATTCTAAACACAAGTCACCTCATCCAAAATGTATTAATTATTTTAGTAACAACAAGTAATATAAACAAAAAGGTTTTAAAGTCAATTCCTGCTAGGACAACAACAAAATTCCTTTTAGTTATTTTTTATAAATATTACAGTTTTTCTAAATAAAGCAGTCTAACACAAGATTTAAAAGAGATATTCTATTACATTACCTATAATATAAAATCAGCTGTCTCATTAAATCATATGTTATTTTAAGCCATTCTTAAGCGAAATAGGACGAAATAACTATATATTAAGTACCTTGTTCCTTTTGTGAAAAGCTTTGGAAAAACTTTTAACATATTGATGTTGTCACCCACTACAAGCAAAAAAAAAGTTTAATTTGATTGGATACAAAAATTTATTGAAATTAGGTGGATGAATAAAACGTACTTGATTAACTATTGAAAATTTGAACTAAATATATATATATATATATATATATATATATGTGTGTGTGTGTGTGTGTTCACACACAGATAGAGGGTGAACTAATTAAAGGAATTGAATAGCAATATCTCAAAATGAATTCTGTCACATCATCAGACATGTTTCGCCAGTATTTTGCAAATATCAGTGATTAATACACAATAAGAATTAATAATCGTAGTGATTTAAATAAGTGACTCTATTTCCCTCGGTACAATAACTTGGTAAAAAGCTATATATTTCGTAGACAACTCATTATACATACACACACACACACACACACTGCAACGTCCCCCCTTTCTCCGCTTCGGTTTTGTTTTGTTGCACAATTACATATTTATTTATTTAGATTATCTATCTGCTGCTCACACCGTTTTGTGTACCGTGTTAAGATCCCTAAATTTTGTCTTGTGTTCCCGCGTAATGTACCACGCCTAAATGCAAGCCTATTCCCGCTGACTCCTACCGTAACGTTTGTATGACCCCCCCCCCCCCAAGTTGGTTGGCAGGTTTGTTGGGTCTGTATTTAGTCACATATGTCAGTAAAATAGTCAGCTGGAAAGAAAAAACATTTATATGAACACACAAAATTTTCAAAGAATCTTACCACTTCATGAGATCTGCAGGTACAGCAAGGGGACGTGCAAAATATGATCATGTACTCGTTTGAGAAACTTTAGGTTCTGAATTTTATATATTTATTAATTAATGAAATTAAATTAAAACTGTACTTTGATTTTATAATCATTATTTATCAGTTGGAAAAAACTAAAAGTTTTTATTGGTTGTTCAACACAGGATAAATTCAAATACTGTAAGTTTTTATAATGTATTTACTTACTGATTTTAAACTAAAATAATTTTCTTTTCAAATAAAATACATTTAACTCTCTCTTTATCTTCACAAATTATTAATTAAAAGTTCGTTATTTTTCACATATTTAAATCCTACATTTCATATACAATTCATTAATTACATTTACACATTTTTAAACAAAATTATTTGCAAAATTAACATAATAAAAAATTTTATCTTCTCATTTCAAGATTAAATTGGTAAATTCATATTTTATTATAAATAATTTTAAAATTTATGATTCAATAAATCTGGTCTGCTTGAAAATGATTGGCTTATGGCCAAAACCACTTTGTAAATTTAATATTTATTATTCGTTATGTAAACATTTTTGTTATACTAATTAATTTTATTACTTTTAAGATTTATTTAATTTTTCAACATAGAATGAAGTCATTGTTTAAGTTTAATTAGTAATTTTAATTTAGTAAATTTAACTGACTAAATTTGACGTTAATTTGTATAAAATAGAGAAAATGACTTGCCAAGGATTTCCCTGCCGGTCCTAGAGTCCTCTCGTCTGGATTACCTGATCCCTGGACATCGGAAGTTGCCATCTCTGGTCAGTCGGTGGAAGTCTTTCTCCATTTCCATGTCCTGGAGGCTGAGTCTGGAGCCTTCGTCCATGGATGGAAGTATACGGCAGGAACGTGGCTATTTTGGTCACATCTGGCCTTATGGTGGTTGTCCTAGGCGCTGACCGACATAACGCTCGTTAGCACCTTTTTTAAAATTTTTTACAGACTGTCTTACAGGTCCTTAAGTTCCTGTATTTATTGCGGCTATGTAACCCTTCCCCTCCGCTCTAAGCTCGTCGCTATCTCCGTGCTTGTTTCTTGTACGGGCGGGTTGGACAACGTATTAGTTTTAACCTGCATAATTTTGTTATCTATTTTAGAACATTGAAAAATGTCTTTTATTTTTAAATGGTTGTGACTTTTTTGTTATTTGAGTTTTTTAAATTCTGTTTTCATCACTGTTTATTATGGATTTTTCTGGTCATTTCAAAATGTCGATGATAGTTCTACGTGGCCTAGTTCTCAAGTTAGCATTTTTCGGCACTTAGAAATTTTTCACTTCACTCTCGTTTGTCAAATTTAGTTAGTTATTACAGTTTCATGCTATTATAATTTTTAATATGTCTTAATAATACCTATTCAAAATTTTACTGACCTCTTGACACTTTACTATGTTTATTATACCATAAATTAAAACCTTATTATTTAAATATTAAAATTGTTATTTAAAAAATAGGAAATTATGAATTTCTTAATTGAAACGTTGATTCAGACCCCTTCAACACACACACACACACACACACACACACACACATATATATATATATATATATATATATATATATATATATATATATATATATATATATATATGATGAATAGTTATAATCTGGAGTACACCCGTTCATTCTGCAGTGCATAAAATCGCAGTTCCGACGTTTCGTTAGAATCTCATCCAGCATTAACAAGGTAAACCCAACAACAGTTGAAGAGCGAGCGCGAATTCTTTTTCACCGTGAAGGAATACGTATCAGCATATATATATATATATATATATATATATATATATATATATATATATATATATATGGACACACACAGATAGAGGGTGAACTAATAGAAGGAATATAATAGCAATATCTCAAAATGAATTCTGTCACATCATCACACATGTTTCGCCAGTATTTTGCAAATATCAGTGATTAATACACAATAACAATTAATAATCGTATTGATTTAAATAAGTGACTCTATTTCCCTCGGTACAATAACTTGGTAAAAAGCTATATATTTCGTAGACAACTCCTATATATATATATATATATATATATATATATGGACACACACAGATAGAGGGTGAACTAATAGAAGGAATATAATAGCAATATCTCAAAATGAATTCTGTCACATCATCACACATGTTTCGCCAGTATTTTGCAAATATCAGTGATTAATACACAATAAAAATTAATAATCGTAGTGATTTAAATAAGTGACTCTATTTCCCTCGGTACAATAACTTGGTAAAAAGCTATATATTTCGTAGACAACTCCTATATATATATATATATATATATATATATATATATATATATATATATATAAGATTCAAACTCAAGAAGATAGTACGGGGCTGTGTAGCCAATTTAATATCAGTGATCTTAAAACTATGATCAGTAACGAAAAGAAAGAATGCAATAAGCCTATCTTTTCAATTCCTTCTATTAGATCATAGAATCCTGATATATATATATATATATATATATATATATATATATATATATCTTATTCAATCGTTAGTAAAATACTTATGGCAATAATAATAAGCGCATTGTATGCAATATAGTTATTCCATTCCCTTTGGCTTAAAATAAATGATAACTTATGATTTCGTCTTGATTTTATGTTGTAAGTTATTTGATAAAACAGCTGTTTTAACGCATAGGTTATGTTACTTGTTTGTTTTTATTGTAATTATTTAATACCAGTAAATCTAATAAAATGTGTCTTTGTTGACCCAAGTAGGAACTGACTTAAATTTGTTTTTATATATTACTCAGTTGGTAGATATTAATTTAATATCAATTAAAAAAATAGAAAAGAATATAAATAGAATTGTTGACAGACACAAAATATTTTACCATAACTCGGGAGTCACGGATTGTTCAATGCGTGTGTGGTAGTACCCATTGCTTACACTGTGCACTAAGGTAAAGCATAGTATTTCATTAGACAAATGTTTACGAGAATAATAAAATCACTATTATTAAACTACATGTTAAAGATGTTCTCAGGAAATAAGAATTAAAAAGGCAATTCCTAATTAGAAATGAAAAATTTTATTTTAGTTTCTTTTTATTTTATAATTACAAATAATATAAATACTATATGTACAGTATATGCAGTAAATAAGCCAGAGTAAGAATATTAAGTAGCAAAGTACAAAGCGAATTTCCTTGCAATTTCCCATTTCGCTCTCTATATATGGTGTTGCACTATTATTTTTGTTGGTTACTATTATACCATTTATACGCTTTTTTGTTCTCTGTGTTGTAGTTTCTTTTCGCTTTCCTCTCGCATTGTCCGTTTGTGAAGCAAGGTTTGTTTATTTTATTCTTTTCATTCTGTTTTAATCGTAGAGCATTATAACGATATTGCGTGGTAACCATGGTAACAATTTAAGGTTGTAAAATGGAGATTTCTACGACAACCGGATGAGGGCAAAAAAATTTCATATACGAGAAATTTCTAGTACGTGTTTGAGAGATAAATTACTAACTTTGGGAAAGTTGGCTCAGTGCCAAAGCGCTATACTTTGAATATGAAGATACTTAGTACGAATCCGACCTGGATTCCCCAAACTTTTATAACCTAGTTATTAATTAAATATTTGAAAAAAACTGTATTACACATCAGTTGTCATCCACTAAAGGTTTATAAAACTTTATGAGTATTTGAACATCAGTGGCGAATTAAAATGTATTTTATTAACTATTGAAAATTTGTACAAGATATGTATAAGAGAAGTGTGAAGTATTAGACGGAATTGGAAAATTACAACGTGGCAGTCAGTATGACTGGCCGACAGAAGCAAACACTTAAATTTAGTTATTTGGGGATTTAATAAAATCTAGTTATTGTAGTTAATAATAAAATAATGTAGTTAATAAATGACCAATTTTATAGGTTGAAAATGTACTTAATAAAAGTTTTATTCAACTTATTTATTCAAACAGTTCTGATAAAGAAAGTGTTGGAGAGTTTTTATTTAAAAAATTGGTATACAAAAATATGTACAATAAGACATTATCATAGTAAATTCATTGTGGTAAGATTATTTGATATATAAATAATAATATTTATTACTGATACAGTATTTGAATGGTAGCATTTTAACTTTATAATGAACAATAAATAAAACTACATAGCCTACGTGTAAAAAGAGCTGTTGTACATCCTATAACATAAAATCAGCTGTTGTATGAAATCATATGTTATTTATTTCAAGCTAAAAACAAGTACGGCGTAATATAAAATAAAATTAAGTCAATTCCTTCTTAGGTCAACGAAGAAAAATTTTATTTTAGTTACTTTTACTTTTTTTTATTTTGATATGAATCACAATATTGAGTGCCAAAATAAAAAGAACAATTAATTTCTTATTAAAATAAATAATTATTAGGCTAATATTAAAAAAATTAATATTATCAAGGTGCATTCACTGTAAGTTTTAAAAATGTGTTTAAACTTGAGTGGATGAATAAATAGTATAATTAAACGAATGAAAATTTGAGCGAGATATATACAAGCAGAATGTAAAATAATACTGTAGTAGGAATTGAATAAAGGGCGTTCCGAGACGTGACCCTTCACCACTTTAAGTTTATAACTTTTGTAGTTAAAATTATTTGTATAGAGTTTGGAAATATGTAGTAGAATTTATGTAGTCATCCCCTAATTATGTCTTTTGTTGAATTATATTATGGAGTAGTTGGAGTTCGTTAACCTTTTCTCACGAGTTGAGGTAAATTTTAGTATAATAGTTAATTGAATTAATAACTTTAAAATCCTAAAGGGCGTTTTTATTTGTCATTGTAATCACGCCATTTTAAAATAATTCGCTAAAGATGTGTGTAATTAGCAGAGGCGTGGAAATATAAGCGGCCAACGGAAACCATTGAAATTTAGCTTTTATATTTTGTCATCGGACACGAACAATCCTTTGCTCTACAAGAATTGGTGTGTTATTGACAGCTAACTGTGAAGCTTTAAAATTCCCAGTCTTGTATTATACTTCAGTGTGTAAACGTGTTGTTTCCCCAGTTTATATCGTGTGTTTGTCATACGGTGCAGTGCAAGGTGCACAGCCTTCTCGTAAATAAGGGTCAAGTTTTTCTTTACATATTACGAGGGGGGCCACCGGTTACCTTTCCTCATAGGCACTTGCAAACCCCACCGCTAATACTAATTTTACTATTATCTGAATAAACTATTTTACCAGCAGACAGAAAAAGTGTTTCAAGACCATCTTTCTGTCCTCTAAATGGTTTAATTACAAGTTGTAACAACACACAAACTCTGCACCGACAGCAATGATACTGCCGAGTGCACGATGGGGCGTCCAGTCAGAAGTAACAAATGTATAAATAGCATCGAACTACACCACTTCAAGGCCAGACACCGCCGACTACCTCCCCTGTTTGTCAGTCACGTGGTCACATCCGGTGAACTCCGTACCGCCTAAAAGTCAATGAACATTTGGTAAACTTAATATAGTGTTTTATTAGCGTGTTTCTCAAAAAAATTGTAGCTTAAAATAGAAATCCATTAATAATATTAAATTCTATTTGAACATTGTGTAGTAATATGATGTCGATCCGAAGATGGTTGTGTAGGTAACAAACGTTCTTTAACTTCTTGCCGCGTAGAAATGCATGTGAATGTTATAAACAGATCTGGACGGCCAAATGCGCGAACATAAGTCATTGCATCTTGGATTTATTCATGCATGTGCTGTTGTGGCTTCCTTTGAAGGTGGCCGGCAGATTGACCATTATTTGCAATTCGTTTGTATTCACTTTGCCATCATTAACAACTGCATCACGTAAATCAATGTATTATTCTGAACGTAACTTGGTTTGGTTTAATCGAATATAGTGAGGTCGTTCTGCTTTGCATAGCAAACCAAAATGTGGAATGAAATGTCAAACAAATGGCGATGTATACAGAAAAACTATGCTGAAAAATAACGGAAACCTGTGGGAGGCATAATTCTACAGAATTGGTTTTAGAAAGTGCCAGAAACCTTACCAGGAATGTACTCAACAATTTTCCAAAGTTTCATGGAGATCGGATCAATGGTTTAGTAACGCACAAGACTCATACTTACTTACATACATACATACATACATACATTTATATATGAATAGATAGATAACATACTGTTTAGTCGAAATATGTGTTAGCTTGGCAGTTGGAGGATTACATAAAAAGAAGGATATATATATATAAATATCGCAATATGTATTCTTGTGTATTAATACAGAACTAAGTCAAAATACAAATACAAGAATTATAATTGAATTTACAATTGAAAGCTTTTCGTTTGCTAACAGTACCAACATCATCAGAAATATTAAACAATTAAAATTAACATATGTGCAAATTAGATCAAATAAATAGCTATGTCAAATCAATTACAATGTTGTTAAAAAAAAAGTTTTATTTTGCTGCCCTAACATTACAAACACTGAATATATTATCAAATTTAGATTTTACTTGTATTTGTTCATTTATCAACTCATTATTAGTATTATATTTATGTATTTCTAAAGCTTCATAAATATTCATTCTCAGGCCTTTGTTAATTTCTTTTACAAGTATCATATTATCTATATTAGGAAATATGTGATTATTATTAATACAATGACTAGCAAAATTTGATTTATAAATTTCTGGCTTTTTATATGCATTAAAATGTTCTTTATATCTATCTTTAAGTTTTACTTAGTTTGTCCTATATAAACGTTATTACAATAATCACATTATAATTTATATACACCGTTTTTTCATGCATATTAATAATATTATTATTGTTATTATTCATTATATTTATTAAGTTATTATTAGTATTATATGCGAATTTTATGTTGCTACCTTTAAACAATTTTGTGATATTTTTTACTTCATACCAAAAAATGTAAATGAAGTCCATATGACATTTTCATCATTATTTTTGTAAATTAGATTATTTTGTTTCTTTAAAATATTATAATTACGTTTATCAACAGTTTTCTTTTTATAGCCATTCTCAATTGCAATTTGATAGATAATCTCTTATTTTGTTTTCATTATTCATAGGTATTTTATGTAATCTATATAATAAATTGTATAATGCAGCCATTTTTTGATTATACGGATGGTTAGAATTATTAGGTATAATTTGGTTAGTTTGTGTCGGTTTACGATATATGTTAAATTCAAATTCATTATTATGTCTTATAATTGTTATATCTAGAAAGTTGATCTTATTACTTTTCTCCATTTCATAAGTAAAGTTAATATTTTTATTTATCTCATTTATTTTATCTAAAATAAAAATATTAATTTTACTTATGAAATGGAGAAAAGTAATAAGATCAACTATAGCTATTTATTTGATCTAATTTGCACACATGTTAATTTTAATTGTTTAATATTCCTAATGATGTTGGTACTGTTAGCCAACGAAAAGCTTTCAATTGTAAATTCAATTATAATTCTTGTATTTGTATTTCGACTTAGTTCTTTATTAATACACAAGAATACATATTGTGATATATATATATATATATATATATATATATATATATATATATGTGTGTGTGAGTAAAAAATAATAAATAATTCTTGTATCTGAATACTCAGTGGTTTTGTTATTATTATACAAGGAAACATATTTTATTGTTTATATATATATATATATATATATATATATATATATATATGTGTGTGTGTGTGTGTGTGTGTGTGTGTGTGTGTATAATAAAACAAAAAAATATTTATACATAGCCCTTTATATAAATCAAATATATATTTAGTGCTATATATTGAAAACATATTCTTGTTCTATATTTATTAATACATAAAAAAAATAATATTACCTGAATCGCTGAAAGCTGTTGACCGACATTTGTTTACAAAATTTTCACGATACAGTAATCTCTTGAGGTAAAATAGAGATTTTAAATTTTGTTAAAAATAATAATAAAATCAATGATATTATACTTATTAACAGACAAAATCATGAAAATTAATTTGACATGAATTGTGTATGTAATAGGCCTATAAATCGTGACGTCTATATATGTACTTATGAATATATATATATATATATATATATATATATATATATATATATATATATATATATATATATATATATCTAAAAGTCAAAATAGTGAACTTAAAATCTCCCAAAAAATTAGTTTTTAATAAAAACACACAGTCGAACCACAACGAACTAGTTTC
>JBAIZL010000002.1:194523041-194570541 GCA_036971475.1 Prosapia bicincta | reverse complement strand
GTGGTGCCTTTATAGTAACATCCTAATCCGTCTGATTTGGAAGTATTAACCGATCAATGTGACCTTGGTTGCAAATGAAAGAGGAAACCTTCGCGGTGGTGCCTTTATAGTAACATCCTAATCCGTCTGATTTGGAAGTATTAACCGATCAATGTGACCTTGCTTGCAAATGAAAGAGGATACCTTCGCGGTGTTGCCTTTATAGTAACATCGTAATCCGTCTGATTTCTAAGTATTAACCGATTAATGTGACCTTGCTTGCAAATGAAAGAGGATACCTTCGCGGTGGTGCCTTTATGGTAACATCCTAATCCGTCTGATTTGGAAGTATTAACCGATCAATGTGATCTTGCTTGCAAATGAAAGAGGAAACCTTCGCGGTGGTGCCTTTATAGTAACATCCTAACCGTCTGATTTGGAAGTATTAACCGATCAATGTGATCTTGCTTGCAAATGAAAGAGGAAACCTTCGCGGTGGTGCCTTTATAGTAACATCCTAATCCGTCTGATTTGGAAGTATTAACCGATCAATGTGACCTTGCTTGCAAATGAAAGAGGAAACCTTCGCGGTGGTGCCTTTATAGTAACATCCTAATCCGTCTGATTCGGAAGTATTAACCGATCAATGTGACCTTGCTTGCAAATGAAAGAGGAAACCTTCGCGGTGGTGCCTTTATAGTAACATCCTAATCCGTCTGATTCGGAAGTATTAACCGATCAATGTGACCTTGCTTGCAAATGAAAGAGGAAACCTTCTCGGTGGTGCCTTTATAGTAACATCCTAACCCGTCTGATTTGGAAGTATTAACCGATCAATGTGACCTTGCTTGCAAATGAAAGAGGAAACCTTCTCGGTGGTGCCTTTATAGTAACATCCTAATCCGTCTGATTTGGAAGTATTAACCGATCAATGTGACCTTGCTTGCAAATGAAAGAGGAAACCTTCGCGGTGGTGCCTTTATAGTAACATCCTAACCGTCTGATTTGGAAGTATTAACCGATCAATGTGATCTTGCTTGCAAATGAAAGAGGAAACCTTCGCGGTGGTGCCTTTATAGTAACATCCTAATCCGTCTGATTTGGAAGTATTAACCGATCAATGTGACCTTGCTTGCAAATGAAAGAGGAAACCTTCGCGGTGGTGCCTTTATAGTAACATCCTAATCCGTCTGATTTGGAAGTATTAACCGATCAATGTGACCTTGCTTGCAAATGAAAGTGGAAACCTTCGAGGTGGTGCCTTTATAGTAACATCCTAATCCGTCTGATTTGGAAGTATTAACCGATCAATGTGACCTTGCTTGCAAATGAAAGAGGAAACCTTCGCGGTGGTGCCTTTATAGTAACATCCTAATCCGTCTGATTTGGAAGTATTAACCGATCAATGTGACCTTGCTTGCAAATGAAAGAGGATACCTTCGCGGTGTTGCCTTTATAGTAACATCGTAATCCGTCTGATTTCTAAGTATTAACCGATCAATGTGACCTTGCTTGCAAATGAAAGAGGATACCTTCGCGGTGGTGCCTTTATGGTAACATCCTAATCCGTCTGATTTGGAAGTATTAACCGATCAATGTGATCTTGCTTGCAAATGAAAGAGGAAACCTTCGCGGTGGTGCCTTTATAGTAACATCCTAATCCGTCTGATTCGGAAGTATTAACCGATCAATGTGACCTTGCTTCCAAATGAAAGAGGAAACCTTCGCGGTGGTGCCTTTATAGTAACATCCTAATCCGTCTGATTTGGAAGTATTAACCGATCAATGTGATCTTGCTTGCAAATGAAAGAGGAAACCTTCACGGTGGTGCTTTTATAGTAACATCCTAATCCGTCTGATTTGGAAGTATTAACCGATCAATGTGATCTTGCTTGCAAATGAAAATGGAAACGTTCGCGGTGGTGCCTTTATAGTAACATCCAAATCCGTCTGATTTGGAAGTATTAACCGATCAATGTGACCTTGCTTGCAAATGAAAGAGGAAACGTTCGCGGTGGTGCCTTCATGGTAACATCCTAATCCGTCTGATTTGGAAGTATTAACCGATCAATGTGATCTTGCTTGCAAATGAAAGTGGAAACCTTCGAGGTGGTGCCTTTATAGTAACATCCTAATCCGTCTGATTTGGAAGTATTAACCGATCAATGTGACCTTGCTTGCAAATGAAAGAGGAAACCTTCGCGGTGGTGCCTTTATAGTAACATCCTAATCCGTCTGATTTGGAAGTATTAACCGATCAATGTGACCTTGCTTGCAAATGAAAGAGGATACCTTCGCGGTGTTGCCTTTATAGTAACATCGTAATCCGTCTGATTTCTAAGTATTAACCGATCAATGTGACCTTGCTTGCAAATGAAAGAGGATACCTTCGCGGTGGTGCCTTTATGGTAACATCCTAATCCGTCTGATTTGGAAGTATTAACCGATCAATGTGATCTTGCTTGCAAATGAAAGAGGAAACCTTCGCGGTGGTGCCTTTATAGTAACATCCTAACCGTCTGATTTGGAAGTATTAACCGATCAATGTGAACTTGCTTGCAAATGAAAGAGGAAACCTTCGCGGTGGTGCCTTTATAGTAACATCCTAATCCGTCTGATTTGGAAGTATTAACCGATCAATGTGACCTTGCTTGCAAATGAAAGAGGAAACCTTCGCGGTGGTGCCTTTATAGTAACATCCTAATCCGTCTGATTTGGAAGTATTAACCGATCAATGTGACCTTGCTTGCAAATGAAAGAGGAAACCTTCGCGGTGGTGCCTTTATAGTAACATCCTAATCCGTCTGATTTGGAAGTATTAACCGATCAATGTGACCTTGCTTGCAAATGAAAATGGAAACCTTCGCGGTGGTGCCTTTATAGTAACATCCTAATCCGTCTGATTTGGAAGTATTAACCGATCAATGTGACCTTGCTTGCAAATGAAAGAGGAAACGTTCGCGGTGGTGCCTTTATGGTAACATCCTAATCCGTCTGATTTGGAAGTATTAACCGATCAATGTGATCTTGCTTGCAAATGAAAGAGGAAACCTTCGCGGTGGTGCCTTTATAGTAACATCCTAATCCGTCTGATTTGGAAGTATTAACCGATCAATGTGACCTTGCTTGCAAATGAAAGAGGAAACCTTCGCGGTGGTGCCTTTATAGTAACATCCTAATCCGTCTGATTTGGAAGTATTAACCGATCAATGTGACCTTGCTTGCAAATGAAAGAGGATACCTTCGCGGTGTTGCCTTTATAGTAACATCGTAATCCGTCTGATTTCTAAGTATTAACCGATTAATGTGACCTTGCTTGCAAATGAAAGAGGATACCTTCGCGGTGGTGCCTTTATGGTAACATCCTAATCCGTCTGATTTGGAAGTATTAACCGATCAATGTGATCTTGCTTGCAAATGAAAGAGGAAACCTTCGCGGTGGTGCCTTTATAGTAACATCCTAACCGTCTGATTTGGAAGTATTAACCGATCAATGTGATCTTGCTTGCAAATGAAAGAGGAAACCTTCGCGGTGGTGCCTTTATAGTAACATCCTAATCCGTCTGATTTGGAAGTATTAACCGATCAATGTGACCTTGCTTGCAAATGAAAGAGGAAACCTTCGCGGTGGTGCCTTTATAGTAACATCCTAATCCGTCTGATTCGGAAGTATTAACCGATCAATGTGACCTTGCTTGCAAATGAAAGAGGAAACCTTCGCGGTGGTGCCTTTATAGTAACATCCTAATCCGTCTGATTCGGAAGTATTAACCGATCAATGTGACCTTGCTTGCAAATGAAAGAGGAAACCTTCTCGGTGGTGCCTTTATAGTAACATCCTAACCCGTCTGATTTGGAAGTATTAACCGATCAATGTGACCTTGCTTGCAAATGAAAGAGGAAACCTTCTCGGTGGTGCCTTTATAGTAACATCCTAATCCGTCTGATTTGGAAGTATTAACCGATCAATGTGACCTTGCTTGCAAATGAAAGAGGAAACCTTCGCGGTGGTGCCTTTATAGTAACATCCTAACCGTCTGATTTGGAAGTATTAACCGATCAATGTGATCTTGCTTGCAAATGAAAGAGGAAACCTTCGCGGTGGTGCCTTTATAGTAACATCCTAATCCGTCTGATTTGGAAGTATTAACCGATCAATGTGACCTTGCTTGCAAATGAAAGAGGAAACCTTCGCGGTGGTGCCTTTATAGTAACATCCTAATCCGTCTGATTTGGAAGTATTAACCGATCAATGTGACCTTGCTTGCAAATGAAAGTGGAAACCTTCGAGGTGGTGCCTTTATAGTAACATCCTAATCCGTCTGATTTGGAAGTATTAACCGATCAATGTGACCTTGCTTGCAAATGAAAGAGGAAACCTTCGCGGTGGTGCCTTTATAGTAACATCCTAATCCGTCTGATTTGGAAGTATTAACCGATCAATGTGACCTTGCTTGCAAATGAAAGAGGATACCTTCGCGGTGTTGCCTTTATAGTAACATCGTAATCCGTCTGATTTCTAAGTATTAACCGATCAATGTGACCTTGCTTGCAAATGAAAGAGGATACCTTCGCGGTGGTGCCTTTATGGTAACATCCTAATCCGTCTGATTTGGAAGTATTAACCGATCAATGTGATCTTGCTTGCAAATGAAAGAGGAAACCTTCGCGGTGGTGCCTTTATAGTAACATCCTAACCGTCTGATTTGGAAGTATTAACCGATCAATGTGAACTTGCTTGCAAATGAAAGAGGAAACCTTCGCGGTGGTGCCTTTATAGTAACATCCTAATCCGTCTGATTTGGAAGTATTAACCGATCAATGTGACCTTGCTTGCAAATGAAAGAGGAAACCTTCGCGGTGGTGCCTTTATAGTAACATCCTAATCCGTCTGATTTGGAAGTATTAACCGATCAATGTGACCTTGCTTGCAAATGAAAGAGGAAACCTTCGCGGTGGTGCCTTTATAGTAACATCCTAATCCGTCTGATTTGGAAGTATTAACCGATCAATGTGACCTTGCTTGCAAATGAAAGAGGAAACCTTCGCGGTGGTGCCTTTATAGTAACATCCTAATCCGTCTGATTTGGAAGTATTAACCGATCAATGTGACCTTGCTTGCAAATGAAAATGGAAACCTTCGCGGTGGTGCCTTTATAGTAACATCCTAATCCGTCTGATTTGGAAGTATTAACCGATCAATGTGACCTTGCTTGCAAATGAAAGAGGAAACGTTCGCGGTGGTGCCTTTATGGTAACATCCTAATCCGTCTGATTTGGAAGTATTAACCGATCAATGTGATCTTGCTTGCAAATGAAAGAGGAAACCTTCGCGGTGGTGCCTTTATAGTAACATCCTAATCCGTCTGATTTGGAAGTATTAACCGATCAATGTGACCTTGCTTGCAAATGAAAGAGGAAACCTTCGCGGTGGTGCCTTTATAGTAACATCCTAATCCGTCTGATTTGGAAGTATTAACCGATCAATGTGACCTTGCTTGCAAATGAAAGAGGATACCTTCGCGGTGTTGCCTTTATAGTAACATCGTAATCCGTCTGATTTCTAAGTATTAACCGATTAATGTGACCTTGCTTGCAAATGAAAGAGGATACCTTCGCGGTGGTGCCTTTATGGTAACATCCTAATCCGTCTGATTTGGAAGTATTAACCGATCAATGTGATCTTGCTTGCAAATGAAAGAGGAAACCTTCGCGGTGGTGCCTTTATAGTAACATCCTAACCGTCTGATTTGGAAGTATTAACCGATCAATGTGATCTTGCTTGCAAATGAAAGAGGAAACCTTCGCGGTGGTGCCTTTATAGTAACATCCTAATCCGTCTGATTTGGAAGTATTAACCGATCAATGTGACCTTGCTTGCAAATGAAAGAGGAAACCTTCGCGGTGGTGCCTTTATAGTAACATCCTAATCCGTCTGATTCGGAAGTATTAACCGATCAATGTGACCTTGCTTGCAAATGAAAGAGGAAACCTTCGCGGTGGTGCCTTTATAGTAACATCCTAATCCGTCTGATTCGGAAGTATTAACCGATCAATGTGACCTTGCTTGCAAATGAAAGAGGAAACCTTCTCGGTGGTGCCTTTATAGTAACATCCTAACCCGTCTGATTTGGAAGTATTAACCGATCAATGTGACCTTGCTTGCAAATGAAAGAGGAAACCTTCTCGGTGGTGCCTTTATAGTAACATCCTAATCCGTCTGATTTGGAAGTATTAACCGATCAATGTGACCTTGCTTGCAAATGAAAGAGGAAACCTTCGCGGTGGTGCCTTTATAGTAACATCCTAACCGTCTGATTTGGAAGTATTAACCGATCAATGTGATCTTGCTTGCAAATGAAAGAGGAAACCTTCGCGGTGGTGCCTTTATAGTAACATCCTAATCCGTCTGATTTGGAAGTATTAACCGATCAATGTGACCTTGCTTGCAAATGAAAGAGGAAACCTTCGCGGTGGTGCCTTTATAGTAACATCCTAATCCGTCTGATTTGGAAGTATTAACCGATCAATGTGACCTTGCTTGCAAATGAAAGAGGAAACCTTCGCGGTGGTGCCTTTATAGTAACATCCTAATCCGTCTGATTTGGAAGTATTAACCGATCAATGTGACCTTGCTTGCAAATGAAAGAGGAAACCTTCGCGGTGGTGCCTTTATAGTAACATCCTAACCGTCTGATTTGGAAGTATTAACCGATCAATGTGAACTTGCTTGCAAATGAAAGAGGAAACCTTCGCGGTGGTGCCTTTATAGTAACATCCTAATCCGTCTGATTTGGAAGTATTAACCGATCAATGTGACCTTGCTTGCAAATGAAAGAGGAAACCTTCGCGGTGTTGCCTTTATAGTAACATCGTAATCCGTCTGATTTCTAAGTATTAACCGATCAATGTGACCTTGCTTGCAAATGAAAGAGGATACCTTCGCGGTGGTGCCTTTATGGTAACATCCTAATCCGTCTGATTTGGAAGTATTAACCGATCAATGTGATCTTGCTTGCAAATGAAAGAGGAAACCTTCGCGGTGGTGCCTTTATAGTAACATCCTAACCGTCTGATTTGGAAGTATTAACCGATCAATGTGATCTTGCTTGCAAATGAAAGAGGAAACCTTCGCGGTGGTGCCTTTATAGTAACATCCTAATCCGTCTGATTTGGAAGTATTAACCGATCAATGTGACCTTGCTTGCAAATGAAAGAGGAAACCTTCGCGGTGGTGCCTTTATAGTAACATCCTAATCCGTCTGATTCGGAAGTATTAACCGATCAATGTGACCTTGCTTGCAAATGAAAGAGGAAACCTTCGCGGTGGTGCCTTTATAGTAACATCCTAATCCGTCTGATTTGGAAGTATTAACCGATCAATGTGATCTTGCTTGCAAATGAAAGAGGAAACCTTCACGGTGGTGCCTTTATAGTAACATCCTAATCCGTCTGATTTGGAAGTATTAACCGATCAATGTGATCTTGCTTGCAAATGAAAGAGTAAACCTTCGCGGTGGTGCCTTTATAGTAACATCCTAATCCGTCTGATTTGGAAGTATTAACCGATCAATGTGACCTTGCTTGCAAATGAAAATGGAAACCTTCGCGGTGGTGCCTTTATAGTAACATCCAAATCCGTCTGATTTGGAAGTATTAACCGATCAATGTGACCTTGCTTGCAAATGAAAGAGGAAACGTTCGCGGTGGTGCCTTCATGGTAACATCCTAATCCGTCTGATTTGGAAGTATTAACCGATCAATGTGATCTTGCTTGCAAATGAAAGTGGAAACCTTCGAGGTGGTGCCTTTATAGTAACATCCTAATCCGTCTGATTTGGAAGTATTAACCGATCAATGTGACCTTGCTTGCAAATGAAAGAGGAAACCTTCGCGGTGGTGCCTTTATAGTAACATCCTAATCCGTCTGATTTGGAAGTATTAACCGATCAATGTGACCTTGCTTGCAAATGAAAGAGGATACCTTCGCGGTGTTGCCTTTATAGTAACATCGTAATCCGTCTGATTTCTAAGTATTAACCGATCAATGTGACCTTGCTTGCAAATGAAAGAGGATACCTTCGCGGTGGTGCCTTTATGGTAACATCCTAATCCGTCTGATTTGGAAGTATTAACCGATCAATGTGATCTTGCTTGCAAATGAAAGAGGAAACCTTCGCGGTGGTGCCTTTATAGTAACATCCTAACCGTCTGATTTGGAAGTATTAACCGATCAATGTGATCTTGCTTGCAAATGAAAGAGGAAACCTTCGCGGTGGTGCCTTTATAGTAACATCCTAATCCGTCTGATTTGGAAGTATTAACCGATCAATGTGACCTTGCTTGCAAATGAAAGAGGAAACCTTCGCGGTGGTGCCTTTATAGTAACATCCTAATCCGTCTGATTTGGAAGTATTAAGCGATCAATGTGACCTTGCTTGCAAATGAAAGAGGAAACGTTCGCGGTGGTGCCTTTATGGTAACATCCTAATCCGTCTGATTTGGAAGTATTAACCGATCAATGTGATCTTGCTTGCAAATGAAAGAGGAAACCTTCGCGGTGGTGCCTTTATAGTAACATCCTAATCCGTCTGATTTGGAAGTATTAACCGATCAATGTGACCTTGCTTGCAAATGAAAGAGGAAACCTTCGCGGTGGTGCCTTTATAGTAACATCCTAATCCGTCTGATTTGGAAGTATTAACCGATCAATGTGACCTTGCTTGCAAATGAAAGAGGATACCTTCGCGGTGTTGCCTTTATAGTAACATCGTAATCCGTCTGATTTCTAAGTATTAACCGATTAATGTGACCTTGCTTGCAAATGAAAGAGGATACCTTCGCGGTGGTGCCTTTATGGTAACATCCTAATCCGTCTGATTTGGAAGTATTAACCGATCAATGTGATCTTGCTTGCAAATGAAAGAGGAAACCTTCGCGGTGGTGCCTTTATAGTAACATCCTAATCCGTCTGATTTGGAAGTATTAACCGATCAATGTGACCTTGCTTGCAAATGAAAGAGGAAACCTTCGCGGTGGTGCCTTTATAGTAACATCCTAATCCGTCTGATTCGGAAGTATTAACCGATCAATGTGACCTTGCTTGCAAATGAAAGAGGAAACCTTCGCGGTGGTGCCTTTATAGTAACATCCTAATCCGTCTGATTCGGAAGTATTAACCGATCAATGTGACCTTGCTTGCAAATGAAAGAGGAAACCTTCTCGGTGGTGCCTTTATAGTAACATCCTAACCCGTCTGATTTGGAAGTATTAACCGATCAATGTGACCTTGCTTGCAAATGAAAGAGGAAACCTTCTCGGTGGTGCCTTTATAGTAACATCCTAATCCGTCTGATTTGGAAGTATTAACCGATCAATGTGACCTTGCTTGCAAATGAAAGAGGAAACCTTCGCGGTGGTGCCTTTATAGTAACATCCTAACCGTCTGATTTGGAAGTATTAACCGATCAATGTGATCTTGCTTGCAAATGAAAGAGGAAACCTTCGCGGTGGTGCCTTTATAGTAACATCCTAATCCGTCTGATTTGGAAGTATTAACCGATCAATGTGACCTTGCTTGCAAATGAAAGAGGAAACCTTCGCGGTGGTGCCTTTATAGTAACATCCTAATCCGTCTGATTTGGAAGTATTAACCGATCAATGTGACCTTGCTTGCAAATGAAAGAGGAAACCTTCGCGGTGGTGCCTTTATAGTAACATCCTAATCCGTCTGATTTGGAAGTATTAACCGATCAATGTGACCTTGCTTGCAAATGAAAGAGGAAACCTTCGCGGTGGTGCCTTTATAGTAACATCCTAACCGTCTGATTTGGAAGTATTAACCGATCAATGTGAACTTGCTTGCAAATGAAAGAGGAAACCTTCGCGGTGGTGCCTTTATAGTAACATCCTAATCCGTCTGATTTGGAAGTATTAACCGATCAATGTGACCTTGCTTGCAAATGAAAGAGGAAACCTTCGCGGTGGTGCCTTTATAGTAACATCCTAATCCGTCTGATTTGGAAGTATTAACCGATCAATGTGACCTTGCTTGCAAATGAAAGAGGAAACCTTCGCGGTGGTGCCTTTATAGTAACATCCTAATCCGTCTGATTTGGAAGTATTAACCGATCAATGTGACCTTGCTTGCAAATGAAAGAGGAAACCTTCGCCGTGGTGCCTTTATAGTAACATCCTAATCCGTCTGATTTGGAAGTATTAACCGATCAATGTGACCTTGCTTGCAAAAGAAAGAGGAAACGTTCGCGGTGGTGCCTTTATGGTAACATCCTAATCCGTCTGATTTGGAAGTATTAACCGATCAATGTGATCTTGCTTGCAAATGAAAGAGGAAACCTTCGCGGTGGTGCCTTTATAGTAACATCCTAATCCGTCTGATTTGGAAGTATTAACCGATCAATGTGACCTTGCTTGCAAATGAAAGAGGAAACCTTCGCGGTGGTGCCTTTATAGTAACATCCTAATCCGTCTGATTTGGAAGTATTAACCGATCAATGTGACCTTGCTTGCAAATGAAAGAGGATACCTTCGCGGTGTTGCCTTTATAGTAACATCGTAATCCGTCTGATTTCTAAGTATTAACCGATCAATGTGACCTTGCTTGCAAATGAAAGAGGATACGTTCGCGGTGGTGCCTTTATGGTAACATCCTAATCCGTCTGATTTGGAAGTATTAACCGATCAATGTGATCTTGCTTGCAAATGAAAGAGGAAACCTTCGCGGTGGTGCCTTTATAGTAACATCCTAACCGTCTGATTTGGAAGTATTAACCGATCAATGTGATCTTGCTTGCAAATGAAAGAGGAAACCTTCGCGGTGGTGCCTTTATAGTAACATCCTAATCCGTCTGATTTGGAAGTATTAACCGATCAATGTGACCTTGCTTGCAAATGAAAGAGGAAACCTTCGCGGTGGTGCCTTTATAGTAACATCCTAATCCGTCTGATTCGGAAGTATTAACCGATCAATGTGACCTTGCTTGCAAATGAAAGAGGAAACCTTCGCGGTGGTGCCTTTATAGTAACATCCTAATCCGTCTGATTCGGAAGTATTAACCGGTCAATGTGACCTTGCTTGCAAATGAAAGAGGAAACCTTCTCGGTGGTGCCTTTATAGTAACATCCTAATCCGTCTGATTTGGAAGTATTAACCGATCAATGTGACCTTGCTTGCAAATGAAAGAGGAAACCTTCGCGGTGGTGCCTTTATAGTAACATCCTAACCGTCTGATTTGGAAGTATTAACCGATCAATGTGATCTTGCTTGCAAATGAAAGAGGAAACCTTCGCGGTGGTGCCTTTATAGTAACATCCTAATCCGTCTGATTTGGAAGTATTAACCGATCAATGTGACCTTGCTTGCAAATGAAAGAGGAAACCTTCGCGGTGGTGCCTTTATAGTAACATCCTAATCCGTCTGATTTGGAAGTATTAACCGATCAATGTGACCTTGCTTGCAAATGAAAGAGGAAACCTTCGCGGTGGTGCCTTTATAGTAACATCCTAATCCGTCTGATTTGGAAGTATTAACCGATCAATGTGACCTTGCTTGCAAATGAAAGAGGAAACCTTCGCGGTGGTGCCTTTATAGTAACATCCTAACCGTCTGATTTTAAAGTATTAACCGATCAATGTGAACTTGCTTGCAAATGAAAGAGGAAACCTTCGCGGTGGTGCCTTTATAGTAACATCCTAATCCGTCTGATTTGGAAGTATTAACCGATCAATGTGACCTTGCTTGCAAATGAAAGAGGAAACCTTCGCGGTGGTGCCTTTATAGTAACATCCTAATCCGTCTGATTTGGAAGTATTAACCGATCAATGTGACCTTGCTTGCAAATGAAAGAGGAAACCTTCGCGGTGGTGCCTTTATAGTAACATCCTAATCCGTCTGATTTGGAAGTATTAACCGATCAATGTGACCTTGCTTGCAAATGAAAGAGGAAACCTTCGCGGTGGTGCCTTTATAGTAACATCCTAATCCGTCTGATTTGGAAGTATTAACCGATCAATGTGACCTTGCTTGCAAATGAAAGAGGAAACCTTCGCGGTGGTGCCTTTATAGTAACATCCTAATCCGTCTGATTTGGAAGTATTAACCGATCAATGTGACCTTGGTTGCAAATGAAAGAGGAAACCTTCGCGGTGGTGCGTTTATAGTAACATCATAATCCGTCTGATTTGGAAGTATTAACCGATCAATGTGACCTTGCTTGCAAATGAAAGAGGAAACCTTCGCGGTGGTGCCTTTATAGTAACATCCTAATCCGTCTGATTTGGAAGTATTAACCGATCAATGTGACCTTGCTTGCAAATGAAAGAGGAAACCTTCGCGGTGGTGCCTTTATAGTAACATCCTAATCCGTCTGATTTGGAAGTATTAACCGATCAATGTGATCTTGCTTGCAAATGAAAGAGGAAACCTTCGCGGTGTTGCTTTATAGTAACATCCTAATCCGTCTGATTTGGAAGTATTAACCGATCAATGTGATCTTGCTTGCAAATGAAAGAGGAAACCTTCGCGGTGGTGCCTTTATAGTAACATCCTAATCCGTCTGATTTGGAAGTATTAACCGAACAATGTGACCTTGGTTGCAAATGAAAGAGGAAACCTTCGCGGTGGTGCGTTTATAGTAACATCATAATCCGTCTGATTTGGAAGTATTAACCGATCAATGTGACCTTGCTTGCAAATGAAAGAGGAAACCTTCGCGGTGGTGCCTTTATAGTAACATCCTAATCCGTCTGATTTGGAAGTATTAACCGATCAATGTGACCTTGGTTGCAAATGAAAGAGGAAACCTTCGCGGTGGTGCGTTTATAGTAACATCATAATCCGTCTGATTTGGAAGTATTAACCGATCAATGTGACCTTGCTTGCAAATGAAAGAGGAAACCTTCGCGGTGGTGCCTTTATAGTAACATCCTAATCCGTCTGATTTGGAAGTATTAACCGATCAATGTGACCTTGCTTGCAAATGAAAGAGGAAACCTTCGCGGTGGTGCCTTTATAGTAACATCCTAATCCGTCTGATTTGGAAGTATTAACCGATCAATGTGACCTTGATTGCAAATGAAAGAGGAAACGTTCGCGGTGGTGCCTTTATGGTAACATCCTAATCCGTCTGATTTGGAAGTATTAACCGATCAATGTGATCTTGCTTGCAAATGAAAGAGGAAACCTTCGCGGTGGTGCCTTTATAGTAACATCCTAATCCGTCTGATTTGGCAGTATTAACCGATCAATGTGACCTTGCTTGCAAATGAAAGAGGAAACCTTCGCGGTGGTGCCTTTATAGTAACATCCTAATCCGTCTGATTTGGAAGTATTAACCGATCAATGTGATCTTGCTTGCAAATGAAAGAGGAAACCTTCGCGGTGGTGCCTTTATAGTAACATCCTAATCCGTCTGATTGGGAAGTATTAACCGATCAATGTGACCTTGCTTCCAAATGAAAGAGGAAACCTTCGCGGTGGTGCCTTTATAGTAACATCCTAATCCGTCTGATTTGGAAGTATTAACCGATCAATGTGATCTTGCTTGCAAATGAAAGAGGAAACCTTCACGGTGGTGCCTTTATAGTAACATCCTAATCCGTCTGATTTGGAAGTATTAACCGATCAATGTGATCTTGCTTGCAAATGAAAGAGGAAACCTTCGCGGTGGTGCCTTTATAGTAACATCCTAATCCGTCTGATTTGGAAGTATTAACCGATCAATGTGACCTTGCTTGCAAATGAAAATGGAAACCTTCGCGGTGGTGCCTTTATAGTAACATCCAAATCCGTCTGATTTGGAAGTATTAACCGATCAATGTGACCTTGCTTGCAAATGAAAGAGGAAACGTTCGCGGTGGTGCCTTCATGGTAACATCCTAATCCGTCTGATTTGGAAGTATTAACCGATCAATGTGATCTTGCTTGCAAATGAAAGTGGAAACCTTCGAGGTGGTGCCTTTATAGTAACATCCTAATCCGTCTGATTTGGAAGTATTAACCGATCAATGTGACCTTGCTTGCAAATGAAAGAGGAAACCTTCGCGGTGGTGCCTTTATAGTAACATCCTAATCCGTCTGATTTGGAAGTATTAACCGATCAATGTGACCTTGCTTGCAAATGAAAGAGGATACCTTCGCGGTGTTGCCTTTATAGTAACATCGTAATCCGTCTGATTTCTAAGTATTAACCGATCAATGTGACCTTGCTTGCAAATGAAAGAGGATACCTTCGCGGTGGTGCCTTTATGGTAACATCCTAATCCGTCTGATTTGGAAGTATTAACCGATCAATGTGATCTTGCTTGCAAATGAAAGAGGAAACCTTCGCGGTGGTGCCTTTATAGTAACATCCTAACCGTCTGATTTGGAAGTATTAACCGATCAATGTGAACTTGCTTGCAAATGAAAGAGGAAACCTTCGCGGTGGTGCCTTTATAGTAACATCCTAATCCGTCTGATTCGGAAGTATTAACCGATCAATGTGACCTTGCTTGCAAATGAAAGAGGAAACCTTCTCGGTGGTGCCTTTATAGTAACATCCTAACCCGTCTGATTTGGAAGTATTAACCGATCAATGTGACCTTGCTTGCAAATGAAAGAGGAAACCTTCTCGGTGGTGCCTTTATAGTAACATCCTAATCCGTCTGATTTGGAAGTATTAACCGATCAATGTGACCTTGCTTGCAAATGAAAGAGGAAACCTTCGCGGTGGTGCCTTTATAGTAACATCCTAACCGTCTGATTTGGAAGTATTAACCGATCAATGTGATCTTGCTTGCAAATGAAAGAGGAAACCTTCGCGGTGGTGCCTTTATAGTAACATCCTAATCCGTCTGATTTGGAAGTATTAACCGATCAATGTGACCTTGCTTGCAAATGAAAGAGGAAACCTTCGCGGTGGTGCCTTTATAGTAACATCCTAATCCGTCTGATTTGGAAGTATTAACCGATCAATGTGACCTTGCTTGCAAATGAAAGAGGAAACCTTCGCGGTGGTGCCTTTATAGTAACATCCTAATCCGTCTGATTTGGAAGTATTAACCGATCAATGTGACCTTGCTTGCAAATGAAAGAGGAAACCTTCGCGGTGGTGCCTTTATAGTAACATCCTAACCGTCTGATTTGGAAGTATTAACCGATCAATGTGAACTTGCTTGCAAATGAAAGAGGAAACCTTCGCGGTGGTGCCTTTATAGTAACATCCTAATCCGTCTGATTTGGAAGTATTAACCGATCAATGTGACCTTGCTTGCAAATGAAAGAGGAAACCTTCGCGGTGGTGCCTTTATAGTAACATCCTAATCCGTCTGATTTGGAAGTATTAACCGATCAATGTGACCTTGCTTGCAAATGAAAGAGGAAACCTTCGCGGTGGTGCCTTTATAGTAACATCCTAATCCGTCTGATTTGGAAGTATTAACCGATCAATGTGACCTTGCTTGCAAATGAAAGAGGAAACCTTCGCGGTGGTGCCTTTATAGTAACATCCTAATCCGTCTGATTTGGAAGTATTAACCGATCAATGTGACCTTGCTTGCAAAAGAAAGAGGAAACGTTCGCGGTGGTGCCTTTATGGTAACATCCTAATCCGTCTGATTTGGAAGTATTAACCGATCAATGTGATCTTGCTTGCAAATGAAAGAGGAAACCTTCGCGGTGGTGCCTTTATAGTAACATCCTAATCCGTCTGATTTGGAAGTATTAACCGATCAATGTGACCTTGCTTGCAAATGAAAGAGGAAACCTTCGCGGTGGTGCCTTTATAGTAACATCCTAATCCGTCTGATTTGGAAGTATTAACCGATCAATGTGACCTTGCTTGCAAATGAAAGAGGATACCTTCGCGGTGTTGCCTTTATAGTAACATCGTAATCCGTCTGATTTCTAAGTATTAACCGATCAATGTGACCTTGCTTGCAAATGAAAGAGGATACCTTCGCGGTGGTGCCTTTATAGTAACATCCTAATCCGTCTGATTTGGAAGTATTAACCGATCAATGTGACCTTGCTTGCAAATGAAAGAGGAAACCTTCGCGGTGGTGCCTTTATAGTAACATCCTAATCCGTCTGATTCGGAAGTATTAACCGATCAATGTGACCTTGCTTGCAAATGAAAGAGGAAACCTTCGCGGTGGTGCCTTTATAGTAACATCCTAATCCGTCTGATTCGGAAGTATTAACCGGTCAATGTGACCTTGCTTGCAAATGAAAGAGGAAACCTTCTCGGTGGTGCCTTTATAGTAACATCCTAATCCGTCTGATTTGGAAGTATTAACCGATCAATGTGACCTTGCTTGCAAATGAAAGAGGAAACCTTCGCGGTGGTGCCTTTATAGTAACATCCTAACCGTCTGATTTGGAAGTATTAACCGATCAATGTGATCTTGCTTGCAAATGAAAGAGGAAACCTTCGCGGTGGTGCCTTTATAGTAACATCCTAATCCGTCTGATTTGGAAGTATTAACCGATCAATGTGACCTTGCTTGCAAATGAAAGAGGAAACCTTCGCGGTGGTGCCTTTATAGTAACATCCTAATCCGTCTGATTTGGAAGTATTAACCGATCAATGTGACCTTGCTTGCAAATGAAAGAGGAAACCTTCGCGGTGGTGCCTTTATAGTAACATCCTAATCCGTCTGATTTGGAAGTATTAACCGATCAATGTGACCTTGCTTGCAAATGAAAGAGGAAACCTTCGCGGTGGTGCCTTTATAGTAACATCCTAACCGTCTGATTTGGAAGTATTAACCGATCAATGTGAACTTGCTTGCAAATGAAAGAGGAAACCTTCGCGGTGGTGCCTTTATAGTAACATCCTAATCCGTCTGATTTGGAAGTATTAACCGATCAATGTGACCTTGCTTGCAAATGAAAGAGGAAACCTTCGCGGTGGTGCCTTTATAGTAACATCCTAATCCGTCTGATTTGGAAGTATTAACCGATCAATGTGACCTTGCTTGCAAATGAAAGAGGAAACCTTCGCGGTGGTGCCTTTATAGTAACATCCTAATCCGTCTGATTTGGAAGTATTAACCGATCAATGTGATCTTGCTTGCAAATGAAAGAGGAAACCTTCACGGTGGTGCCTTTATAGTAACATCCTAATCCGTCTGATTTGGAAGTATTAACCGATCAATATGACCTTGCTTGCAAATGAAAGAGGAAACCTTCGCGGTGGTGCCTTTATAGTAACATCCTAATCCGTCTGATATGGAAGTATTAACCGATCAATGTGACCTTGCTTGCAAATGAAAATGGAAACCTTCGCGGTGGTGCCTTTATAGTAACATCCAAATCCGTCTGATTTGGAAGTATTAACCGATCAATGTGACCTTGCTTGCAAATGAAAGAGGAAACCTTCGCGGTGGTGCCTTTATAGTAACATCGTAATCCGTCTGATTTGTAAGTATTAACCGATCAATGTGACCTTGCTTGCAAATGAAAGAGGAAACCTTCGCGGTGGTGCCTTTATAGTAACATCCTAATCCGTCTGATTTGGAAGTATTAACCGATCAATGTGACCTTGCTTGCAAATGAAAGAGGAAACCATCGCGGTGGTGCCTTTATAGTAACATCCTAATCCGTCTGATTTGGAAGTATTAACCGATCAATGTGACCTTGCTTGCAAATGAAAGAGGAAACCTTCGCGGTGGTGCCTTTATAGTAACATCCTAATCCGTCTGATTTGGAAGTATTAACCGATCAATGTGACCTTGCTTGCAAATGAAAGAGGAAACCTTCGCGGTGGTGCCTTTATAGTAACATCCTAATCCGTCTGATTTGGAAGTATTAACCGATCAATGTGACCTTGCTTGCAAATGAAAGAGGAAACCTTCGCGGTGGTGCCTTTATAGTAACATCCTAATCCGTCTGATTTGGAAGTATTAACCGATCAATGTGACCTTGGTTGCAAATGAAAGAGGAAACCTTCGCGGTGGTGCGTTTATAGTAACATCATAATCCGTCTGATTTGGAAGTATTAACCGATCAATGTGACCTTGCTTGCAAATGAAAGAGGAAACCTTCGCGGTGGTGCCTTTATAGTAACATCCTAATCCGTCTGATTTGGAAGTATTAACCGATCAATGTGACCTTGCTTGCAAATGAAAGAGGAAACCTTCGCGGTGGTGCCTTTATAGTAACATCCTAATCCGTCTGATTTGGAAGTATTAACCGATCAATGTGATCTTGCTTGCAAATGAAAGAGGAAACCTTCGCGGTGTTGCTTTATAGTAACATCCTAATCCGTCTGATTTGGAAGTATTAACCGATCAATGTGATCTTGCTTGCAAATGAAAGAGGAAACCTTCGCGGTGGTGCCTTTATAGTAACATCCTAATCCGTCTGATTTGGAAGTATTAACCGATCAATGTGACCTTGGTTGCAAATGAAAGAGGAAACCTTCGCGGTGGTGCCTTTATAGTAACATCCTAATCCGTCTGATTTGGAAGTATTAACCGATCAATGTGACCTTGCTTGCAAATGAAAGAGGAAACCTTCGCGGTGGTGCCTTTATAGTAACATCCTAATCCGTCTGATTTGGAAGTATTAACCGATCAATGTGACCTTGCTTGCAAATGAAAGAGGAAACCTTCGCGGTGGTGCCTTTATAGTAACATCCTAATCCGTCTGATTTGGAAGTATTAACCGATCAATGTGACCTTGCTTGCAAATGAAAGAGGAAACCTTCGCGGTGGTGCCTTTATAGTAACATCCTAATCCGTCTGATTTGGAAGTATTAACCGATCAATGTGATCTTGCTTGCAAATGAAAGAGGAAACCTTCGCGGTGTTGCTTTATAGTAACATCCTAATCCGTCTGATTTGGAAGTATTAACCGATCAATGTGATCTTGCTTGCAAATGAAAGAGGAAACCTTCGCGGTGGTGCCTTTATAGTAACATCCTAATCCGTCTGATTTGGAAGTATTAACCGAACAATGTGACCTTGGTTGCAAATGAAAGAGGAAACCTTCGCGGTGGTGCGTTTATAGTAACATCATAATCCGTCTGATTTGGAAGTATTAACCGATCAATGTGACCTTGCTTGCAAATGAAAGAGGAAACCTTCGCGGTGGTGCCTTTATAGTAACATCCTAATCCGTCTGATTTGGAAGTATTAACCGATCAATGTGACCTTGGTTGCAAATGAAAGAGGAAACCTTCGCGGTGGTGCGTTTATAGTAACATCATAATCCGTCTGATTTGGAAGTATTAACCGATCAATGTGACCTTGCTTGCAAATGAAAGAGGAAACCTTCGCGGTGGTGCCTTTATAGTAACATCCTAATCCGTCTGATTTGGAAGTATTAACCGATCAATGTGACCTTGCTTGCAAATGAAAGAGGAAACCTTCGCGGTGGTGCCTTTATAGTAACATCCTAATCCGTCTGATTTGGAAGTATTAACCGATCAATGTGACCTTGATTGCAAATGAAAGAGGAAACGTTCGCGGTGGTGCCTTTATGGTAACATCCTAATCCGTCTGATTTGGAAGTATTAACCGATCAATGTGATCTTGCTTGCAAATGAAAGAGGAAACCTTCGCGGTGGTGCCTTTATAGTAACATCCTAATCCGTCTGATTTGGCAGTATTAACCGATCAATGTGACCTTGCTTGCAAATGAAAGAGGAAACCTGCGCGGTGGTGCCTTTATAGTAACATCCTAATCCGTCTGATTTGGAAGTATTAACCGATCAATGTGATCTTGCTTGCAAATGAAAGAGGAAACCTTCGCGGTGGTGCCTTTATAGTAACATCCTAATCCGTCTGATTCGGAAGTATTAACCGATCAATGTGACCTTGCTTCCAAATGAAAGAGGAAACCTTCGCGGTGGTGCCTTTATAGTAACATCCTAATCCGTCTGATTTGGAAGTATTAACCGATCAATGTGATCTTGCTTGCAAATGAAAGAGGAAACCTTCACGGTGGTGCCTTTATAGTAACATCCTAATCCGTCTGATTTGGAAGTATTAACCGATCAATGTGATCTTGCTTGCAAATGAAAGAGGAAACCTTCGCGGTGGTGCCTTTATAGTAACATCCTAATCCGTCTGATTTGGAAGTATTAACCGATCAATGTGACCTTGCTTGCAAATGAAAATGGAAACCTTCGCGGTGGTGCCTTTATAGTAACATCCAAATCCGTCTGATTTGGAAGTATTAACCGATCAATGTGACCTTGCTTGCAAATGAAAGAGGAAACGTTCGCGGTGGTGCCTTCATGGTAACATCCTAATCCGTCTGATTTGGAAGTATTAACCGATCAATGTGATCTTGCTTGCAAATGAAAGTGGAAACCTTCGAGGTGGTGCCTTTATAGTAACATCCTAATCCGTCTGATTTGGAAGTATTAACCGATCAATGTGACCTTGCTTGCAAATGAAAGAGGAAACCTTCGCGGTGGTGCCTTTATAGTAACATCCTAATCCGTCTGATTTGGAAGTATTAACCGATCAATGTGACCTTGCTTGCAAATGAAAGAGGATACCTTCGCGGTGTTGCCTTTATAGTAACATCGTAATCCGTCTGATTTCTAAGTATTAACCGATCAATGTGACCTTGCTTGCAAATGAAAGAGGATACCTTCGCGGTGGTGCCTTTATGGTAACATCCTAATCCGTCTGATTTGGAAGTATTAACCGATCAATGTGATCTTGCTTGCAAATGAAAGAGGAAACCTTCGCGGTGGTGCCTTTATAGTAACATCCTAACCGTCTGATTTGGAAGTATTAACCGATCAATGTGAACTTGCTTGCAAATGAAAGAGGAAACCTTCGCGGTGGTGCCTTTATAGTAACATCCTAATCCGTCTGATTCGGAAGTATTAACCGATCAATGTGACCTTGCTTGCAAATGAAAGAGGAAACCTTCTCGGTGGTGCCTTTATAGTAACATCCTAACCCGTCTGATTTGGAAGTATTAACCGATCAATGTGACCTTGGTTGCAAATGAAAGAGGAAACCTTCGCGGTGGTGCCTTTATAGTAACATCCTAATCCGTCTGATTTGGAAGTATTAACCGATCAATGTGACCTTGCTTGCAAATGAAAGAGGAAACCTTCGCGGTGGTGCCTTTATAGTAACATCCTAACCGTCTGATTTGGAAGTATTAACCGATCAATGTGATCTTGCTTGCAAATGAAAGAGGAAACCTTCGCGGTGGTGCCTTTATAGTAACATCCTAATCCGTCTGATTTGGAAGTATTAACCGATCAATGTGACCTTGCTTGCAAATGAAAGAGGAAACCTTCGCGGTGGTGCCTTTATAGTAACATCCTAATCCGTCTGATTTGGAAGTATTAACCGATCAATGTGACCTTGCTTGCAAATGAAAGAGGAAACCTTCGCGGTGGTGCCTTTATAGTAACATCCTAATCCGTCTGATTTGGAAGTATTAACCGATCAATGTGACCTTGCTTGCAAATGAAAGAGGAAACCTTCGCGGTGGTGCCTTTATAGTAACATCCTAACCGTCTGATTTGGAAGTATTAACCGATCAATGTGAACTTGCTTGCAAATGAAAGAGGAAACCTTCGCGGTGGTGCCTTTATAGTAACATCCTAATCCGTCTGATTTGGAAGTATTAACCGATCAATGTGACCTTGCTTGCAAATGAAAGAGGAAACCTTCGCGGTGGTGCCTTTATAGTAACATCCTAATCCGTCTGATTTGGAAGTATTAACCGATCAATGTGACCTTGCTTGCAAATGAAAGAGGAAACCTTCGCGGTGGTGCCTTTATAGTAACATCCTAATCCGTCTGATTTGGAAGTATTAACCGATCAATGTGACCTTGCTTGCAAATGAAAGAGGAAACCTTCGCGGTGGTGCCTTTATAGTAACATCCTAATCCGTCTGATTTGGAAGTATTAACCGATCAATGTGACCTTGCTTGCAAAAGAAAGAGGAAACGTTCGCGGTGGTGCCTTTATGGTAACATCCTAATCCGTCTGATTTGGAAGTATTAACCGATCAATGTGATCTTGCTTGCAAATGAAAGAGGAAACCTTCGCGGTGGTGCCTTTATAGTAACATCCTAATCCGTCTGATTTGGAAGTATTAACCGATCAATGTGACCTTGCTTGCAAATGAAAGAGGAAACCTTCGCGGTGGTGCCTTTATAGTAACATCCTAATCCGTCTGATTTGGAAGTATTAACCGATCAATGTGACCTTGCTTGCAAATGAAAGAGGATACCTTCGCGGTGTTGCCTTTATAGTAACATCGTAATCCGTCTGATTTCTAAGTATTAACCGATCAATGTGACCTTGCTTGCAAATGAAAGAGGATACCTTCGCGGTGGTGCCTTTATGGTAACATCCTAATCCGTCTGATTTGGAAGTATTAACCGATCAATGTGATCTTGCTTGCAAATGAAAGAGGAAACCTTCGCGGTGGTGCCTTCATAGTAACATCCTAACCGTCTGATTTGGAAGTATTAACCGATCAATGTGATCTTGCTTGCAAATGAAAGAGAAAACCTTCGCGGTGGTGCCTTTATAGTAACATCCTAATCCGTCTGATTTGGAAGTATTAACCGATCAATGTGACCTTGCTTGCAAATGAAAGAGGAAACCTTCGCGGTGGTGCCTTTATAGTAACATCCTAATCCGTCTGATTCGGAAGTATTAACCGATCAATGTGACCTTGCTTGCAAATGAAAGAGGAAACCTTCGCGGTGGTGCCTTTATAGTAACATCCTAATCCGTCTGATTCGGAAGTATTAACCGGTCAATGTGACCTTGCTTGCAAATGAAAGAGGAAACCTTCTCGGTGGTGCCTTTATAGTAACATTCTAATCCGTCTGATTTGGAAGTATTAACCGATCAATGTGACCTTGCTTGCAAATGAAAGAGGAAACCTTCGCGGTGGTGCCTTTATAGTAACATCCTAACCGTCTGATTTGGAAGTATTAACCGATCAATGTGATCTTGCTTGCAAATGAAAGAGGAAACCTTCGCGGTGGTGCCTTTATAGTAACATCCTAATCCGTCTGATTTGGAAGTATTAACCGATCAATGTGACCTTGCTTGCAAATGAAAGAGGAAACCTTCGCGGTGGTGCCTTTATAGTAACATCCTAATCCGTCTGATTTGGAAGTATTAACCGATCAATGTGACCTTGCTTGCAAATGAAAGAGGAAACCTTCGCGGTGGTGCCTTTATAGTAACATCCTAATCCGTCTGATTTGGAAGTATTAACCGATCAATGTGACCTTGCTTGCAAATGAAAGAGGAAACCTTCGCGGTGGTGCCTTTATAGTAACATCCTAACCGTCTGATTTGGAAGTATTAACCGATCAATGTGAACTTGCTTGCAAATGAAAGAGGAAACCTTCGCGGTGGTGCCTTTATAGTAACATCCTAATCCGTCTGATTTGGAAGTATTAACCGATCAATGTGACCTTGCTTGCAAATGAAAGAGGAAACCTTCGCGGTGGTGCCTTTATAGTAACATCCTAATCCGTCTGATTTGGAAGTATTAACCGATCAATGTGACCTTGCTTGCAAATGAAAGAGGAAACCTTCGCGGTGGTGCCTTTATAGTAACATCCTAATCCGTCTGATTTGGAAGTATTAACCGATCAATGTGACCTTGCTTGCAAATGAAAGAGGAAACCTTCGCGGTGGTGCCTTTATAGTAACATCCTAATCCGTCTGATTTGGAAGTATTAACCGATCAATGTGACCTTGCTTGCAAATGAAAGAGGAAACCTTCGCGGTGGTGCCTTTATAGTAACATTATAATCCGTCTGATTTGGAAGTATTAACCGATCAATGTGACCTTGGTTGCAAATGAAAGAGGAAACCTTCGCGGTGGTGCGTTTATAGTAACATCATAATCCGTCTGATTTGGAAGTATTAACCGATCAATGTGACCTTGCTTGCAAATGAAAGAGGAAACCTTCGCGGTGGTGCCTTTATAGTAACATCCTAATCCGTCTGATTTGGAAGTATTAACCGATCAATGTGACCTTGCTTGCAAATGAAAGAGGAAACCTTCGCGGTGGTGCCTTTATAGTAACATCCTAATCCGTCTGATTTGGAAGTATTAACCGATCAATGTGATCTTGCTTGCAAATGAAAGAGGAAACCTTCGCGGTGTTGCTTTATAGTAACATCCTAATCCGTCTGATTTGGAAGTATTAACCGATCAATGTGATCTTGCTTGCAAATGAAAGAGGAAACCTTCGCGGTGGTGCCTTTATAGTAACATCCTAATCCGTCTGATTTGGAAGTATTAACCGATCAATGTGACCTTGGTTGCAAATGAAAGAGGAAACCTTCGCGGTGGTGCGTTTATAGTAACATCATAATCCGTCTGATTTGGAAGTATTAACCGATCAATGTGACCTTGCTTGCAAATGAAAGAGGAAACCTTCGCGGTGGTGCCTTTATAGTAACATCCTAATCCGTCTGATTTGGAAGTATTAACCGATCAATGTGACCTTGGTTGCAAATGAAAGAGGAAACCTTCGCGGTGGTGCGTTTATAGTAACATCATAATCCGTCTGATTTGGAAGTATTAACCGATCAATGTGACCTTGCTTGCAAATGAAAGAGGAAACCTTCGCGGTGGTGCCTTTATAGTAACATCCTAATCCGTCTGATTTGGAAGTATTAACCGATCAATGTGACCTTGCTTGCAAATGAAAGAGGAAACCTTCGCGGTGGTGCCTTTATAGTAACATCCTAATCCGTCTGATTTGGAAGTATTAACCGATCAATGTGATCTTGCTTGCAAATGAAAGAGGAAACCTTCGCGGTGTTGCTTTATAGTAACATCCTAATCCGTCTGATTTGGAAGTATTAACCGATCAATGTGATCTTGCTTGCAAATGAAAGAGGAAACCTTCGCGGTGTTGCTTTATAGTAACATCCTAATCCGTCTGATTTGGAAGTATTAACCGATCAATGTGATCTTGCTTGCAAATGAAAGAGGAAACCTTCGCGGTGGTGCCTTTATAGTAACATCCTAATCCGTCTGATTTGGAAGTATTAACCGATCAATGTGATCTTGCTTGCAAATGAAAGAGGAAACCTTCGCGGTGTTGCTTTATAGTAACATCCTAATCCGTCTGATTTGGAAGTATTAACCGATCAATGTGATCTTGCTTGCAAATGAAAGAGGAAACCTTCGCGGTGTTGCTTTATAGTAACATCCTAATCCGTCTGATTTGGAAGTATTAACCGATCAATGTGACCTTGCTTGCAAATGAAAGAGGAAACCTTCGCGGTGTTGCTTTATAGTAACATCCTAATCCGTCTGATTTGGAAGTATTAACCGATCAATGTGATCTTGCTTGCAAATGAAAGAGGAAACCTTCGCGGTGTTGCTTTATAGTAACATCCTAATCCGTCTGATTTGGAAGTATTAACCGATCAATGTGATCTTGCTTGCAAATGAAAGAGGAAACCTTCGCGGTGTTGCTTTATAGTAACATCCTAATCCGTCTGATTTGGAAGTATTAACCGATCAATGTGACCTTGCTTGCAAATGAAAGAGGAAACCTTCGCGGTGGTGCCTTTATAGTAACATCCTAATCCGTCTGATTTGGAAGTATTAACCGATCAATGTGATCTTGCTTGCAAATGAAAGAGGAAACCTTCGCGGTGTTGCTTTATAGTAACATCCTAATCCGTCTGATTTGGAAGTATTAACCGATCAATGTGATCTTGCTTGCAAATGAAAGAGGAAACCTTCGCGGTGGTGCCTTTATAGTAACATCCTAATCCGTCTGATTTGGAAGTATTAACCGATCAATGTGATCTTGCTTGCAAATGAAAGAGGAAACCTTCGCGGTGTTGCTTTATAGTAACATCCTAATCCGTCTGATTTGGAAGTATTAACCGATCAATGTGACCTTGCTTGCAAATGAAAGAGGAAACCTTCGCGGTGGTGCCTTTATAGTAACATCCTAATCCGTCTGATTCGGAAGTATTAACCGATCAATGTGACCTTGCTTGCAAATGAAAGAGGAAACCTTCGCGGTGGTGCCTTTATAGTAACATCCTAATCCGTCTGATTCGGAAGTATTAGGCCCTTAGATAATTTTCAAAATGGATCAAAAAAATCTGTACCTCCACTCACCAAACCTGCCAGTAACCCAGTCTTTGAGCTTTATATGCAGTCCAAATTTGCTAATAATAATTAGCTTTTGTAATAAGTTTATCTCTGGGGAAAGACCCTTTGAAGCCACCGCCTTTTCTAGAATGATTTAGAAAACGCGATTTATTGAATAATTTTTCACTTGCTTTGTAAATTAGCTTAGACGTTTTTTTTATCCATAAATAACATTTATATTAGATTTTCGAACATTGCTGTAAAATAACGTTTTGTATTTTCCAAAACATCACAAGTATTTATCAATAAAACAATTTTTCTATTACCTAAGGCGTTAAATACAACCTGAAAACTTATGAATTTCAGAACGTTAAAACTGTTACAGCTTACACAAAAACCTCTTTTTTGGTTTTTAGTGTGCAGCTAATGTTGCTTAGGAACCCGGTGGAAAGGTTTAGTGCGCTTAATTGGCAACCTGTGAACCTGCCGTAGTGCTGTAGGGTACTTTTGTTGCTGGAACACGCCAAAGGGATTCATTGATGCAGCGGCGGCCTCCTCTCTCTCGCTCTTCATCTCGAGGACTCTACGTATGGCAGAGTTGAGGGTGCACTATAGAGCCCTCATTATGACCTAAACAGGCTTGTACACGGGAAATGTATTGTAGGGGCTCAAACTCAGAACTTTGACCTATGAGCCACGCTAGTCTTCTGTACCGGATCTCCAGTTCATCTCTTTTTTCTTCACGTGGGGTTTCCAGTTCAGATTAGTGTCCAACGTAGGTCTAGCTGCAATTTCATTTTTGCTGCAAGGGACGGTGTAGCAAGAACCTCATTTATTATGAGGTTAGTTTTGCTCTCTGCCTTATTGGTAATCAAAACTCCAGCTGAGTTGCTTTCATTAAGCTATCGCCACTGTATGGTCTAACCTCTGTCGGTGTCCAGGGTATGCTGCAATTTATCTGTTGCATCTGCTTCATTTCTTGCGACAATTATGGTAACATGAACCCTTTGACCGTTATATGACTAGTAGAGAGAGGGTACAGCACTGGGCCAAGGACACTACCCTGAGGGCTCCTGCAGCGATGTCTTTGAAACTAGATTACTCCCTACTTCGTATTTTTATGCGGAAAACTCTGTTCTCAATGTAAGACTTGAGAATTGTCCAGAATTCATCCGGAAGGATGATTTCCAACAGTAAGTCAGCATACCACACAGTAGAATGCCTCGTGAACCCTTCTCTGAATTTAAATAATGCCTGTTTATTAACTGTTTAATATATTTTAGGAAATTATTTTAATCTCCCTTTACTAAATTTATTTCTGGCTTTTCATTTTATTTTACAATTATCGAAACAAAATTAAGAGAACTTCTTATTTATTTTTATGAACATAAGGTACACACAAAAATATTTACATTATTATTAAATTATATATATATATATATATATATATATATATATATATATATATATATATATATATATATATCATTATCAGAATATCTTAAACAAAACAGGAATATATTTAATAAACAAACAAAATGTTCAAAGCTCACCATCGTCATCTATAAAGCTGGCGTCTTCAGCCATATTATGACACAGCTGACCATAAACTGTTATTAAATAGTACTATACATATAGGTCAACTGTATGTTGTATGGCAAAATGGTTTTTCTTTAGAACGCCAACACTGTAGTTGTCGATAAGCTTCGTCCATTCCTATGTTCTAATAACTATATTCAGGTATTGTTGATGATCCTGTATAATTGATAGCTCATTAGAGAGAATCATTTATATATATTATGTGTATAGAAATTTATAATAATTTGTTTATTGTTCAGTGGGGTTTAACTTACAACTACAAGCATATTCATATAACCCTTATTTAATTTAAATTTCTTTTCTTTACAAACTATTTGCAATGCATTACATAGTATTAATGATATAACTATATGAAGCAACTGTGGCGTAATGTTTATTTTTAAATAAATAAAACCTCTAAACCACAAATAAAATTTTATTTAAACCTTATGTACATTTCGATTGCACAGCAATCATCTTCAGAGGTATTTAAAAAATACAACTGTTTTTTTATTTAACCACTTTGACAAAAGATAAGTTGGTAAGTCAATCCCCGAAACTATCGGTCTCATCAAATTACCTTCTTTGTGTATCTTTGGGAGGCAATATAACCTAGGTATAACTGCATTTGAAACATTAAATTTATAAATTTCATTTTTTGGAATAACTAAATTACAACTTCTAATAATATTTACCGTTTCTTTTACAAATTTGTTTATTGGATTCTTTTTTAATTTCATGAACATTTCTTCTTTTAACAAATTATTAACTCGATTAACATAATCTTCTTTATTTAAAATTACAATAGTATTTCCCTTATCCGCTTTTAAAAAATAACAATTACGATTTCTTAAACTATTGATCACTTCTAATTCTTGACTATTTCTGGTTCCATTCTTCTTCAATTTTATATTTTCAGCAATCTTCGTCTTGCAAACTCTCCTGACGTAGTTTTTATCTGTTTCGTTTAAAAAACCTAATACCATTCTCAATATTACCTATTAGCTCCTCAATACCTTTCCCATTATTATTACGGAATGAAAATTTCAATCCTTTATTTAATATTTCCATTTCCGATTTGGTGAATGAAATTTTTGACCAAAATATTATTATTATTTTGGTTATTAGGTTTATCTGATGTAGTTCTCATCAACATGCTTAATTTCTTTTCTAATTTTTCAACTTTTTTCAAATATTTATGTTCATTAACTACATAAACTTGTTTACAAAATGTGTCCCAATCTTCTTTATTTTCTTTTGCTAACTTTAAATGTAAATTATATAACTCCAATTCCACTGTATATAATTTACCATAAAGGTATTTTATTTCTAAACTCAGCCATTTCTCCTTAGCAAATTGTAAAACTTTCTTTGTTCTGTAATTTTTAACTTTTATATTAATTCCTTCAATAAATTTAGGAGTTGAGTTCTTCTTTTTACATGTTTTAAGAAATTTTATATCCGCTAATATAAATTTAACTTGTAAATTTAATTTTTGGAATCTGTTATGCTCACTTGACCGAGAAGTCATATTTATAACTATATGAAGCAACTGTGGCGTAATGTTTATTTTTAAATAAATAAAACCTCTAAACCACAAATAAAATTTTATTTAAACCTTATGTACATTTCGATTGCACAGCAATCATCTTCAGAGGTATTTAAAAATACAACTTAAGTTGTATTTTTTAAATACCTCTGAAGATGATTGCTGTGCAATCGAAATGTACATAAGGTTTAAATAAAATTTTATTTGTGGTTTAGAGGTTTTATTTATTTAAAAATAGTATTAATGACCTTTACATTAATTCTGTTTATTTAATTATTTTATGTTAGTTTATTATTTTAATGCTGGTCTACCATTTCCATGTATTCATTTATAATGATTTGGTTACATTAATCAAACTACTTTTCACTATTCCCTCCATTTCAAGATAACCTTTATGCAAATGAAAACCTCCCGTTGATTTCTTTCAGTTTAGATTAAGTATGAAACGCGTTTTGGAAATATATTATTTTTGTGTAAAAAACCGTGTAAAAAACCTTTGCTCTTCAAAATGTGAATATTCCTGGAAGAAACAGAAATAGAGAAATCACAAGGATTCATAGAAGTAGGGTTGAGTGAGTTAGGCATCTTTCGATCTGTGTTAAAACCGGTTGAGAAACTGAGTTTGGGGTAAGAAAAGAATACCGCGATTGTACGGCTTGCAGCACATGACTAGGTGTACAGAAAAGCTGTTTGGAAAATGTTTAGGAAGTTGAATAAACAATGGGATGATGAAAGGAAAAGAAAAACTTACGTTTGCAAATACAAGACAAGAGAGAAAACACACATTTATAAAAACTTTGAAATAATATAAGAGGTACAATGAAATAGAATTTTAGAGAATTGTAAAACCTCAGCACCTGTGGCTATCCTAATGATTAAATAAAAACATAATATCGTCTAGATAGGTAATTGTGGGTATCATTTATCAATTCCTTCTATTAGTTCACAAACACACACTATACACACACACACACACACACACACACACACACACACACACACACACACACACACACACACACACACACACACACACACACACACACACACACACACACACACACACACACACACACACACACACACACACACACACACACACACACACACACACACACACACACACACACACACACACACACACACACACACACACACACACACACACACACACACACACACACACACACACACACACACACACACACACACACACACACACACACACACACACACACACACACACACACACACACACACACACACACACACACACACACACACATATATATATATATATATATGTATATATATAATTTTAAATCGTTAATAAAATACTTTTTATTCATGCACTCATGTTCAAATACATTTTTTAAAACTAGTAGTGGATGACACTTGATGTTAATACAGGTTTTTCATATTATAATTCATTATTTTTTAAAACTAATTAATAATTAATTTTAGTTTTATATAGGTGAGAAACTTTTTACAAAGGGGCAAGTTGTGCAATATATATATTTACTTCCTCCCATTTGGCTTAAAATAAATGATAGCATTTTATTTCATAATACAGCTGGTTTTATGTAATAGGTTATATGGTAGAAGGGTACTTTTGTTTTAGGCATAGGTTATGTTAATTTATTCATGTTAATTGTAATTACTTAATAAAAAGTGACTGAAATAAAATGTTTCTTTGCTGGTCTAAGTAGGAATTGACTTGTTTATATTACTTGTTTTGTATTTTAAATAGATCAGATAATAAAACTAACAAAGCTCATGAGAAATACGAAAAATTGGAACAACATATAGGACTAGGCTATGTTGAGGAAGACCAATATTTGTGTATGTATTACAGAAACGCGCATTGTATTCGTCTTATAGAAGGGTGTCTCGACTCGTTGCACTTCCCGTTAGGAAGAAAGAATAACAATTAGATAGAACTGATGTACTACTAAGAAAGGGGCGTGCTGATAGCTTTGCTGTAGGAAATGTTGGCAACGCGTGTTAAGGTCTATGACGTACACTTTGCCGGAGTTATGTAAGTTGGCACACCTGCTAACCGCGAAGAGGTTTTAAGAGATTAAGTTACTTATGAGCACTTGGTGTCAGAGGGTATATTGGAAATAATGAAACAGAGAAACAGAGAGTGGTAGATGGGAAATATCTTGAAAATATAGATGAATTGGGAAGTGGCATATGAATCAAGAGAACAATAAACTGCTAGAGTAGTTTGGCGAACAGTTCTATTGAAGTTTTGTAAATTGAGTTACTCCGAAACGCATCAACAAAGAAAAATATTGTTATGCTAGGATAGGCAGAAAAATGAACTGCAGTACAAAGGAATTAACCAGTTTAAAAGTTGACTTGAAATCAAGTCAAATCATCATTTAAAATTTAATTTTCATAAAACAAATTCAATTCTATCAAAGCAGAATTCTGTAACGTTAAATGTTTATCGCATGCATCATAGTAATTAGTTGAAGCCAGAAAAGCGGAAATGTCACGTTGGGCAAAGTTTGATCGTTTGATGTGATTTACAACTAGCTTACCGCTAATTAATACCTTTGAATAGTCGTTATAAATTAATTAAATGCTATAATGTATAACACTGAAGGCTGAAATATGTTACTTCCCCAAAATAATTTAAAGTTAAAATATTCTGAAAATTCGTTAACCTTATTGTGAATTATATCTAATTGTGTACATATATCGATCTCGTACTTCATCGATATTGTCGACCAAGGTTTTCAATGTTTTTCAGAGTGTACCCCTTAGTGAAAAATTCAAATTTTACGCACCCCCTTGTTGTTGGAGGGGGGCGGTTTAATTAAAACACATTTTACATTAAAAACAATATATTTGGAAATATATTTGGAATGTATTACAAAAAAGTAATGAGAAGGATAAGCTTGCTTCTTTTTACATAGATCCTCAATGTTCGACTTAAGCATTGTTAAGTACAACCTTAAACTGTCCTGAACATTAAGCTTGTTTCTGTACTTACTTTTTAGATATGATAAGCTCGAAAAGCCTCTTTCACTTAGGCATGTAGTTGTAAACCTAATAAGAATCTTTACAGCAGTATTTGAAAGCTCTTGGTACGCCTTTGCAACACCAATCCAAAAATCTAAGAACGTAGAACTGAAATTTAAATTTTACCGTCGGATCACATGACAGTTCAATCAGTTGTTCCTTCTGGAATGTTGTCAGGTTGGTCAAAGTTTCAATAGCACCAAACGAAAAGGGGTCACAGATCCAGTACAACATTTTGTCTACGGGTGGGAAATTCTCTTATACTTGTCTACAATGTGGGTTCCAACTAACTCGACCACACATATGTTCAATTAGATTCCATTATTAAATTATAACTTTACGTGATTACGAAACAGAAAGAAATAAAAATGGGTAATTTTCTGTCCCGCGTACACCCTTGAAAGTTTCGTACCACAGTTTAAGAACCTTTGTTGTAGACAACGATAGCTCACGATGTAGGAAGTCGTACAAAGCACGAGAAAATAATAAAACCTGGAGAAGATATTAAAAACACTATATGTCTTTGCATAAAAATTGTTTTTCTATGACTAGACATAGGTAGAGCTGAGAGAGTGATATAATACATTCTGGTGGAAATAAGAAGAGGTATATTATTGCTACAGTTGGTCAGAGACGCTTAACTCAAATAAACCTACTCATTTTCGACGTCATTAGCAGTTGACATGTCTATCCAATACCTGTGGGGGAAAGAGGTGTCTAACCTTCTATAAACAGTGGTGGGAGGTGTGTACATGCTGAATAAATACAGGTTTATACCCACTATCTACGAGTATCGAGATGAAAAAGTCCAAGGAAACACGTCCTACAAAAAGAAGGAAGTTCGTATATTTTATGAATATTTTTATGATGTCTAGAAAAACGGCAATAGAATGTTATTTCATGACGCTACTATTACGGTCAGTGATAATTTCCCTGAATCCTATAAACATTCATGTAACAGTTCTTTACCGCATTACATGTTATTACCGCACACCTGACGTCACTTCTCAGCAAATACGAAAACGAAAAGTGTTGTACGTGACATGAATATTACAGCTCTGAGTAGCCCAGGGCAACAGTAAAGGGTTTAATATGAAATTATCATCATTCACTGGAATATTGCAACACTTAACTTTGTGGAAGCATGTTTCGGTAAGGAAAGGTCATTTTCCTGATGGTCGCTCATGCGAACGTAAAACCAGACGATATTTTACAGCTTCGTCTTTATGAACCTTGAGAACAACACGGCTCAATATTCAACGGCTTCAAAGGCTACAGATAACTGGCAATAAGAGACAAATGTATACATTGTCAGACAGCATGAAGATAGCGCATGCGTAGAAGTGCATTCCCATTTCAGTCAGTCATAGGAGGAAGGGGTGTCGTGACCCCGAGGTTATGCAGTGTCTGGTTACAGTAACAGTTAGGAATTTGGGATCTAGGGATGGTCATTATTTTCTGTCACGGTGGTCACTAATATACGTTTGTTGCTGGTGGTACCAGTGACAAAATATGGAAAATGCAGTTCTAATGTTAATGGATGTATCGGAAGTTGGCTATGTTGTAATTGGGCAAAAGGTCGCTATCACTGGATGAAACTGCTGTCATTGGTTTATTTGTCGCTGCCACTGGCTGTGCTCTCACCGCTCGGCTCACGGCGCCGATTATCGGGCAGTGTCGACTAAAGGGGAGAAAGGGGAGGTTGTCCCTGATGTTTTCTACAACGATACAATACAGAAACAGTCCAGCTTGCTCATTTAGACGTTTTATGAAATAATTGCTCTTAAACATGTTGAGCAAGTAAAATTAACTTTGATAGTTTTAATTAATTTAAATGTACTTGTTGTTAATTAAAATTTACAAGAAAATTATACAATCCTCATAATGTCTTGCAGTTTGTTCCGCCATTTAAATTAATAAATCTAATTACATATATAACAGTATAAAAGTTCTTATAATTATGTAACATAAAACATGGTAGTGTTAGGAAGAGTTCTTGATGACGATACAAACCCGCTTAAGTGATGTCCATATAGAACTGAAAGGTTGGCTTTACAGTCATCAGTGATTAGATACATTACTTCGCTTTGTAATGTCAAGGCATTCAACCATTATGAGTAATATTAGTTAACCTGGACAAGAAATAATATGTATGAATAAGATAAGTGTTAAGGATAGAATACTGGTAGAGAACACACGGTTATATTATGACGTCATGTGTTAGGACACGTGTCCGAAGTAGACCTACTCTCTGTCGGGGGTCATGGGTAACTATCTGTTACATCTTCATGTTGGACAAAGGTCAAGGAAAGGTTGTAAAAATAAGGTAAGTTCTAAGGATGGGGGACAGGTAGAGGACACACAGTGGTATTATGAAGTCATGTGTTAAGAAACGAGTCTGTAGTAGACATACTCTCTGTCAGAGGTTATGAGTAACTATCTGTTACATCTTCATGTTGGACAAAAGTCAAGGAAGGGTTGTAGGAATAAGGTAAATTCTAAGGATGGGGGACTGTTAGAGGACACACGGTGATATTATGACGCGATGTGTTGAGTCACGTGTCCGAAGTAGACCTACTCTCTGTCGGGGATCATGGGTAACTATTTGTTACATCTTATTGTTACACTAAGTTCAAGGAAGGGTTGTAGGAATAAGGTAAATTCTAAGGATGGGGGACTGGTAGAGGACACACGGTGATATTATTATGTCATGTGTTGAGACACGTGTCCGACGTAGACCTACTCTCTGTCGGGGATCATGGGTAACTATTTGTTACATCTTATTGTTACACTAAGGTCACGGAAGGGTTGTAGGAATAAGGTAAATTCTAAGGATGGGGGACTGATAGAGGACACACGGTGATATTATGACGTCATGTGTTGAGACACGTGTCCGAAGTACACCTACTCTCTGTCGGGGATCATGGGTAACTATTTGTTACATCTTATTGTTACACTAAGGTCAAAGAAGGGTTGTAGGAATAAGGTAAATTCTAAGGATGGGGGACTGGTAGAGGACACACGGTGATATTATGACGCGATGTGTTGAGTCAAGTGTCCGAAGTAGACCTACTCTCTGTCGGGGTTCACGGGAAACTATCTGTTACACCTTCATTTTGGACAAAGGTCAAGGAAGGGTTGTAGGAATAAGGTAAATTCTAAGGATTGGGGACCGGTAGAGGACACACGGTAATATTATGACGCGATGTGTTGAGTCAAGTGTCCAAAGTAGACCTACTCTCTGTCGGGGTTCACGGGAAGCTATCTGTTACACCTTCATTTTGGACAAAGGTGAAGGAAGGGTTGTAGGAATAAGGTAGGTTCTAAGGATTGGGGACTGGTAGAGGACACACGGTGATATTATGACCTCATGTGTTAAGAGACGTGTCCGAAGTAGACCTACTCTCTGTCGGGGATCATGGGTAACTATTTGTTACATCTTATTGTTACACTAAGTTCAAGGAAAGGTTGTAGGAATAAGGTAAATTCTAAGGATGGGGGACAGGTAGAGGACACACGGTGATATTATGACGTCATGTGTTGAGACACGTGTCCGAAGTACACCTACACTCTGCGAACGGAAAGTTATTTAAACGAAATTACCTCATCCCTCGAATAGTACTAGCAAGTATGTGATCACATTTATCGTAATATAGACATGTCCTGATTGGTGGTGCTTTTTGGGCTTAGCAAAGTTTATTTTTAATAACCCAAGGCTTTAGCGGGGAATAGTAGTTATTGGGAAATGTTTCATATACTCATTTTCAGTGCTATTCACGGTTAAACAATGCCATGTTCTACTGTAGCAAATATGTTTCATCCCTTGTTAAATACTTTTACATTTCATTATTATTGCCTTAATTAATCCCACGTTCCTTACATAAGTCGGACATCTGGGCTTTATTTAAACATACTTCAAAGAGGATAACGTAATAAACATTTTGATGTATAATTTAAAAGGAGCTTTTGAGTCAGAAAGTCTGTTCTTTTTTTAAAAACAATCTGTCATTATTATATATTTATACCAACAATGCATATATACGATAGGTAAATTATATACAGTAAATATAAATAATCGTTGGCAAACAGTCCTAACATCATCAGGAATAATAGAGATAAACATACAAACATGTGCATTCCAACTCATGCATGTTAGATCTTAATCTAATATGAATAATAATATTCTTTAATATTCCTGACGATGTTGGTACTGTTTGCCAACGAAAAGATTTGAATTGTTTAATTCAATAAAATGTTATTGTGTATTTGGTTCTCTAGTATTGTTTCATAAAAAATATTTTTGAATAGACTATATAAATGTAGTTTATATTTGTCTGAATATCTATATCTATAAAAATGAATGTTTGTATGTGTGTATGTATATTACAGACGCCTGAACCGCTGAACAGTTGATGAAATTCGGAGGGTTTGTTTAAAATATTCCCAAAATGAATCCTGTGAAGTTTGGTGTAGATTCATTCACAGAGCTTTGCCCCAATGTCTTAAAATGGTTCAAACACCGATGAAAGTATGTATGTGTGTATGTATGTACCTTATGGGCACCTAAGCCGCGTTTGGAGAGATTGGTTAACATATTTTCAGGATGGTTTTTGTGAAGGTGTGTTGTACATCCACCATAGGGCCCAGCTCCAGAGGCTCAGGATGATTCAAGAACTGATGTATGTATGTATGTATATATATATATATATATATGTGTGTGTGTGTGTGTGTGTGTGTGTGTGTGTGTGTGTGTGTGTGTGTGTGTTGTGTGTGTGTGTGTGTGTGTGTGTGTGTGTGTGTGTGTGTGTGTGTGTGTGTGTGTGTCTGTCTTATGACCGCCTCAGCTGCTGAACATAGGTCAATGAAATTTATGGGATTGTTTAACATATTCCCAGGATGGTTCGTGTAAAGTTTGATGTAGATCCATCCATAGGGCTCCTCCCCAGATGGTTTAAAAACCGATGTATGTATATGTCTTTTAAACGCCTAAACCGATAAACATAAGTTAATGAAATTTGGAGAGATCGTTTAACATAATCCCAGGATTGTTCGTGTTAATTTTGGTGTAGGTCCATCCACAGTGCTCCACGGGTTTCTAGGATGGTTAAAAAACTATTGTATGTATGTATGGATGTATCTTATAGACGCCGCTGAACGACTACAGTGTCCTTTGCGACTTGCATTTTCATTAACCATAAACAAAGCACAAGGACAGTCCATGACCATTGCTGGATGTAATCTGGAACATTCGGGATTTTACTACGTGTAATTATACGTTGTGTTCTTAATGTTCGGACACCTAAAATTTGTATGTTTATACGTCTAACGAAATGAAGAAAAACATTGTCTGTCCTCTAGCATTGCAGTAAATGAAAAATAATTATTTAGACGTTTGGTTTGTTTTTCGATTTGCAAAAATTATGATTTCGGGCGCAGCAACGTGCGCCGGGTAACGCTAGTCTGTATCTATGAAAATAAATGTTTGTGTGTATGTATGCTATAGACGAATAAACCGGAGAAAAGAAATTGATGAAAGTTGGAAGGTTTCTTTAACAAACTCCCAGGACTGTTTCTGCGATGTTTGGTGCAAATCCATCAACAGGGCTCCGCCCCACAGGCTTGCGATTGTTCTAAAACCGAAGTATGTATATACTCGTATGTGTGTATGTAATGTCTTATGACGTTTAAACTGCTGAACAGAAGTAATAAAATTTGGAAGGATTGCTTAACATATTCGCAGAATGGTTCGTGTGAGGTTTTGGTGTAAATCCATCCACAGGGCTTCGCCCCAGAGGCTTAGGATGGTTCAGTGTACAGCCTTATATAAGTCTAATGTTAAAACGTATATTTATACTAGCGTTACTAAAATAATTTAAAAAAATTATAAACATTATATAAGAATAAAAATACATTATTAATTATTATAAACTGTATACAATTGCTAAATTCTGTGTACACTTATTGCTATCACACTTATTGCTATCACACTTATTGATATTAAAAGTACGATCGCCGATAATATTCTTGCGAAATTTGAATCCACCTAAGCTGTGCAACGGAATCAGAAAAACGTAAAAGAAACTGACACCCAACTTGATCCGGGATAAAATCAGAGGTGGCAAGTTCAAAGTAGAGATGGTCTTAATTCTATGATCAATGAACGACTACAATTTCCTATGCTACTTTCGAAATAACCATAAATAATGTAAAAAGACCATCATTGACCATTGCTGGATTAAATTTGGAACATTCGAGCTTTTACCACGGATAATTATATGTTGTGTTCTCACGTGTTGGGACATCTAAAATTTGTAAGTTTATACGCCTAATGAAATGAAGAAAAACATTGTCTATCCTCTAGCATTCAGTAAATGTAATATAATTATTTAGATATTTGATTTTGCTTTTCGTACTGCAAAATATATGATATTGGGTGCAGCAACGTGCGCCGGGTAACGATAGTTTAATATAAAATAATAAGACACGTGAGATTTGCAAACATTACGTGTTTATGTATCTGTGAATGAGTTATATTTGGTTCACTGAATAGATTAATCGATTTTTGCTATGAAAACCCTGTTGTAAAACAGATGTAGGGGTGTGAAGCAACCTTTGTGAAGGAATTTATGAAAATATACTTCTCTGTAACAGAAATACGGTTAGAAAACAAACATATCGAGGCGTTGTCTTCAATTCCAGGAAACAAAAAACCACATAGTCTGAGATTCCCTTGTTATCTACAGACATAACGGAGAAATATTCAATATTTTCCTGTCCGAAGTCGGGCTGGAACCCCTCCTTCAAGCGCAATCTTGTCTGTTTTGCTTTATCTTATCGTCTATTTATAAAAAACCATTTTGATGTTTTATGAATAATTAAAAACTAAAAGATATTGCGTTTGGCCTAGCGATATTGCGTAGAGCCTAACGGTTGATTATAAAGCTTTTAAAAAAAATGTTTATGACTATAAAAAGTTATAAAACGACAATAGAAAATTCCTGTCCCAAGTTTTGTACAACTACACCAAACAATACTGGAACCGTCTAGCCCCCTCTTTTAAATATTTTTTGTAATAATTTTTTTTATATATTACCATTAAAATTAAAGAGAAAAAAATTTGAAATCCATTTAACTGATTGTATCATCTATTTATAAAGAATGATTTTAAAGTTTCATGAATAATCATAAATCCTAAATATTTCGGAGCAAAATTTTAAAGTTTCATGATCTCAAATACACTGCAATAAAATACCATCATGTCAAACAAGTGATGTATTAGAAAATAATGCAACTAATGGATGCAAGTAATACAGAGTCCCTTACTCTGGCATATTACACTTACGAGCCAGTGTACCTATATCGCCTTCGAGATAAGAATGTAGGTATGCTTAAAGAAGAGAAATGAAATCTTTGGCTAGAGGATAAGGGAGATATTATGGTATCATGTGACGGATGGACCTACCCTCTATCTCAGTTATAATGAGGAGGTCACCCGTTGTACCTCAAGAATATAAGGGTAGAGGACATTAGGTAGGTCTAGGGGAGAAATGTAATGGACGCGAAGTACTAGAAAGTGGGGAAATGTATGGCATCTCTTGGGCAAGGTCGTATTTCCTGAACTAAGTCTGCTAAGGACAGAGGTAGCAACGTCTCCTAACCACCCTTAACATATGGACACGTAATAAAATAATAGTAATTATTAAGCAATAAAATAAAACTAAAACAATAAATTTCCTCTCCACATCAGATCAGCTACTAAAGTGTCATTAAATGGCAGGGTAACATTACTTGCTATACACCTTTATAAGGTTTACTTGCCTTCATTCTAACTTTTATTAGAAGGTAATTTAGAGTAGTGTCTGTTAAGGTGATAAATGGTTGTAAAATTGCGTTTTAAGGCTGATTTTATTCTTTTAGGATTTTAATGATATTTGGATTGTAATAACAATAAAATGTTAATGTCATTATATTTATAATATTAACAACTGAAATTTAATGTGGTCAACACTATAATTAGATTTTATAGTTATTTGAAACAGTTTTTGTAACACAACACCCTTTAATACTGCAATGTTGTATTAAACAAATGGAATAGTTCTTGTCTTAAGATGTTTTTTCAGAATATTTGCTAAAAACGGTTTCATTTTTCTGTTAAACTTGTACACACACGAACACACACACACACACACACACACACACACACACACGAACACACACACATACACACTCACTCACACACACCCACCAACCCTCCCCCCCGCACACACACAAACAAAACACACTCACACACATACTAAATTCGGAGAGACCTTATCGGTGTAGAGATTAGCTGCAACCTTTGTACTCTCTTCCCATCCCTACCACAGTGCCCACCTGATGCTAAATCTTCTAATATCCTCTGGTGTACACACCTGCCAGCCAAACAACTTTCTCCTTACAGCTCCCAAAGCAGGGCACTCACAGAGTACTCTGGTCCTCGTCGCATCTCTTGCACACAGAGGACCTAGATATTCCAATTTTGTATGGAACCTCCTCAGATTCCCATGGCCTGTGACCAGCTCTACAGTAACTCTGAATTGAGGTCTACTTAAGGAGAGTAGTTCTTTGCCCCACAAATCTCCCGACTAACCCCACAGTACCTAGGATTTGTTGCACCCCAAGGTCGCATTCCAGTCTTCCTTGCACAACCTGTCTATATGTGCCGTGATAATCTTGCGCTCCTCCTGATGCGGCATGCCCACTGCCCCCAGCAACGGTCCTTGAGTTATACACCTTTGTATTGCTAAGGCGTCAGCTCTCTCATTCCCTACCCAGCCAGAATGTCCTGGTATCCAGGTTAGGTTGAGCGAATTATATTTTTTCAGCTCTGTTAAAGAAGCTATAGTCTCAGCCATCAACTTAGAGCAAGAACTAGCCTTACCAAGCTGCCTGACTGTCCGAGCAAATCCAGTTTGTCTTGTCCCTTTTGCCAGCTTATATTTTGATCGCAAGCACCACCGCCTGGAAAACAGAGTTTTAGTCTTGGTGTCTTGGTCCACTAAATCCTGCTCCCACTCCTTCCTTCATCTTGGACCCATCCGTGAACCTGATTTTACCATATTTGAGTCTACACTTCACCCATGCCTCACTTGCAGGAATATGGATTTTGTAATTTCCTTTTTCCCTTTTAAGAGACAGTATCTTATCCTGAGGTTCTATCCAGAGCTTCTTTAGTGAATCCCCAAATAGCCGTTTATGACGTTTGATACTTGACTTCCACAGCCCGGTACAATATAGCCGGTATGCAGTTTTCATTGCCTCCATCCTAATTTGAAGACTCAAGGAAGGAAAACCCAACATAACCCTCATGGCCGCACATGGTGTGCTCCTCCTTGTAGCTGTTATGCCTCTAAGGAAGAGCCCCTGCACGCGGTCCAGCACTCTTTTACTTGTTTCTTTCTGTGTTTTGTGCCACCAGACTATTGAGGCAAAGACAAAATTCGGCACCACAATGGCAGAATAAATCCAGTTCATCTGACGTGGACCGAAACCCATCTCATGCCTATCGCTCCCCTGCATTGTCAGAACGTAGCAATGTTTTTTTTGCACTTATCCTCTAAGAATTCCGTCAGAAATCCTGTGATCCTGAGCTGCTCTCTTTTTGGCCAGTCTAGAGTTACTATTAAAAGCCCCTTCCACTTAAGAAAAGCCCCATACATATCCCCTTGTTGTTGATCTTAATAAAGTCCACAACCGACAACAGCGCAGTCCTACTGTCATACCAGTTCGGTAGGCGTGTTGGTCCTGATGAAGCAGATACTGTTTCAGAGGTCCCTCATTCAAATAGTGGTCCACCAGCCTTTTCAGTGTCTTTAGAAAGATGTAAGGCTGATAGGTCTGAAGTCCTTTACCTCTGTGTAACCTTTCCTCCCTGGTTTGGGGATAAAGATAACTTCCGTTTTGAGCCACTGCCCGTTCGTATAACCTAGGGTAACACAGCCCCTGAGTAATCCCGTCAGTGGGGCTATATTATCCTACAAGCAATTCTGCAGTAATGCTGGAGTAATATTATCTAATCAGGCGCTTTAGAAGGCTCGATAGACAGAATCGCCTCTCTCACCTTTTGCGCTGAGATTACCTGCCCAGCAATGTTCCAGACAACCCTTAGCACAGTATGGTGGAGGTTTTGATCACCGTCCCCTACCGGTCTAAAATCGGAAAAACTGTTCCTCACAGACGCAGGGTTTCCTCCGGGGTGTCAGTAAAGCTACAATCAGCCTTTTTGACAAATTTGAGCTCTCCCCTCGGTCCATCTGCTAACACCTTAAACAGTCTAGCAGTGTCACTCAGTGTAATAGTCTCTGAGCACCACTTTTCCCAAGATGCACGTTTAACCTCTTTTATGAGATTTTTATAGAGACACTGGCTGTCTTTATATGCCTGCCAGGTCTCCACCGTATTCTTCTTCATTACTCTATTAAAGAGCCTCCTAGCCTCTTTCCGTCTTGCCTCTAACTCGTTGTTCCACTTAAGCTTACCGCGCCCAGAGTTTATCCGCGAGAGAGGGCAATTTTCCTCAAACGACGTGGAAATTGCAGTCCTGATGTAGGCCTCAGTATTTTCCAGTTCGTTTGATGTACCATACTTACCACGATAGTCTGACATCCGCTCCTCACCGAGGACTTAAAACCTTCCCAGTTTGTCCTTCTCGGGTTCCTTAGCCAAACCACATGGGGGACAACTCCCCTCTTTGTAGCAGTAATGATACGGTGATCTGACATGGAGGGCTCATCCGAAACCTGTCGGTCATACAACCATCTTACCATCTGACTATTACAGAAGGTGATATCTAGTATCTCCATTCAGTTTAAAGTGACAAATGTTGGCTCGGCACCTGAGTTTAAAACCACAAGATTTTCTTCAATCAAGAAGGCGAGGAGCCCCTCGCCTCGCTCATTTGTGTCTGTGCTGCCCCACAACTCATTATGAGCATTGACATCACAGCCCACTAAGATTCCTATATTCTTCTCCCTGCAGTACCGAACTAACTTATGTAATTCTGCAGGGGGCGATTCTCTAAGTAAGTGGAGGCTACGATGAACTCCCTACTCCCACTTACCTCGCTCTTACCTCGAATTCTAAGATCCCTAAATTTTGTCTTGTGTTCCGGCGTAACTTACCACGCCTAAATGCAAGCCTATTCCCGCTGACTTCTACCTTAACGTTTGTATGACCTCCCCTAAGTTGGTTGGCAGGTTTTGTGGGTCTGTATTTAGTCACATATGTCAGTAAAATAGTCAGCTGGAAAGAAACAACATGTATATGAACACACAAAATTTTCAAAGAATCTTGCCACTTCATGAGATCTGCAGGCACAGCAAGGAGACGTGCAAAATATGATCATGTTTAAGATACCTATTTTAAAAGGCTCCTGTGTTTTTTAAACATGATCTGCCAGTAGACATCGTCTCTGGGCTTCAATACAAAAAACCAACTAATTTTTAGAAAGCTCAATAAAATTGTTCTCAGGAGAGAACTCGTTTGAAGAAACATTAGGTTCTGAATTTTATATATTTATTAATTAATGAAATTTAATTAAAACTGTACTTTGATTTTATAATCATTATTTATCAGTTTTTATTGGTTGTTCAACACAAGATAAATTCAAATACTGTAAGTTTTTATGATGCATTTACTTACTGATTTTAAACTAAAATAATTTTCTTTTCAAATAAAATACATTTAACTCTCTCTTTATCTTCACAAATTATTAATTAAAAGTTCGTTATTTTTCACATATTTAAATCCTACATTTCATATACAATTCATTAATTAGATTTACACATTTTTAAACAAAATTATTTGCAAATTTAACATAATAAAAAATTTTATCTTCTCATTTCAAGATTGAATTGGTAAATTCATATCTTATTATAAATAATTTTAAAATTTATATGATTCAATAAATCTGGTCTTCTTGAAAATGATTGGCTTATGGCCAAAACCACTTTGTAAATTTAATATTTATTATTCATTATGTAAACATTTTTGTTATACTAATTAATTTTATTACTTTTAAGATTTATTTAATTTTTCAACATAGAATGAAGTCATTGTTTAAGTTTAATTGGTAATTTGAATTTAATAAATTTAACTGACTAAATTTGACGTTAATTTGTATATAATAGAGAAAATGACTTGCCAAGGATTTTCCTGCCGGTCCTAGAGTCCTATCGTCTGGATTCCCTGGTCCCTGGACATCGGAAGTTGCCATCCCTGGTAAGTCGATTGAAGTCTCCCTCCATTTCCGCGTCCAGGAGGCTGAGTCTAGAGCCTTCGTCCATGGATGGAAGTAGACGGCAGGAACGTGGCTATTTTGGTCCCATCTGGCCTGATAATGGTTGTCCTAGCCGCTGACCGACATTACGACCATTAGCACCTCGTATTAAAAATTTTTACAGACTGCCTTACAGGTCCCTAAGTTCCTGTATTTATTGCGGCTATGTAACCCTTCCCCTCCGCTCTAAGCTCGTCGCTATCTCTGTGCTTGTTTCTTGTACGGGCGGGTTGGACAACGTATCAGTTTTAACCTGCATAGTTTTGTTATCTGTTTCAGAACACTGAAAAATGTCTATTATTTTAAAATGGCTGTAACGTTTTTGTTATTTGAGTTTTTTAAATTCTATTTTCACTACTGTTTATTATGAACTTTTCTGGTCATTTCAAAATGTCGATGATAGTTCTACGTGGCCTAGTTCTCAAGTTAGCATTTTTCGGCACTTAGAAAATTTTCACTTCACTCTTGTTTGTCAAATTTAGTTAGTTATTACAGTTTCATGCTATTATAACTTTTAATTTGTCTTAATAATAATTATTCAAAATTTTACTGACTTCTTGACTCTTTACTATGTTTATTATACCATAAATTAAAACCTTATTATTTAAATATTAAAATTGCTATTTAAAAAATACAACGTGCACATGCAACGTGTGTGTGTGTGTGTGTGTGTGTGTGTGTGTGTGTGTGTGTGTGTGTACGGAAGTATCAAAGGTCAAACAATGTGAATAAAATAACTACAGAGTATAAGGCAAGGATACCGCTTAATATTGTTTGGTTTTTCTGACGTTTTAATATGTTATACGTTTAAAGTTAGTTATGTTTTTGCGTTTAATTTTTATGTTATATTTACAGAGATGTAGATAAACATTCCGAAATTCCGATCTAGAGTTTAAAATAGAATAACACTTTAAATATATTACCCTTTTAAATTTATAAACCAAATAAATTAGTATTTATAATTAACGGTAATAAATTATGCAAATCCCGTATAATATAGTAAATATTAATTAAAAGTTGACAAAAACTTTAAAGCTTTTGATGGATTTAAAGTCATATAAAATGGATCACCGTATGATTATGTAGCCCTTCCTGAGATCTCCACTTTAGAAGTAATCTTGTAAAATTAAATGGTTAACATTACTTTACTGACATAATTATTTAGTGATTTAAAAACGTGGCTGTAAATATATTGCAGACAGAAACATATAGTTTGTGTGAACGTTTGTGATATTCATTGGCACAATAAATAATTAAGCCTATCAGTTCAAGAGATATTCCAAAGGGATGTTTAAAAATAAAGAAATTAGATTACACCTTCATGCTTTCCAAATAAAAAATATATTTATCAATGAGACCTAGAAATATGAGTACAAAAACTATTATTTGAAATACGTCTTGTCAATTGACACATTAATAGATAGTTTATGGGCTTAGGTTTTGCACCCGTTTGATAATATATAAGATATCCAAACGCGTTAAATATTGAGTCTAATTTATGAATTGTTAATTTATAAGTTATATATATATATATATATATATATATATATATATATATATATATATAACTGTAGTCGTACTAAAATTGTGGAGAAAGGAATGAAGAGAAACTACTTTTGGGTATTACTTTTGAAAACATTTTTCTAATTTTTTTATTTAAATATATCTGGTTTTTGTAAGCATTAAGATGTTCTTCATACCCATCTTTTAATTCATTATTTGTTAGAAAACATAAGTTGCAACATAAGGTGCAACATTGTTGCACTTTGCGTTTGAATAAAACATCACGTTCAATGAATGTTTCACATTTATTCAGACAATCAAAAATGTTGTTTGGTACACCATCTTTCAGTTGAAATCGCCGCCTGATGATTTTGAAAGCTTGCAAAACTTCATGATCTGTAGGTTTCTTCTCTTCAGATTCATCACAATCATCGTCATAGTCGTCGTCATCATCTTTCAAAAGTTCATTTGAGTTTGTCATCTGGACGCTTTGGAGTATGTCTTCGTCGTCTGGAAAATTGGGAACAGCCAAAACTTCTTCCAGACAAATAAAATTTTCAAGTGGAACGTCATCAGCTACGTTTCCCATTGCTTTTTTAATTCACTTAAAGTCATGTCCTCACTGTCCTCTTCATGTGCGACCGAATTTTTACATTCACATATTATACTATAAACTTCATTTTTCTCCTGTATATCATTTGAAAATTATATAAATGAAAACCAGTTTATTATATAATAATTATATTTTGTTTGTTATTTAGTTTTATGCTATTTTTAAGAAACACTTCCATCTTTATTGTAATGGAGTTCTCATAAAATTTAGTGTCGTTAATTTACATGATGCGAAATAAAACGAATTACTAAATTATGTAAAAATATAAATGTTGAAATAGCTTACAAACAAATTATAAAATTAATAATGTAATAAACAACAAACCAAATGATATACAAGAGACAATTAGGCTTAAAGCACAGAATATGCACGTATAATGAGATACAAGAGACAATTAAGCTTAAAGCACAAAATATGCACGTATAATGATGTTCATGTAGGTAAAACTAAGCAAAGAATAAGAGAAAGGAATAAAAACCTCTTATGCTTACAGAAAACCAGATATATTTAAATCAAATTAGAAAAGTCATTGCATAAATAATAACCATAAATTTCCAAAAAAATATGAATATTGTAAGAGATTATAATGATTTAGAAATGAATATTTGTGCAGCACTGGAGGCATATAAATACAGGGTTAGAAACAAATAATTAATTGGCCAAGTACAGATACAATATTATATTCAGTGCCTTTGATGTTTGGTAGAAGTTTAATAGTTCTGGGAGAAGTGTTGTTCAATATAGTCTTACTGAGTCTTGTATGTCAGAAATGATTGCCCTTGATGATGCACTGTGATTGGTGAAACGCTCTGAACATTTTATAAGTATATATAAGTATAAATATA
>JBAIZL010000002.1:194485541-194520541 GCA_036971475.1 Prosapia bicincta | reverse complement strand
GTATTCCTTCACGGATGGAAAAATATGATGAAATGTTACTATTTGGAGTACATCCGTTCATTCTGCAGTCCGTAAATTCGCAGTTCCGACGTTTCGCTAGAATCTCATCCAGCATTGACGAGGTGAACCCAACAACAGTAGAAGAGCGAGACTACTCGCTCTTCTACTGTTGTTGGGTTCACCTCGTCAATGCTGGATGAGATTCTAGCGAAACGTCGGAACTGCGAATTTACGGACTGCAGAATGAACGGATGTACTCCAGATAGTAACATTTCATCATATATATATATATATATATATTATCTTGTTCAAATTTTCAATCATTAATAACATACTTTTTATTCATTCACTCAAGTTCAAATACATTTTCAACTTGTAGTGGATGGTCCTTGATGGTAATTTAGGTTTTTAAATATTAATTCAGTTAATAAATTTAATAATTAATGAATTTTAGTTTTAGATGGGAGAAAAATATTTCACAAAGGGGCAAGGTATGGAATAGTTACAATAGTTATTTCGCCCTACTTGATTTATAATAAGTGATAACATATGATTTCATAAAACAGCTGATTTTATGTTGTAGGTTATGCGGTAAAATAGCTGTTTTAACACGTAGGTTATGCTTTTTATTTATATTAATTGTAGTTATTTAATAAATAGTAACAAAAACAAAATTTTTCTTTGTGACCTAACCAGGAATTGACTTTAAAACATTTTTTTATGATAGTTGTTTCTATTTGGGAAAAGAGGCTAAATGATGAGAAACAGCAACAAACGTTCCTCTAAAATAGGTATTTTATTCCGACCTGACCGTGAAAGCTTCTGTATGAGAGAATATGCTTGTAGCCAGTGTGTATACTGAATGCGTATTTCCTTTCCAGAGCTGCAACGGCACGGAGTACGGATGCTATCCAGGAGTCAGACCGGAAATTCATTACGTATTGGGCTCCATCCTGGCTGTGATCGGGACTGCAGGAGTATTGGGGAACAGCTTGGTACTGTTCGTGTTTACAAGGTGAGTGTTTTAGAATCCTCTTTACTTGAATACACTAACTTCAGAGGAAAACTCAAATTTAAGTATGAAATATTTACGTTAGTTTGACATTAATTACGTGCCAGAAACTTGTAAAACATTTTATCTGAATCTAGCATTTCTTGTGTTTAACTGCACTTCAATAGTTATTTATAAAGTAATAAAAAAATAATAATTTATAGGTAGTCAGCGAGAACAAGTATATTTATATTTCTTATTTATCCTTTATTGTCTTTGTTTCTTCCTTATGTAACGATAGGACAAAGTCCAGAATAATGTTTTCAGGCAAGATAACCTTTTGTTCGAAAATATACTGTCAAGTTGTTAATATATTATTTTTAAAAAAATATGTTTTAAATAAGTATTAACATTTAAACAGTTTCTCTCCTCATAACGTTTACTAACAAACATTATTTAATCTAGTTCTTTGTTACCTCTAATAATGTCTGCTTCAAAAACGTAATGGACTTATGGTTAGTTTATTGTGGCTAGACGGTGTTTGTGGCGGTTAAAAATTCAGTAAAGTTCCGGAATACTGATTCAATATATTTATTATTAAAACTCATTATAAACAGTTATTGCTAACAAAATTATTAATGTAATATTATATATTATTTAAGCTGAAAGGTAAAATAATTGAAGCATTTTTATTACTTTAATTTAATTATGGAAAATAAAATATGAAGCGAAACTCATTTTAATGACTATTTCCAAAACATTTCATATTTGTAAGTTGACAAACGCTAATATTTGTAAAATTTGTATTTGTAAAACTATATAAGTACGTTTGGTTGGCAGGTTTCGCAGACTGCGAGGTCCTTTCTCGTCATTTATCGTCAACCTTGCCTTGGCGGACCTGGCCACCTCAATACTTCACAGCATGGCTGTCATTTCGTCCTTCAAAACCCGATGGTCTTTTGGAGAACTGGGTACGTCCTAATTAAATAGCTATAGGACTAATTAAAGTTTTTTAAAGCATTCGTTTAGAGTATTTTACATTCTCTATTTCTTTCATAAACAAAATTATACCACCTGACACACCCACAGTTCCTTCTCTTGCCTTACTCTTAGAAACCTAATCCACCCATAGCTGCCCGTACCTAGCAGCCTCCATGCGCATAAAACCCATCACAAGACACACCCACCCATTCATATATATATATATATATATATATATATATATATATATATATATATAAATAAATATATATATATATATATATATATATATAAATATATATATATATATATATATATATATATATATATCGCAATATGTATTCTTGTGTATTAATAAAGAACATAAGTCAAAATACAAATACAAGAATTATAATTGAATTATGTTCTTTATATATATATATATATATATATATATATATATATATATATATATATATATATATACATCCTTCCAACATGGTTATTTTATATTCACTTACACTAATGTACTTAAACAAGAACCTTACTTGGTATATATGCGAGTCGACGGACTTTAATTACGTGCCCTCATTTTCGAGCATCACCTGAGGCACTTCGAGCTTCTTCTAGATTGCCAGGTGTGTGGAATTTCCGTTATCACGTAGTATACCGGTATTGTACTATTGTTGAAGGAAAATCACTGCACCTGGAAAACTACAAGAAGCTCCTAGTTTCACTAAATGCTCGAAAATGAGGTCATGTAATTAAGGTCCTCGAAAGTCGACTCGCAAAGATACCAAGTAAAAGTCTTGTTTAAGTACATTAAAGTTTAAGTGATATATATATATATATATATATATATATATATATATATATATATATATATATATATACAGTTATTTCAATAAAGTAGATTAAAAAATAAATACTTGGATTTATACAAAGGAATATTTGTGAAAACTGTTCATGTGCTAAGTATTTCTCACAGCCTTCTTGATATAACAACAAATTAGTCTAGCTGGTTAACATTAGTTACAAACAAAAGCTATTACAGTAGTAATAGCTTTATTATTTCTACGCAGGTTGTATGCTGTACGCATGCGGAGTAGGATACTTCGGGCTGTTATCGATCGTCACCATTTCCACTATAGCCGTTGAAAGGTACATGGTCATAACATCCAAACCGTTCTCCGGCAGCTGGAAGATCACACAATATGGAGCTAGAAAGGTAGGCACATGGTCATTACAATGAATTAGATGTCCGGCAGGTAGAATATCACTTAGTATGGAGCCAGAAAGGTAGGTACATAGTCATTACAACGAAATAGTTCTCCGGCAGGTAGAATATCACTTAGTATGGAGCCAGAAAGGTAGGTGCATAGTCATTACAACGAAATAGTACTCCGGCAGGTAGAATATCACTTAGTATGGAGCCATAAAGGTAGGTACATAGTCATTACAACGAAATAGTTCTCCGACAGGTAGAATATCACGTAGTATGGAGTCAGAAAGGTAGGCACATGGTCATTACAACGAAATAGTTCTCCGGCAGGTAGAATATCACTTAGTATGGAGCCAGAAAGGTAGGCACATGGTCATTACAACGAAATAGTTCTCCGGCAGGTAGAATATCACTTAGTATGGAGCCATAAAGGTAGGCACATGGTCATTACAATGAATTAGATGTCCGGCAGGTAGAATATCACTTAGTATGGAGCCAGAAAGGTAGGTACATAGTCATTACAACGAAATAGTTCTCCGGCAGGTAGAACATCACTTCATATGGAGCCAGAAAGGTAGGTACATAGTCATTACAACGAAATAGTTCTCCGGCAGGTAGAATATCACTTAGTATGGAGCCATAAAGGTAGGTACATAGTCATTACAACGAAATAGTTCTCCGACAGGTAGAATATCACGTAGTATGGAGTCAGAAAGGTAGGCACATGGTCATTACAACGAAATAGTTCTCCGGCAGGTAGAATATCACTTAGTATGGAGCCAGAAAGGTAGGCACATGGTCATTACAACGAAATAGTTCTCCGGCAGGTAGAATATCACTTAGTATGGAGCCATAAAGGTAGGTACATAGTCATTACAACGAAATAGTTCTCCGGCAGGTAGAATATCACTTAATATGGAGCCAGAAAGGTAGGTACATAGTCATTACAACGAAATAGTTCTCCGGCAGGTAGAATATCACTTAGTATGGAGCCAGAAAGGTAGGCACATGGTCATTACAACGAAATAGCTCTCCGGCAGGTAGAATATCACTTAGTATGGAGCCAGAAAGGTAGGCACATGGTCATTACAACGAAATAGTTCTCCGGCAGGTAGAATATCACTTAGTATGGAGCCATAAAGGTAGGTACATAGTCATTACAACGAAATAGTTCTCCGGCAGGTAGAACATCACTTCATATGGAGCCAGAAAGGTAGGTACATAGTCATTACAACGAAATAGTTCTCCGGCAGGTAGAATATCACTTAGTATGGAGCCAGAAAGGTAGGTACATAGTCATTACAACGAAATAGTTCTCCGGCAGGTAGAATATCACTTAGTATGGAGCCAGAAAGGTAGGCACATGGTCATTACAACGAAATAGTTCTCCGGCAGGTAGAATATCACTTAGTATGGAGCCATAAAGGTAGGTAAATAGTCATTACAACGAAATAGTTCTTCGGCAGGTAGAATATCACTTAGTATGGATCCACAAAGGTAGGTACATAGTCATTACAACGAAATAGTTCTCCGGCAGGTAGAACATCACTTCATATGGAGCCAGAAAGGTAGGTACATAGTCATTACAACGAAATAGTTCTCCGGCAGGTAGAATATCACTTAGTATGGAGCCATAAAGGTAGGTACATAGTCATTACAACGAAATAGTTCTCCGGCAGGTAGAACATCACTTCATATGGAGCCAGAAAGGTAGGCACATGGTCATTACAACGAAATAGTTCTCCGGCAGGTAGAATATCACTTAGTATGGAGCCATAAAGGTAGGTACATAGTCATTACAACGAAATAGTTCTCCGGCAGGTAGAACATCACTTCATATGAAGCCAGAAATTTAGGTACATAGTCATTACAACGAAATAGTTCTCCGGCAGGTAGAATATCACTTAGTATGGAGCCACAAAGGTAGGTACATAGTCATTACAACGAAATAGTTCTCCGGCAGGTAGAACATCACTTCATATGGAGCCAGAAAGGTAGGTACATAGTCATTACAACGAAATAGTTCTCCGGCAGGTAGAATATCACTTAGTATGGAGCCAGAAAGGTAGGTACATAGTCATTACAACGAAATAGTTCTCCGGCAGGTAGAATATCACTTAGTATGGAGCCAGAAAGGTAGGCACATAGTCATTACAACGAAATAGTTCTCCGGCTGGTAGAATCTCACTTAGTATGGAGCCAGAAAGGTAGGCACATGGTCATTACAACGAAATAGATCTCCGGCAGGTAGAATATCACTTAGTATGGAACAAGAAAGGTAGGCACATGGTCATTACAACGAAATGGTTCTCCGGCAGGTTGAATATCACTTAGTATGGAGCCATAAAGGTAGGTACATAGTCATTACAACGAAATAGTTCTCCGGCAGGTAGAATCTCACTTAGTATGGAGCCAGAAAGGTAGGCACATGGTCATTACAATGAATTAGATGTCCGGCAGGTAGAATATCACTTAGTATGGAGCCAGAAAGATAGGTACATAGTCATTACAACGAAATAGTTCTCCGGCAGGTAGAATATCACTTAGTATGGAGCCAGAAAGGTAGGCACATGGTCATTACAATGAATTAGATGTCCGGCAGGTAGAATATCACTTAATATGGAGCCAGAAAGGTAGGTACATAGTCATTACAACGAAATAGTTCTCCGGCAGGTAGAATATCACTTAGTATGGAGCCAGAAAGGTAGGCACATGGTCATTACAACGAAATAGCTCTCCGGCAGGTAGAATATCACTTAGTATGGAGCCAGAAAGGTAGGCACATGGTCATTACAACGAAATAGTTCTCCGGCAGGTAGAATATCACTTAGTATGGAGCCATAAAGGTAGGTACATAGTCATTACAACGAAATAGTTCTCCGGCAGGTAGAACATCACTTCATATGGAGCCAGAAAGGTAGGTACATAGTCATTACAACGAAATAGTTCTCCGGCAGGTAGAATATCACTTAGTATGGAGCCAGAAAGGTAGGTACATAGTCATTACAACGAAATAGTTCTCCGGCAGGTAGAATATCACTTAGTATGGAGCCAGAAAGGTAGGCACATGGTCATTACAACGAAATAGTTCTCCGGCAGGTAGAATATCACTTAGTATGGAGCCATAAAGGTAGGTAAATAGTCATTACAACGAAATAGTTCTTCGGCAGGTAGAATATCACTTAGTATGGATCCACAAAGGTAGGTACATAGTCATTACAACGAAATAGTTCTCCGGCAGGTAGAACATCACTTCATATGGAGCCAGAAAGGTAGGTACATAGTCATTACAACGAAATAGTTCTCCGGCAGGTAGAATATCACTTAGTATGGAGCCATAAAGGTAGGTACATAGTCATTACAACGAAATAGTTCTCCGGCAGGTAGAACATCACTTCATATGGAGCCAGAAAGGTAGGCACATGGTCATTACAACGAAATAGTTCTCCGGCAGGTAGAATATCACTTAGTATGGAGCCATAAAGGTAGGTACATAGTCATTACAACGAAATAGTTCTCCGGCAGGTAGAACATCACTTCATATGAAGCCAGAAATTTAGGTACATAGTCATTACAACGAAATAGTTCTCCGGCAGGTAGAATATCACTTAGTATGGAGCCACAAAGGTAGGTACATAGTCATTACAACGAAATAGTTCTCCGGCAGGTAGAACATCACTTCATATGGAGCCAGAAAGGTAGGTACATAGTCATTACAACGAAATAGTTCTCCGGCAGGTAGAATATCACTTAGTATGGAGCCAGAAAGGTAGGTACATAGTCATTACAACGAAATAGTTCTCCGGCAGGTAGAATATCACTTAGTATGGAGCCAGAAAGGTAGGCACATAGTCATTACAACGAAATAGTTCTCCGGCTGGTAGAATCTCACTTAGTATGGAGCCAGAAAGGTAGGCACATGGTCATTACAACGAAATAGATCTCCGGCAGGTAGAATATCACTTAGTATGGAACAAGAAAGGTAGGCACATGGTCATTACAACGAAATGGTTCTCCGGCAGGTTGAATATCACTTAGTATGGAGCCATAAAGGTAGGTACATAGTCATTACAACGAAATAGTTCTCCGGCAGGTAGAATCTCACTTAGTATGGAGCCAGAAAGGTAGGCACATGGTCATTACAATGAATTAGATGTCCGGCAGGTAGAATATCACTTAGTATGGAGCCAGAAAGATAGGTACATAGTCATTACAACGAAATAGTTCTCCGGCAGGTAGAATATCACTTAGTATGGAGCCAGAAAGGTAGGCACATGGTCATTACAATGAATTAGATGTCCGGCAGGTAGAATATCACTTAGTATGGAGCAAGAAAGGTAGGTACATAGTCATTACAACGAAATAGTTCTCCGGCAGGTAGAATATCACTTAGTATGGAGCCAGAAAGGTAGGCACATGGTCATTACAATGAATTAGATGTCCGGCAGGTAGAATATCACTTAGTATGGAGCAAGAAAGGTAGGTACATAGTCATTACAACGAAATAGTTCTCCGGCAGGTAGAATATCACTTAGTATGGAGCCAGAAAGGTAGGCACATGGTCATTACAATGAATTAGATGTCCGGCAGGTAGAATATCACTTAGTATGGAGCAAGAAAGGTAGGTACATAGTCATTACAACGAAATAGTTCTCCGGCAGGTAGAATATCACTTAGTATGGAGCCAGAAAGGTAGGCACATGGTCATTACAATGAATTAGATGTCCGGCAGGTAGAATATCACTTAGTATGGAGCAAGAAAGGTAGGTACATAGTCATTACAACGAATTCTCCGGCAGGTAGAATATCACTTAGTATGGAGCCAGAAAGGTAGGCACATGGTCATTACAATGAATTAGATGTCCGGCAGGTAGAATATCACTTAGTATGGAGCAAGAAAGGTAGGTACATAGTCATTACAACGAAATAGTTCTCCGGCAGGTAGAATATCACTTAGTATGGAGTCAGAAAGGTAGGCACATGGTCATTACAACGAAATAGTTCTCCGGCAGGTAGAATATCACTTAGTATGGAGCCAGAAAGGTAGGCACATGGTCATTACAACGAAATAGTTCTCCGGCAGGTAGAATATCACTTAGTATGGAGTAAGAAAGGTAGGCACATGGTCATTACAACGAAATAGTTCTCCGGCAGGTAGAATATCACTTAGTATGGAGCCAGAAATGTAGGTACATGGGCATTACAACGAAATAGTTTTCCGGCAGGTAGAATATCACTTAGTATGGAGCCAGAAAGGTAGGTACATAGTCATTACAACGAAATAGTTCTCCGGCAGGTAGAATATCACTTAGTATGGAGCCAGAAAGGGAGGCACATAGTCATTACAACGAAATAGTTCTCCGGCAGGTAGAATATCACTTAGTATGGAGCCAGAAAGGTAAGCACATCCTCATTACAACGAAATAGTTCTCCGGCAGGTAGAATATCACTTAGTATGGAGCCAGAAAGGGAGGCACATAGTCATTACAACGAAATAGTAGATGGAACAACAGGTAGATGGAAGATCACCCAAAATAGGGCGATAAATGTAGACACTTGGCAATTACATCCAACCCTTCTCCGGCAGCTGAAGATTACCCAATACTAGGACAGAAAGGTAGGAGTATAGTCACCACGTCAAAATCGCTAACCGAAACTGAATATAGGTTCAGCAATATAGGGACAAAATAAGCTTATCCAAACCATCTTCCGGAAACTGGAAGATCACCCAATACTGTCAGAAATGTAAGTACACAGTTATAGCATCGAAATAGTTCACCGGTAGCTGAAGATTACCAGATACAGGGCCAGAAAGGTTGGTAGAAGGTCATTAGATCCAAACTACTCTCCGGAAGCAGGAATATCACCCAATACTGTCCCTGAAAGGTAGTTACATAATCATCACATCCAAACCGTTCTTTTGGAGCTGAAAGATCCCTCAATAAAGCGCTAGAAACATTGGTTCATGGTTATTGTATCTAAACTCTTCTCCGGCAGTTGGAAGATCACCCAATTCGGGCCTTAGAAGGTATTTGGAACCATCATCATATTGCCCCCAACACCGGAATGCCCCCTCTGTGGACACGATACGATGGATGCGGAGGAAATGCAATGCGCTCGACCATTCCCGAGATGATGATGACCCACTTGTTCGTCTATACTGGTCAGCGCGTCACCAAATGGCGCAACTAGTAAGTAGTAAGTATATTTTCGTATATTTTTGTGTGTAGATTATCATGTTACTAACTCAGCTGGCTGTGTATATTTCCTAACGTAGAGTTTACTTTATTATTTGTTGTGATTCTGTATGTAATTAATGTTGTTTTCCTCAGGTGTGTATTCTCGCCTGGATCTACTGTCTCGCACTCTCACTACCGCCGCTCTTCGGGTGGTCTCGTTACGTGCCGGAAGGTTTCCAAACGTCCTGTTCCTGGGACTACACCACGAGGACGTTCGCCAATCGGGCCTACTACATCTATCTCCTGACGTTTGGATTCATCATCCCCGTCACCGTCATCACCTACTGCTATGCCTTTATTCTCACCGCGATCTTAGCACATGGCAAAGAGATGGCGAACGTTAAAGCGTCAGGTAATGGTAGCGATAAGTTATAAACGCCTTTGGGAAAAACATCACGGGAAAAAGTAAGATATGCATAATGTTAAATGAAGGGATATCAAGGGTAAATGAAGATTAGAGGGAAGACTTAAACCTTATGGATGTTCATATGGGATTTTATATTTTTAAATTCATCACAACAATATAAGATTGTATATATCTCAACTCATCACGTACGGGAAGTATTGTACTTGACTTATTTCATCACCTCCATTCAAGATTATACATATCTCAACCAATGATATCCACACGTCACTATATATCTCAGCTTATGATTTATACAATTTAAACTATCCCAAAACCTTCTATTATTAATTCAATAACAATAAATAAACAATTTTAAATTAAATTAATAATTGTATTAGTAGCTATTGAATAACACATATTATAAATAGAATAAATTAATATGTAACATAGATAAACACATTTTAAACGTAAGAACACATTATGCCAGCACAGATTAAAATGTCTGTATGTCAGTAACACGAGCCAATAGTAAAGCTTTCGTAACCCTAAACATCACAACTAAAATGTAATTGTTACTGTTTACCTGATCAATAACAGCAAACCATACATAAATTAAATTTTGTCTGTATTAGACTCATAGTTCGTTGGAAAATATTACAAATGACTTATTTCATGAATAGACTTTTTACGGTTTTGCAATTCCTTCTATTAATTCTCTCTTCTTATATATAGTTCAAATTTTTAATATTTAATAAATAGTTTTTTTATCCTCTTTTCCAAATACATCTATTTAAACATGTAGTGAATGACACTTGATTGTTAATACAGTGTTTTCAAACATTAATTTATTAATTAAATTTAATGAAATATACTAGTTTTATATATGGGACGAAAACGTTTTACAAAAGGGGTAGAGTATTCGATATAGTTACTTCGTTCCATTTGGCTTAAAGTAAGTGATTTCATAAAACAGCTGATTTTATGTAATAGGTTATGAGGTAGAACAGCTGTTTTAACGCATAGGCTATGTTATTTTATCTATTCTATTATATAAAAACATAATGTCGTCTGTTTGTGTTCGTGCGCGCGCGCGCCCGTGTGTGTGTTTTACTCAATCACGTAAAAACTACTGTACCCAATTAAGCTGAAATTTTACATGGACATTCTTAGGGTCCCTGGTTAACAAACAGGCATATTTCTATTTACAAATTCCATCAAGAGACCGCCCTACTGGCTTTGAAATCATCCTAACATTCAATTATCTTTACTCCATAATATACTTTACTCCTATATATATATATATATATATATATATATATATATATATATATATATATATATATACAGAGTACGGTGCGCCATTGATACACTGACATAGTACTACTCCGTACTGAATTTTTTACCCAACTTTAATTAGATACAAACTGTATTTATTTCCTTGAGCGAGAGTTGTCATTAATTTTTTCGTATCCCTGATGACTTTCTGCGTCGCCCGGTATGGTTTTTTCCTTTATGGAACATGTGGGAAAAGAGATAAATACCTGAAATTTTACAGAGACATTCTTAGGGGCCTTGGTTAACACATACGCCTATTTTTATTTTTAAAGTCCGTTAGAGTACTGGCCCCACTGGCCTTGGAAACTCCCTTAACGGTAGGTTTATACACTATAGTTTGATTGGGATTTAATTTCAGTAAATTAAAATAAACAAAAATATAAATACAAATTAAATTAGTACAAATATACGTCAACCCAGTACTAAGGACGGGTACTCAGCTAATTTATAATAATTGTAATTATTTATTGAAAAGTAACTCAAATAATTGTTTTTAACCTAAGTATTAGATGATTTTCAAGCAAATGTGATTTGTATTACTTGTTTTTAATTTTTTTTAATGTAAATTTTATTCTTGATTTGCAATTCTTAAGCACGACAATTTTCCTTTGTTTACTCAGTATTTTTATAATTATTATATTATTGGGTCTACCACTAATTGACAAGTTTGTACGAAGACTCATGTTCGTAATGTGGAAGCATCGGGGATTCCAATCACGTGATTTCACGATTTTTCTTGCATTTGGGTTAGGTTCACTCATGCTACGTCTGTTTTTAACAAACATTTTAAATCACATTACGTAGGCACGTTTAATCACGTCACGTCAGGAACACGTGTGACAAAACGTGGAACCGTTGGAACGAAACGTACAAACATTTAATACAAAACCAATAACTAGTTCATTTACATTGTTTAACTAGTACAATCCATTCTTTAGAAAACTGCTGAATTCACTTTCCATTTATCGTTTTGTTATTTCAACTGATGCAAGTTATGATGACTTTTCTTTGAAAGCAAAGTAACTTTCTCAGGTCGGTTTTGTTCTTGCGTATTACTGACGATTCTTATTTCTTACTTCAGCGTTACGAATTATCACTGATACTTTCTTAGTGGATATAATGGGATATTTATTTACCTCGAAAGTATTTTCTGACAAAATTAAAATAATAACTTATAGTTTATATATTTTTTAATCAGTTACAAATTGTCACGTATTTTCTGGATGAATATAAATGGATATTTATATATCTCAAAAATATTTAATAACATGAATCAAGATTAATATATAATAATGATTACATTGATATATATCCTAAAGAGTTACTAAGTGGCAGTGATATTTTATTAGTAGAAATAATTGGTAATTTATTTATCTGAAAAATATTTATTAACTTGAATCAAAATCTTAATATATTCGATATTTTTTATATCGTTTTATAGTATACAAATAAGGTTTTCATCCTTGTTTTCATAAATGTAACTGCTTCCAATAATGTGGGGATTCATTGACTTAGCTTATGCACAAACCAGTTGTATTTATATTAAGGGGTTTTATCAATGGTATTCAATTCATATCATTGGTATTCATATCAGTGTTCACTACAAACTAAAATTAACTATAACGGCGTCGTGTAGGCAATTTAACGTTATTTTATACCTTGTGTCTGTTCACTGATAAAGTAAGTGACAAATAAGTAATATAAACAAAAATGTTTTAAGTGAATTCCTACTATAGTCTGCTGAACTTTACTGCTGAGCGTGCTTTGCAGATATGAAAAATATTCTGGACGCTGCATGCTTCTACTTTTATTCATACAAAATTCCAATGTTCTTGGGAAGAAGAAACCCCAATTCTATACCCTATATTAGTTCACATTCTCCTCATATATATATATAAGCTTTGGAACACTGTTTTCTTGTATTCACTTATCACTTACACTAAAATGTACTTAAACAAGAATCTTACTTGGTATATATGCGAGTTAACTTTCGAAGACTAATTATGGTGTCTTCATTATAATGCTTCAGTTTCAGTTTATGCTAGATAATGAAGACACCACACCATATTAGTCTTCGAAAAATATATACTCGCATATATACCAAGCATATATAGTGATTTTCGTTTAAGTATATTATAGTGTAAGATATATATATATATATATATATATATATATATATATATATATATATATATATATATATATATATTTTTTTTTTTTTTTTAACAACATAGGTTATTCAAATACAAGAATATTTATTAATTTCAATTAAAACTTTTCGTTGATAAACAGTACCAACATCATCAGGAATGAAAATTACAATAATCATTAACAATATATGAACAATTAATCATTACAATAATCATTAACTATATATATAGTTCAAATTTTCATATTTTAACAAAATACTTTTTATTCACCTACTAAAATTCAAAAACATTAATTTAAACTTGTAATGAATGACATCTGATGTTAATACATTTCTTTCAAATAGTAACCCATTATTAAATTTAAAATAAATTAATTTTACTTTTATTTGGGGAAAACATTTACAAAAGGAGCAAGTTATGCAATATAGTTGTTTCATCACATTTGGTTTAAAATAAGTGATAACATATGATTTTATAAGACAGGTGATTTATGTGTTAGGTTTTGTGGTAGAACAGCTGTTATTACGCATGGGTGATGTTACTTTATTTATATTAATTGTAATTATTTAATACAAGTAAATAGATTTTTTTGTTGACCTAAAAAAGAACTGACTTTATAAAATCTTTGTTTATATCACTTGTTTTAAATGTATTTGCAATTCATTTTTAAAAACTTACAGAATGCACAAAATGTTGAAATGAAAACATTACTTGTAGCCTATTTTTATGGATTATGTTGGGTTGTAGTCATATTTAATGTTTACATTTAATTGTAAAAGAATTTATCTAATTAAAAATAAAAATAATTTTTGTCTTTCATTATAATATAATTTCTAAAACGAAACAAACATCTTGAATATGTGAAATAAAAGCACTTCGAACAGTGATAACAATCACACAATACAACTAACCAATACTACAACACAAGATATTGTCAGTAACTAAATTAACCAGGTATCAAATAAATAAATAATTATTAAAGTTATACAGATAAAACAGTTATGTACATTTCGATATGTACACGTCATAATCATCAAAGGGTGTGTTTCATCTGGTGATGACGACATGGCTATCGATATGTTCATAACAGTTTAAGGTGTATAACTCTGTTATTTGACTGTTATATATTATATTGTGTTATTGGGTGTTTGGTTACTTGTGTTAATTAAAATTATTGCTTATGACGAATAAAATCGCCACACATGACTTGTATTATTTTATATTGGCTATATCCAGCCTGAGCTGTCGATCGGTTTTTTGTTTGATTTTTGCATAAAATTACCAAAATGTCATGTTTTTAAGTGTCAGGGTGAAGGTAGATTTTGTTATTTTCAACGCCTCATTTCTTCCTTATTCGGCGACAGAAAATGTCCTTGACTATTTAGTAATAAGCGTTTGTGGAATTATAACGATATTTTATAAGCGAACCATAAACAAAGTGAAGTAATGAATGCTTATTTCTAGGGGGAGGATCTCCTAGCTCAAAAACCACTTCAAGGGTCAACATCCAACACTCTCCAAAGAAGTCAGCAATAAGGACGGCCGAGATCATTCTAATGATAGTAATTCTATTCCTCATATCCTGGACACCTTACGCTGTTGTCACCCTCATCGGCCAGTTTGGGGACGCTAAGCTCACATCAGGCTGGGTCCAAACTCTGCCAGCATTCTTTGCTAAGGTGAGCGATTGTAATACCGGCCACTCACTGATTATACTAGAAAGTTTACAATTCCACAAACGCATACAGGTAGTCAGGTATAGCCTGACCGGTGACCTTGAGATATGCAGAAGCACTTTGTGTGGTTGGGGCTCGCTGAGTCAGTCTCTTGATGTTAATGCAGTTTACAAGGTAGAGGATAGAGTAGTGTATAAAGCTGCATACGCCATCTCCTGCGGCAGCAGTTCCCACTAGCATCCATCTCCCTTCCCCTCTCCCGCAACGTCAGATATAGCCTGACCGGTGCCCTTGAGATATGCAGACGCACTTTGTGTAGTGGGGGCTCGCTGAGATAGTCTCTTAACGTTAATGCAGTGTACAAGGTAGAGGATAAAGTAGTCTATTACGCCGCACACTAGCATCTATCTCCCTTTCTCTATCTCGAACACGCTCATCTGATGACCTGTTAACGTCATTATAACGTTTGATTTTATTATAGTTTGAACTTTTCAACAGGTTTACACACTTTGGGCTCAAAAATATTACTATAGTAACCACGTAAAGTCAGATTAGCCGGAAAAGTAACAAATCTAACATGTACGCATTATCCGGATTATGCGAAATCCCGGATAAACCGGAGAATTTTGTTAAACAAAAATAAATAGAAAATATGGTTATAATTATTTCCTTTTTTAAATGAAAATCATTTTATAAAATATATAAGAGACACAGATGTTTGTTACGTATAATAATGGCTAGTTTGTGGAAGAAAATCTTGTGACTTTCTCTGACCTCAAGTGCAGTTTATGTGCTACACGGTGTTCAATTTTAATTGTCTTTGCTTTGCATCGAAACAGTTGATTTCTTGCAAGTGAAGTTTTAGATCATAACGAAAGTCCGGGCGACAGCGGCCACCAGTCCCGGCGCCATTGACCGAAGAGAACAATTCTCAGGTGGTCTTCAAGGGGCATTATTCCCAATTTCAAACATGCGGCGTTACTGCTGGGCACTCGAAGATGTTTTGGCGTTAAACTTCCAAACAGTTTCTGCAGTGAACTTATGTCCAGGGAATCTTCATTTCTCTGAAATGTTTTTTCTCAGTCTTACAATAGCTGATGTTAAATTTCTGGGGCAGTTGAAGTCGGTGATAAGTGGCCTCTTGAAGGTATGATGTAGGCTTCTGTTTTGGGCCACTGCTTTTGCATCTCCAAGTGTAATGGTGTTACCCAGTTGGTCGTTTTCACGGGCTTCTTCGGCCAATGAGTCGACACACTCATTGCCTTCTAGATGTCGAAAAACGCTAAATCAGTTGAATTCATTTTATATAAAACTATCTTCAATATTGTTTTTGTGTTTATTTCCAGTCACTCAATAGAATTAAATGACACTAGCCTTGGTCAGGTAAGTCAAGTGGTTTTTCCATGACTACAACAATTTTTCGTTTTGTTACCATAGCTACCGAAACTTGACCAAACCTAACAACATCAAATAAACGAACTAAAAGTCCGACTAATTCAACTCGTGCCTAAGCAGAAATGTTTGACGCGTGCATGTTATATGAACGTCCAAGTTCACCGAGTTGCCATATGCAATCCTACACTATCGCCACACAGTGCGCTACGAATAAACTTAGCTCCAACCAAATGCATTCTTACATTTTCCTAAACTTGTCCGGGTTATTCGAAGATCCGAGTTAAAGGGAGCCGAATTAACGAGATTATGCTTTGATATTATAGCGCAATATTTATACTTAAAGGTCATTGTGATGCGAATAGAGTTCTCTAAATCTGTCTTACAATAGGCCTACTGTAATTTAATACCAAGACTTAAATAGGATCCCTTTTTTCTTCACATGTAGCATTTAGTCTCTTTAAAGTTAGGGTTTTCTAAAATTTTTAAACTCAAGTAGTAAATTTCACCTTTTAGGGTTCTTAGTGCCCTTATTGTTATTATTATTATTAAATTCCCTCTATTAGCTCACACTCTACCTATATATATCTTGTACAAATGTTCAATTGTTAATCAAATAAGTTTTTGTTCATCAAATCAAGTTCAAATACATTTATTTTACCTATCGTGGATGACAGTTGATGTTACTACAGTTCCTTAAAATATTTATTCAAAACTGTTTATAAATAAATAAATATTTATAAAACTTATTTATAAATAAACTATAAAAATTTGGGGTGTTTAGGTCGGATTCGAACTGAGTATCTTCGTGTTCGAAGTTTAGCGCTTTTGGCATTGCGCCAACTTTGCCATAGCTAGTAATGTACTTCTCAAAGATGTATATACGAGTATATATATATTTTTTGCTCCCATCTGACTGTCGTCGATACAACTGTAGGTTGTTATACAATGGAAAATTTTAAGGAAATTCTCTTTCTATTTTACCACTTAGTAGTTTTATTCTGACATGTATTTACATACTTATATTATTTGTAATTATTAAATAAAAAGAAACTAAAATAAATTTGTCTTTGAAGATTTAAGTAGAATTTGACTTGAAAATGTTTTTCATATTACTTGTTTTTTCATTTCCACCGGGGGTTTTATTAGAATAACCCCACCAATGATTATACGACTTTAGATATAATCATTGGTGATTATGATGATGACAAAATTTAACGTGCAAAAAAAATATTGATCATTGTTATGAGTTAAAGTTTATTATTAATTATTTCCTTTGCTTAAAAGCTCACAACTTCGGTTGTAATTTTAAAAATTATAAAATATTCAAGTATTAAAAAAATTTGACACTGTTTATAATTTATATCACGTCGCATTTCCTGTATAATTTAAATGTATTATTTACATGTGTTAAATTACAATGCACTTTGTTTAGGCTTCGGTCGTCTATAACCCCATTGTGTACGGGCTATCACACCCTCACTTCCGAGCATCTGTCAAACAGTACATGTCCTCATGCACTACCCGAGAAATCAATGCCCAGAACGCTTCCTTTGTGTCGCAGAGAGGAACTCCACGTCGGAGGAGGCGACTAACAGGTAGAGCATTGTCAAGCGCCGCTTCCAGCCCGACGCATCGCAACCAATTCCGCTGCTTTCAAAGAGAGTTTAACAGCGAACCAGATCAAAAGTGAGTGCAACGTCCGCCTTGATTGTAACTTCATTGTTTTGTTTTGCTTAACTTTAGACGTTTGACTGAACAGAAATTTAACTGTTTTCGATTTGTTAAAATAATTGATTTATTGGTTTATTTTTTCGATGTTTTTAAGAACATCGTTAGGAAAATGTTTCCAAGTATCTCTAGATAAAAAAACCTCTATACGCTCAGATGACTGAACATTATTCTAAAGATATTCCTTGTTTACTTTTTAAAATTCGTTCTATTAGTTCACACTCTCCTTATATAAATATAAAATACGTTTTCTTGTTTAATAATTTAAAACAACATAGGTTATTCAAATACAAGAATATTTATTAATTTATATCCAAAGCTTTTCGTTGGTAAACAGTACCAACATCATCAGGAATGAAAATTACAATAACCTAAGCTATAGGCCTAAAACATATGTTAAATTAGAAATAGAATTGTTGCTAAATTTATACAAATTGCCAAATTTATTTTGTTGCTGTAACATTATAGACATTGAATATAGTATCAAATTTAGAATGTATTTGCATTTGTTTTTTCATTAATTTGTTGTTATTATTGTATTTATATATTTCGAATGCTTCATATATATTCATTCTTAATCCTTTATTAATTTCTTTTATAAGTTTCATATTTTCAATATTTGGAAATTGGTGCTTATTATTAATACAATGATTTGCGAAATTTGATTTATATATTTCTGGATTAATATAGGCATTCAAATGTTCTTTATATCTTTCTTTTAATTTTTTCTTGGTTTGACCTATATAAGCTTTATGACAGTTTTCGCATTCTAATTTATAAACTCCACCCTTTTCCACCAATTTGTATAAAAACAGCAACAAAATAAATTTGGCAATTTGTATAAATTTAGCAACAATTCTATTTCTAATTTAACATATGTTTTAGGCCTATAGCTTGGATTATTGTAATTTTCATTCCTGATGATGTTGGTACTGTTTACCAACGAAAAGCTTTGGATATAAATTAATAAATATTCTTGTATTTGAATAACCTATGTTGTTTGTATTATTATTGTTTTAATATTATTTCATTTGTCTATGCGTTATAACAGCATTTTTTTGTTGACTTGAGTATGAAATTCATTTTAAAACAAAAAATTTTTTTCAAATTTTTTTTATATAACTTATTTGCCACTTAATTTTCATTGCACGGGATCAAGATTTAAAATAAAGTTAAAGTGTCTACGAAACGCCATCGCAGATTTTTGTTCTTTTTTAGCGGGTAGTGAACATACACGTGTAAAGCCCATTGATAGGAATACTATGGGTTTGCGCACTAGTTAAAGTCAATGTACCCCCACACTATTTTACGCAGTTATATTTATGAAAACAGGGATGAAAACCTTATTTGTATACTATAAAACGATATAATAAATATCGTCAGCGCGAAAACAAACAATACTGAAACTGAATCAGCTGTATTTGCCTTCACGATCAGCTGTACCGACTTTTAATTGTTGCCGCGAATTTCTGTTAAAGTATTTTATTTGAGGCTAGTTTTTGCTGACATGGTGCTAACTACCGCAGAGAAAACTATCTGAATATAATGTAATTAAATAAAATAATATCTCACAACTGTATCAGTACTTTTCATTGACAATTATTATAATAGGTGATTTTAAACAGCCTATTGTGACTTCTCAATGTGGTGGTTAATACGCACTTATAGCGAATTACGTGTATATAAGCAATAAGGAACTTAGTTCAATAAATACGAGTAGTTGCTGGATTTTATTTCCCTTTAAATTTTTAATTTGCATTTAACAAGCAGCGTGTATACCATTTAAGTTTTTAATCTACCTTTGTGATTTGTAACAGTGTATGCAATGTTGTCACGTGACCAAGAAAGTTGATCGTAGGTCACGTGCTATTGCATCGACGTGCGTGACAAATCTCGTAACTAAACGGTCAATAAGACATATAATAATAATAATAATTATTATTATTACTAAAACTCGGAGGGACCTTATCGGTGTAGAGCTCTTAGCTGCAGCCTTTATACTCTCTTCCCATCCCTACCACAGGAATAGCTTAGTGAATACCTACCTCTTTGCAGAAATTAAGTACCCACCTGATGCTAAATCTTCTGATATCCTCTGGTGTACATACATGCCAGCCAAATCACTTTCTCCTTGCAGCTCCCAAAGCAGGACAGTCACAGAGTACGTGGATTGGGCTTTCCTCTTGGTCCTTGTCGCATCTCTTGCACACAGAAGACCTAAATTTTCCAATTTTGTATTGGAACCCCCTCAGATTCCCATGGCCTGTAACCAGCTCTACAGTAGCTCTGAGTTGATGTCTACTTAAGGAGAGTAGTTCTTTGCCCCACAAATCTCCTGAGTAACCCCACAGTACCTTGGATTTGTTACACCCCAAGGTTACATTCCATTCTTCCCTGCACAACCTGTCTATATGTGCCGTGATCTTCTTGCGCCCCTCCTGAGGCGGCATGCCCACTGCCCTCAGCAACGGTCCTTGAGTTATACACCCTTGTTTTGCTAAGGCGTCAGCTCTCTCATTCTCTAACCAGCCAGAGTGCCCTGGAATCCAGGTTAGGTTGAGTGAATTATACTTACTCAGCTCTGCTAGAGAAGCTTTAGTCTCAGCCACCAGCCTAGAGCTGGTACTAGCCTTACCTAAAGCATTCAGAGCTGCCTGACTGGCTTGCCCCTCCTGCCAGACCCTATTATTTCCTCAGCACATAGTTTGATCGCGAGCACCTCCCCCTGGAAGACAGAGTTGTAGTCCTCCAGGCGATGACAAAATCTGTCTTGGTGTCTCGGTCCACTAAATCCTGCTCCCACTCCTTCCTTCTTCTTGGACCCATCGGTGAACCAGATTTCACCATGTCTGGGTCTATACTCCGCCCATGCCTCTCTTGCAGGAATATGGATTTTGTAGTTTCCTTTTTCCCTTTTAAGAGACAGTATCTTATCCTGAGGTTCTATCCAGAGCTCCTTCAGAGAATCCCCAAATAGCTGTTTATGAAGTTTGCTACTTGTCTTCCACTGCCCGGTACAACTTAGCCGGTATGCAGTTTTCATTGCCTCCATCCTAATTTGAAGACTCAAGGATGGAAAACCCAACAAAACCCTCATGGCCGCACATGGTGTGCTTCTCCTTGTAGCTGTTATGCCTTTAAGGAAGAGCCCCTGCGCGCGGTCCAGCATTCTTTTACTTGTTTAATTCTGTGCCCTGTCCCACCAGACGATTGAGGCAAAGACCAACCTCGGCACCACAATGGCGGAATAAATCCAGTTCATCTGACGTGTACCCAAACCCCATCTCGTGCCTATTGCTCCTCTGCATTGCCAGAACGTAGCTATGGCTTTTTTACACTTATCCTCCAGAGCTCATGCCAGAGTAGCTTCCTATCCAGAATAACTCCCAGATATTTAGCGCTCTCAACGTAGCTAATTTTGGTATTACCAACTTCCATCATCTCCAGCGATTTAGTTATATATCGCCTAGTGAAGATGAGTGCCACAGATTTCTCTCCTTGAATGCATAGTGCATTCTCCATATGCTGCCCGAAGGTCTTTGAGGCCCTCTTCAAATGGTCCCTTAACAGGGATAGCTATGCCATCCGCATATCCTACAACCTTGACACCCATTCCACTGAGCGTCCTTAGTAGGCCGTCCATGACGAGGTACCACAGCAAAGGGGATAACACTCCACCGTGTGGGCAGCCCTCCGAAACCATCCCATTTATCGTGCACCCCATCCAGGATGCAGTACTTATCCGGTTTTCCAAGAAACTCATAATTAAATTTATAATTCCATCAGAAATCCCGTGATCCATAGCTGCTCTCTTAATGGCCAGTCTAGAGGTACTGTTAAAAGCCCCCTCCACATCAAGAAAAGCCCCAATACATATCCCCTTGTTGTTGATCTGACCCTCAATAAAGTCCACGACCGACAACAGCGCAGTCTCCACTGAGCTACCAGTTCGGTAGGCGTGTTGGTCCTGATGAAGCGGATACTGCTTCAAAGGTCCCTTTTTCAAATAGTGGTTACCAGCCTTTCCAATGTCTTTAACAAGAAAGATGTAAGGCTGATAGGTCTGAAGTCCTTTACCTCTGTGTAACCTTTCCTCCCCGGTTTGGGGATAAAGATAACTTTTGTTATGAGCTACTGCCCGGGCGTGTAACCCAAGGCAACACACAACCTCTGAGTAATCCTGTCAGTGGCCCTATTATTTTCTCCAAGCAATTTTGTAGTAGTGCTGGAGTAATATTATCTAATCCAGGCGCTTTAAAAGGCTCAAAAGACAGAATCGCCTCTCTCACCTTTTGCACTGAGATCACCTGCCCAGCAATATTCCAGTCCGCCCTTAGCCCACTATGTCGGAGGTTTTGAGCACCGTCCCCTACCGGTCTAATATCGGGAAAACTGTTCCTCATAAGCAGACGCAGTGCTTCCTCCGGGGTGTCAGTAAAGCTACCATCAGTCTTCTTGACAAACTTAAGCTCTCCCCTCGGTCCACCTGGTAACACCTCAAACAGTCTAGCAGTGTCACTCAGTGTGTTTGCCTCTGAGCACCACTTTTCCCAAGAAGCAGGTTTAACCTCTTTAATAAGATTTTTATAGAAACCCTGGCTGTCTTTATATGCCTGCCAGGTCTCCGCCGTTTTCTTCTTTTTTGCCCTATTAAAGAGCCTTCTAGTATCTTTCCGTCTTGCCTCTAACTCGCTGTTCCACTTAAGCTTACCGAGCCCAGTGTTTATCCGCGAGAGAGGGCAATTTTTCTCATACGACGTGGAAATTGCAGTTCTGATGTAGGCCTCAGTATTTTCCAGTTCGTTTGATGTACCATATTTACCACGGAAGTCTGACATCCGCCTCATCACCGAGGACTTAAAACCTTCCCAGTTTGTCCTTCTCGGGTTCCTAAGCCACACCACATGGGGGACAACTCCCCTCATCGTAGCAGTGATGATCCGGTGATCAGACATGGAGGGCTCATCCGAAACCTGACAGTCATGCGCCCACCTTACCATTTGTCTATTACAGAAGGTGATATCTAGAACCTCCATTCTGTTTGAAGTGACAAATGTTGGCTCGGCACCTGTGTTTAAAACCACAATGTTTTTTTCAATCAAGAAGGCTAGGAGCTCCTCACCTCGCTCATTTGTGTCTGTGCTGCCCCACAACTCATTATGAGCATTGACATCACAGCCCACTAAGATTCCTATATTCTTCTCCCTGCAGTACCGAACTAACTTACGCAATTCTGCAGGGGGCGATTCTCTATTGTGGGCGCAGTAAGTGGAGGCCACGATGGAGGCAACTCCCTGCTCCCACTTACCTCGCTCTTACCTCGAATTCTAAACACCGCAAGGTCTTTAGTTGAGAATTCTTGAATCAGTGTGGCTTCTAGTCCTCTGACTATCACACATGCTCTGTGCCCCTCATGTTCCCCACTTGCATAGGTGCGCCCAGCTGCAGTCAGGCCCCTTATACGGTTCCTGACCAGCCACGGTTCTTGCACTAGCGCAAGCGATGGTAATGTGTGCCTCACATTTAGGCACCTGGTTAGGATCACGGAGGCGCTTTTACTGTGGTGCAAGTTAATTTGCAGGATCATTGCTTGAGGGTCAGCCATATCCAACTGACCCCTACGCCTTCTCCTGATTCTCTCTCTCGCCCTTCTCTTCCGGGCCCTTAGCGTTCCACTTAAAAGTGACCTCTGCAGTCCCCAGGAAGGCTTTCCCATCTCTTTCCTTTAATAGTCTGGCCGATGCCTCATCCACTCCTAGGCAGAAGAGGCTTGCAGGTCCCCGCTCAATGCACTGTAGGATCTTCCACTTCGAAGTGTCAATTTCTGGGTTTTGCATCCCCATGAGTTTGACCAACTGAGTGACCTCCCTTTTTGGTGGTAGTACTAGCACCGTCACTTTCACCCTTTTGATCAGTTCATCAGGCAGGACTAGCCTTGCCTGAGTCCCGTCCTCGAGCTTAACTGACGGTACCATTTCTCTCAGCCATTTTGCCGATTCCTCCTCAGCACAAATAAATGCTGCGACTCCATACCTTAGGTACGTGTCTCTGAACCGCGGAACAAAACCTCCACTAGGAGTGTCCAGAATCCGGTCCATGACGGTGCCCTTAAGGTGGTCGAACGCCGAAATCTCCATCCTCATTGCTCCTACACTATCCCCAAAGGTCACAAGAAACCTCGGTAGGTTGGCGGAGATCGACGAGAAAGACGGCCCTCCCGACCCAGCAGGCCTAGACCCTTGTCTATTCCTCTTGACCTCCGACTCTGGAGTAGGATTAGAAGTACTCCTTTCCTTCCTTTTCCTCTCTCTCTCTTGTCGTACTAAGGTCCTACCGGAACCACTGGCTTCCGGGACGACAGGGCGGGTTCTAGCCTCAGCCTCCGTCAAACCTTTCCGCTGCCCGGACCGGTGTTTCCTCAAAGGAGGTGGCGGTGGTTCTCTGCTCTCCGCCTCCGCCTTCTTTGCTTCCTCATGGTAGGAAAGCCAGAGTGCTTTCCTCCTTTGTGCCCCACTCATTCTTCCTATTGCCTTCGCAACTGGATTTCCATCTGTCTCTACGGGGGCCGAAGCCACCTCCATAGGAACAGATTTGTCGGTAGGTTCTAAGCCCTGACCAGTTAAGTTAATTTTTTTCATCTCTGCCATGTGTGTTCCCACGAGCAGCTAGGGAAATAAAGGTCCGCCGCCGCAGAGCCCCGCTTACGGCGGTAAAGCGACTTAAGTACTCAGGGGAGGCGCCAGGTACCCCTGAGGCTCCGTTAAAGACCCTCCTTACCCCGAGGGCCACGAATCCACATCGGCACGGATCGCATAACACCTTCCGATCGGGGGTGTATGTGCCCATCCAAACCACCAACCTGGATGATGGGCGCTTCTTGATTGCCGCCCGCATGGGAAGGGCAGGGCGAGTGCCGGGCAGATAACAACCCTTCAAGTGCTAGGACTAGTCCCTTTTTTTGAGCCGCCTTCATGCACTCACACAATTGCCTGGACTTCCCGTTTATAGGGAGCCACATACGTACAGCTCCGCTCCACCCGTCCCCCACGCCCGGATTAAGCCTCTCCACCTCGTCAATGTCATGCAGCCCATAAGAGAGGAAGACATATAATACACAGACAAATATTTTAAAAATAAATAATACTTACAAATTTGTTAAACATTCTTTTTTAAAGGATTTTTAATAATGAGTTTGTTTTTAGAAACTGGCTGGAACATATACCGTCTGCGCCAAACTAAACAGTACCGAAACAGTCGTAAGATTTTATTTTATTTCATTTAATTTTATTTACATAGTCTTAGAAACACAAGTAGTAAGAAGCTAAACAGGTTAGTCTCGGGTATAAACATGCTCTATATGACCTCCGTTCTATTTGAGGCATCCGTTCTAAAAGGTATTGCATCATTATGTTGGAGAGGAGTGGTTTCATGCTCATTATACAAATGGTTATTTTTCCCTGTAGTTAGAGCTTGGTGGGTCATCACGGAAAATCGTTTCCTGGATCAATCCCCAGACGTATGCGTCAGGTGGTGTAAGATCAGGGAGTGGGCTGGGTAAGGAAAGTTTGTTCTAAGGAAGATGAGGCGGTTGCCAAAACTGTTTCTTGAAGGAAAGCAATGTTTTCTAAGGCAGTGTGATCGATTTTGTAGTATCTTGCTGGAGTTGCCGGAACAAAATCTCCTGAGGTCTCATATAAAACGACCAAGAATTACCCTATATCTGCCATTCTGCTATAGCTCATTCAGTTTCAGTACTGCATATTTTGGGGCATACAGTATTTTGTTATACTCGGCGGCTGAGTGGTCTAGCAGGTAGACCACTTGGTGACTTTGTTTATTCCAAACAGTTATATTGTTATGAAATGAGTAATTATTAAAGATTTTCATTATAGCCAGATTTTTTAGTACTTTTATTACCCATATATTCAGCGTGTTAATTATATCAGTTATTTACCAATAAACTGTTGAAGACTCCTTGAAATATATATATTATATTCTATTATATATATTATATTCTATTATATATATTATATTCTATTATATATATTATAATATTATATATACATATAAAATCTATTACAACCGTCTCCGCCTCGCCGTCCCCAATTTCAAAATTCCTCTGTCATACGCTAATGCCTCTTCTAGGTTTCGTGCAGTCTTAGCTTCGTCGATGCCCTCACGCCAACTTCTTCGTCACCGTCCTCTTTTTTTTCTCAGGGGGAATCCATTGTAGTACCTTTCGGGGCCACCTGTCCTATATCATCTTCTTTACGTGTCTAAACCATACAAATTGCCTTTTTTTATCTCCTCCCATATACTTTTATCCATTTCCTTTTCGTTACAAATTTGTTCACTTCTGACCCTTTCAAGTCTCGATTTATCGCGGCTTGGTCGTAAATAGTCCAGTTCCGTCGTCATTAGTTTGTTATTATTAAGCTAATAATGTATAGACATACAACCTGAAAGTAGAAATGGAGACACATTGATACAGAACTGGATAGAAGTAAATAAAAGAATTGGTTGCTTGTTCGTGGATTGTTGGTTTATGAGTGAAATTTGTTTAAAACGTTAAACTATTTTCCTTACGAGCTTTTAAAGAAATGCGACATTAAATTGTCTAGAATGAATACCTGTTCGTCAATTTATTTTAAATTTGACGTCATTAAATTTGTAACAAATAGTACTTTTTATAACTTTCATTATTATTATTCCCTCTAGTGGAGGATAAATTATAAAATGACAGCTAAGTATTTGCCCTGCTCTCAAAATAGAAACATATTTTTTCCTGTTGTAGGAATATATTTCTGTAGGAAATTGAAAATATCTTCTACCTTACCTTTTGTAGCAGCATTGTATTTGATTTCCGTAAATGTTTTTTTCCAAAGACTTCCATAATTCGCATAATCAACCCTCCAACACTTATTTTGTCTTGAAGCACGTCATCAAAATCTCTCTTTTATATGAACTTCTTTTTTAGATACAATTTGATTCCATTTCACTTGTACCACTAGTTTTTTTCACTAAAACATTTAAACACTTCAGACTTATTTCAGTATGTGCTAAAGTAAGCAGTGCTGAATCAGTTGAAAGATTTTATTTTATTTACATCGATTTAAACCAAAAAAAAGTAGCTAAATCGATTAGACTTGGGTATAAACATATTCTATATTACCTCCGTTACATTTCAGCCAACACTTGTACAGTTTTCCATCTTTGAAACTACTGCTGATTCAGATTGGATATCGTTTATTTTTACATTCGATAGATTGAATTGTTACAATTACCCATAGTAGCACTTACTTTTTTTACTATTGCGGACGTCCGTTTCAGGAGATGTATCAGGAGATCTTGTAGTCGACTCAGGCCGAGACTCTTTAGGTTGACAATAGGTTGCATCTCCTGAAACAGCCGTCCTCAATAATAAAAAAAAGTAAGTGCTACTATAGGAAAGTGTAATATATCAATATATGCTCAGATGATTTTTTTTCTCACTCAAGGGACTCAGAAACCTTTACAAACGTGCGAAGCAATTGGCTACTTTTCTCTTCTTTCAGTTCCACCTTCTAAAGGCAGTGGAAAGTATAACTGATGACCACAGCTATGAAAACCTCTACTGACCTATGTTAGCGCTACTACCCAAGATTTCGTCAAGAAATTTTCTTTTCCCACGCTTGAAGTACAAACGGCAGTAACAAGTGTTTTCAGCCCTCTTTACAAATTTGAAACATTACAACTGTATCTTTTTTATTAGAGTTTTATCAGTTCACAGATTTCCAAATAGATGTCTAACTAAATAAATAAAAACACACTAACCTCAAAATAAAAGTCTTTTATTTTACTACAATTACTTTAAGTATATGTCGAACACGGTTTTTACTTATTTAGTTAAATTTAGACCACAGTTCTCAAGAAATAGATTAATTAGGATCTCTCTTTGTTATTCGTTCAGTTCATGATATTTTCTTGTACACACCTTACCTCTATTGCTTCAATGTTTCCATTGCTTATATATTGTAAAACAGCACGGTGGAAATATAGAGTCGCAGTATCCTCATTCTAGGATTTACTGTCGTCTTGGCAGCACAAAATCCTCTATGTTTCAATAGAAGGTTTTGTTTTTTTATTCCGCTATTGCATCCAACGAGATTAAATTATGAAAGCATTACGTAGATAAAGCTTACTTTACAACATGAAACAATCCACCACCTATTCTTCAACATTGTGCCAGTTTGTTTAACCTGTCATAGCTTATGTTCTTAAAGCTTAAATGTGAGGCTTTCCACTGCTGCCAATATATAGTTAACTAATCTCTCAAGTGTACTGTATTGTTCGAAATGTTGGTAACAAGGGGTATTTGAAAAAAATATGTATAAAACAAAATTTCAAGTCAATTCCTACTTAGGTCAACAAAGAAAAATTTTATTTCAGTTTCTTTATAATAAATAAATATTATATTATATATTAGCACGAATTATATTAGACAGCACGATAATATTAAATGGCAAAAGAGGAAGCGAAATTATTTATTAAAATTAACCTTGGCTAAAGGGGGTAATTTTTTCTAAAGCATTACTTTGGATAATGTGTGGTAACTATGGCAACAATATGTGACAACACCGATAACCCAAGAAGGAGGAAGCGAGGTATAAACGGGGGACTCGACGACAAGGGGGGGGGGGACAAAATTTCATGATTTCTTCAAGAAAAACCTTTGTTGCCCTAGTGTCAGGGTCGTGGATTTTAAAAATGTAGTCATACAGTTTAAATTCAACCTCAAGATAACTAGCTTTTTAAATTTATATATTCAATTAGTTTTTGGAAAAAAATGTAATAATACCAAGTGTCATCTAAGTCATTTCCTATTTACTTCAACAAAAAAACGTTTTACTTTGGTTACTTTTTATTAAATAATTATAATTAATATAAATGAACTAACACAATCTATGCATTAAAACAGCTGTTACACCACATGACCTGTAACATATAATCAGCTGTTTTATGAAATCATCTCTAAATTTAAGCTGAATGGGACGAAATAACAATATTGCATACTTTACTCCTTTTGTGAAACGTTTTTCTCCCATATAAAACTAAAATTAATTCATTAAATTTAATTATTGAATTAATATTTGAAAATCCTGTATTAACATCAAGTGTCAACAAGTATTCCTATAGTATATAAAAGATCTCCACATAACCTATACACAATCATACGAGAAAGGTTAAAATATTGATTTAAATTTTGTGAATAAATTCATTCTTAATATTTTTCACAGTCCACCTGATGAAACGTTTACATTTTTGTTTTCCATCTCCAACTTAAGCTAAAAGTAGCACTTTTTTTAAATAGATGACTAAAGTTTTGCTTTAAAATTAAACTAATTCAACCTAAAGAAACCATTCAATTACAGATAATTTAACAGTGACAAATTTTGGTTGTGAGCCTATGTATTTGTAAAGTTAGATTATCAAAATATATTTCCACTTGATAAATAAATTTTATATTTCTTGAAATAGGTTTAAAAGGTTTTTATATAGTAGAAACCTACTATATATATATATATATATATATATATATATATATATATATATATATTCCTAAGGAAAATGAGATAAAACAATAAAGTTATCGACAAGCAGAATTAAATAAAAAATATTTGAGCTTGAGTAGATGAATAAAATGTATTTTATTGACGATTGAAAATTTAAACAAGATGTATAAAAAGAGAGTGTGAATAGAAGGAATGGAATAACCTTGCAAATTTTGTGATTCTGTATTGCAGGCACTTGACGTTGCTCGTGCAGTCATCGCAGGGGGCTGCGGTCAAGCTGCACTGGGAGCAGAGGCCGTACGAACATTGCGCGAGACCAGAGCTTAGTAATTCAGGTGCAGTATTACAATGCATTTCCCTAATCTAATTAAAGTGCTTTACATTTCTTCTGACGTATTTAGTTGTAATTGTGCATCGCTAATGTACTGGGACGTAATCATGCGTACTTGTAGCGATGTATTTTGAAGGCACAAATTACGCAAGCTATATAAATGGTAATTACACGTCCTTTCGTCCCACTCCAGAGCTCTAATACATCTACTCTGTGATTGCATTAGGCAACCTCTTGATGATTTCAATCTTTTAAAGACTGCTATTTCCATTTTGTAGATTTATTTTCTCTTTCTGCAAGGTGTAATTACCGTTTACAATTTAGGCCGCTGTAATATAGCACAGGATTATTAGAGACCACAGATTATCTATACGCACACTTACACACACACACACACACACACACACACTTGCGCGTAGTAAATATATATATATATATATATATATATATATATATATATATATATATATATATATATATATATATATATATATATATATATATGTTTCATCAACCAGAATAATGCACATATAATGACTTTGAGCTTTTTAATAATTTAGTATTATAGACATTTTCCAGAGCGTCTTTGTACTATAACACTAAAAAAGACTGATGAGTGTTTATAATTATATATATAAACCATATATATATATATATATATATATATATATATATATATATATATATATATATAAAACCACACACACACACATATATATATATATAGGGTGCGATTGAAAAGTATAAAAACTTTTTGTTTAGGCAGTTTTATTGAACGTTTTGGGTCATACAACTAATACTCCTCGCAATAGTACCCTTGTGCGCCAATACACCGCTGGTAGCAGTTCTTCCACTGCTGAAAACATTTTTTTAAACTCACCCTCCGGTATACCATTGAGCTCGTCCGTCACAGCTTTTTGGATCGCTTCGATGTAGTCGAAACGTCTTCCCTTCAGCTTTTTTTTAACGAGCGAGAATAAGAAGAAGTCAGGGGGTCTCACGTCTGGGCTGTAGGGAGGGTGGGGAAGCACCGGAACCCCCATCTTGGCCAGTAGAGAGGTGGAGAGAAAGGTAGTGCGCATTGTCGGGATGGAGAGTCCAATTGTTGACCATGTTTGGCCGACACCACGGGCGACACATATTTTGAGCCGAAGGAGCACTTTCTTGTAAAAGGCCGTGTTCACGGTGCTTCCTTGAGGTACGAACTCCTTATGGACGATGCCTCGAGAGCCAAAACACGATTAGCATGGTGTTAAGAACCTTGGATTTCGACATGCGCGCCTTCTTCGGTTGTGGTGACGAGTTCGTGTGCCACTCCGCACTCTGTTCCTTACTCTCTGGACCCTACTTGAAACTCAATGTTTCATCACTAGTGATAGTACTATCCAAGGTGTCATTCTGTTCAACACTTCACGAGAAAGTTGCACACGCAATTGCTTTTGCTAGTCAGTCAAAAACTTCGGCACCATTTTCGCGCACACTTTCTGCATCGCCAGTTTTTCGGTTACGATTTTCCACACATTGTAATAAGTTAAATTTAACTCCTCACTAATCTCCGGAGACTAGCACGACGGTCTATGTTCAAAAATTCACGAAACCGGCTTTCTTTGTTTACGTCGTCGAAGGCCTCCGGGGTCGATGTTCGTCTCCCATACATTTACCTGGGCTCTGGGCATAACTTGGTCCCCGTAAGCCTTATTGAGTAACCCATAGGTTTCGGTAAATGTTTGTTGAGCAATACGTAAAATTGTTTTGCGTAACGCTGTCCCAAAGATCGCTGCATGTGGCAAATTGGACTGCCAAAACAACTTTCACGCACAAAGCGATATTGACTCAACCGCTGTTGCCAGCAAACTGGGAGCGGTCTCCCGTGGAAGGGGAAAGTCCAAGGTACATTTTTCCCCTCTACCCGATTTTTTTGGCTCCCTCATTACTTTTCAATCACACTCTGTATATATATATATATATATATATATATATATATATATATATATATATATATGTGTGTGTGTGTGTGTGTGTGTGTGTGTGTGTGTGTGTGTGTTGTGTGTGTGTGTGTGTGTGTGTGTGTGTGTGTGTGTGTGTGTTGTGTGTTTGTGTGTGTGTGTTTGTGTGTGTGTGTGTGTGTGTGTGTGTGTGTGTGTGTGTGTGTGTGTGTGTGGGTGAGTGTGTGTGTGTGTGTGTGTGTTTGAGAGAGAGAGAGAGAGAGAGTGTGTGTGTTTTTGTGAGGGAGTGAGTGTGTTTCACTAGGTTGATTTCATTTAGTTAAAGCTCTTCGACAATCGTTACTATTGGCGTGGCCAAGAACTAGTAACTTCTTCCTCACTGAATATGGCCACCAAGTTTCCAATTTTACCTCAGAATGTCTTGTCCCTCGGTTAAGGGTCTTGTTTCAGTATGGAATAGATGTAGGCCTACAAGAGTTTATTTAATACCAATGCTCATTCTAGATTGGAGAAACTATTCAAAGTAATTGACAAATAGTATTGTGGTTTAAGAAATGTTTGTTTGTGCGTGTATGTGAGTGTGTGTTAGCACTGGCGCGCGTGCGTGTTTGTATGTGTATTCGCCCACATTTATCAAGTTTGTCCAGTGCATTAAATAATAGTTTCAATATTGAGTACTGAGAAAAAACGCATTAATAATGTTCATGCATTTATATTTTGAAGCTTATATAAACATAATATTGTAAATATAGCTTTTAATTTACACCACAAGGGTAATACACACTTACAGTTTTACCGACATAAATAGCCCAGCCTTTGTGTTCGAGGAATGGTGGAGCGATAAATTCTTCCTGTGCACCAAGTAACATTTATATTATCGTGTATAATGCACTCGTTCGGCCACTGTGTGTACCGTCGCTTAGATCCGCACACTTTGGTTTTATCCTCTTTGTAATGACCTGGCAGAGACGAAAACGCTTAGAAATATGTACAGAGCTCTTCTTAAGGTCTTTTGTATTTTGTATCTCGGTTAAATCCAAATCTTTTACAATATTTATTTAGTTTACGAAAAATCGATTTTTATAAATCGACTTAAATAGCTATTCACTCTTATGCTGGCGCGTGATCAACCGATAGAAAACAAAAGCTAGATCTTTTCAAAAACATTGGTTTTTGTAGTGCGTGTTGCATCAATGGCCATCGCTTAGAAAATTCAGGCGTTGCTGGCGTTTAGAAAACTGTTATAAGTAAATTTCTTTAAAACTTTATGTGAATGATCTGTGTTAATATGACAAATTAATTAAAATAATAATAAATAATAAAAATAATAATAATGAAGGCTATTAAAAATGATACCTCTTGGACTTGTCAAATCTACATTATTGTAATACAAATACTATGCTCATATTATAATATCTGTGGAACCGTCTTTGCTTCCTCTACCCTTCCCCATGCTCGCCCTTCTACATCACACGCCGGCCTACTTGTAACCAACATTATAAGAACTTACGAGCAACTGTGGTGAGTATTAATATACTAAAACCTTTTAATTTATTCGTTATGTACATTTCAATTGGAAAGGAATTATCTTCAGAAGAAATTATTAAAAGAAAAACCTATTATTCTTGTATTAACTTAATAAAGGAGTTATTCTTGAAAAACTTTTCTCTAAAGCTGATTGCTTTGCAATTGAAATGTACATAACGAACGGAATAAATGTTTTGTGGTTAAAGTTTTTTATTTGTTTAAAATTAAAAGAATATACTTGTTATTAAAATTTGTAATTAACAATTACAAATAGTTAGAATCTCTATATATTAATTATAATAAAAATACGATTGTATGATATTAAAGTTAATATTGCAATTTATAGTGTTATAAAGTTTCAATGTTCGTTATAATTTACATACAATAATAATCAGTGATATTCCACGGACACGGTTTAGAAGAAGCGGGGTACAGATTCGTTACTCGGCCCAAGGAACAAATGTGACCAACGCTCCGACGCCAATGCCCTGGGTTTGACACTGGGTACATTTCAAAGGTTTAATTTATATGGTGGCAGGAAAAATACTTGGCAGAACGAAGCGCTTTTGGATCGTTCGCGCCCCTTTAGTTTATTAGTCAAGAGCCCTTCTGCACTGAACCACTTTGGAAAATGTTTTTATTTAATGAAAGTTTGATTTATGCTTAGTGCTCGTATACTGGTATAAGTTTAGGTAGCTAATATTAAGTAAGAGAAAATGGTTGCTATAAGAATCAGTCAATCACCACTTATTTTGATTAAACAGTGTTAGAACTATTAGCAAGTAATATGAACAAAAAATGTTTAAAGTCATTTCCTACTTGAGTCAACAAATAAATAATTTATTTTTGTTACTTTTTATTTAAGATTTACATTTAATATAGATAAAATAACATAACCTATGCGTTAAAACAGCTGTTCTACCACATAACCTATGACATAAAATAAGTTGTCTTATGAAACCGTAAGTTTAGCACTTATTTTAAGACAAATGTGTGGAAATAACTATATTCATACCTTTCCCCTTTTGTGAAATGTTTTTCTCTCGTATAAAACTAAAAATAAGTAATTAAATTTAATCAATGAATTAATATTTGAAAAAAAACACTGTGTTAACATCAAGTGTCATCCATTAAAAGTTTAAAAAAATGTAATTGAACTTGAGTGGATGAATAAAGAGTATTTTACTAAGGATTGAAATTTTGAACAAGATATATATATATAGGGAGAGTGTGAACTAATAGAAGGAATTGAAAAATGTCTAAAGTTTTTTAAACTGACCTAAAATTTGTGTATTTTTAACATTTGTGAGAATTAATTTATTTGTAACTGTAGTGGTGTATGTGTTAATGTTTATAGTTGAAAGTGTAGGTGTTCGATATTAACATTTTCTCTCACTCTAGTTTTAATTACAAACAAGACAACAGAGTCTGAATCTAACCCCTGAAGAAGTTTAGCTAAGTGACACGGTTTGATTGAAATAAATTATAATTGTATAAAATAACAAACATGTGTTTTCTTAGTGTCCAAACTTGTCAGTGTTTACTAAGACATTAGGGTAATTAGGGTAACTGACGTAAATAGATTTGTAGATACGTAAAAAT
>JBAIZL010000002.1:194410541-194478041 GCA_036971475.1 Prosapia bicincta | reverse complement strand
GATCAGCTGTTCCGATTTTTAATTTTTGCCGTATATTCGTGTTGACGTATTTCATTTGAGGTTAGTTTTCGCTTGCAAGGTTCTAACTACTGTAGAGAAAACTTTAATCGTAGAGCATTATTTCCGTTTATTTGGAATTGGACTGTCTTAGACAACATTGCTTTTCTTCAGGGAACTTTTGGCAACCGCCTCATCTCTCTTAGAACAAACCTTCCTTACCCAGCCCACTTTCTCGATCTTACACCACCACACGCCTACGTCTCCGCCTCAAACCTTCCTTACCCAGCCCACTTTCTCGATCTTACACCACCACACGCCTACGTCTCCGCCTCAAACCTTCCTTACCCAGCCTACTTTCTCGATCTTACACCACCACACGCCTACGTCTCCGCCTCAAACCTTCCTTACCCAGCCCACTTTCTCGATCTTACACCACCACACGCCTACGTCTCCACCTCAAACCTTCCTTACCCAGCCCACTTTCTCGATCTTACACCACCACACGCCTACGTCTCCGCCTCAAACCTTCCTTACCCAGCCCACTTTCTCGATCTTACACCACCACACGCCTACGTCTCCGCCTCAAACCTTCCTTACCCAGCCCACTTTCCGATCTTACACCACGTCTGGGGATAAAGAAGGGGATTTTTCGAGATGATCCATCAACTACCATCGTCAAACTACAGGAAAAATAACCACGTGTAAAACGACTATGAAACCCCTACTCACCAAAATAATGCAAAACCTCCAAGAACGGTACGAGTGTCGTCTCAAATTGAATGTGGATCGTATAGAACATGTTTGCACCCGAATCTAACCGATTTAGCCTTTTACTCGTATGTGTTTATTAAACTATGTAAATAAAATAAAATTGAATAAAATAAACTCTCTCAATTGTTTCAGTACTGTTTATTTTGGCGCATACGGTATAAAAGAAAATTATTTTATATTTATTCATGGAGTTAACGGAAACATAACAAAACTGGCGGAGGGAATGGACAGCTAGTAATTGCAAGTCCCTACAGCACTGTTCACAATTACTGACCATATTGTTAGCTAGCTTCTGCCCAGGGTGTGGGATTTAACTAAGCGGGGGAGCCGGCTTTTTAACGAATCAGTTATATTTTTTCAAACAAATGCAAGCGCACAGAAGCTATTTTGTAGCAAACTTTAAGACTTACAAGTTCACTTGAGGTAAAATAATGTAAATGCATTCAAATTCAGTTCAAGCGTTTTTTAATGTCGCAAATATGTAGCATATCAGAATTGGATTTCTCTGTATAGAGGTAGACAAAATTAGGAGTTTCAGATGAAAATTAACTAATTTTTTCTCTTACGCATTATTCTACATCCAATTATTTATTAATTCCATGAATTAATATAAACATATTTCACTTTATACCGTATGCGCCAAAACAGACAGTACTGAAACAGTTGTGAGATTTTATTTGATTTAATATTACTTTATTTACATGTTTTTACAAACACATACGAATAAAAAGAAGCTAAATAGGTTAACCTCGGATATAAACATGTTCTATATGACCTCCGTTCCATTTGAGGAAACACTCGTACCGTTCTTAAAGGTTTGCATCATTTTGTTAAAGAGGGGCTGTGAGGTCTGATGAGCAAAAATGATCTACGATAAAAGTTTTCTCATTGAGGTTAACAAAGCCTAACCTCAAAAGAAATACGTCAACACGAATACGCTACAACAATCAAAAGTCGACACAGCTGATCGAGAAAGCAACTACAGCTGATTCAGTTTCAGTACTGTTTATTTTAGCGCACACGGTACATAAATATCTTTTTATTATTTATTTTATTTATGAATAGGTTTTAAAGTATTTACTTCAAAACAATTAAATCCTAATTTGATAAAATTTTATTTGATTTAGTTTACAATAGATTATTATTTTGTTCACAGCACATTAAGGATTGAAATGTGGTTTTGCATCGCCCACTAGGCTACCCGTTACGTGGCACTTCTTATTCTATTTGTTTAAAAACCTCTTTACTGTTAATGCACTCTCTTTAAAAGTCAGGGTTGAAATACATAAATATTTCGTGTATGAATATTTATTGCACATTTAATGATACTTTTATACTATTCTATACATATACAGAGTGAGTAACAATCCTTATATAATTTTTCTTCTTGGCTATGCAAGTTAGAATAATTTATTTAATGATTTAGAAATTTTAAAAATTTCCTATTTTCCCACGTGCAGTGTTTTATAAGAGTTGCAAGGTGAACTTTTTAAAGCCCTTCTTAACTATTAATTTACAAATTGTACAACAGTTTCCAACCGGGTCCTTTTTTCGATTTTATTTCGCAGGGGAAAACATTTTATACGGTAACTATTAAGGGTAGTTTAATCCTCCCCCCAAAAATACACACATTGGTACCATATTGTTTTCATTTAACTTGGCATAGTAAGCTTCCTAGAAATCGATGCTACCTGTATTAATTTATTGGTTTTGCTTTTAATAATTGGGTGGATTTGTATCTAAGAATAGCCTAAAAGCAGAGCCCTGATTTTCCGGATCCGGATTAATCGTTGTCGGTTAAGCGAGGCAGTGAAAAAAATATACAATGCGCCTTTTTTTATTTTTATATGGGTTTTCTTTCATTTGTTACTATAGTATATTTTTTTACATCTTTGACCACGTTTCCATCCATCTATATAATTTATAATTAGTTTTTATTTCGTTTTTTGATAGAATCCGTACTAACCGAGTTTTCGATTATCCGACGTACTTTCGGTCCACTTGACGTCTGTTGATAAGGGTTGTATTTTATTGTATAATTAACGAAGATGATATAATAGTTGTACGAAGTAGGGGCGAGAAAACAAGAAAATAAACCGATAGTGTGGTGTGAATGGAAAAATGCATGTCTGTAGAAGTCATACATAAAATGCTATAAATATGGTTTTGAATAAAGGCACAAAGTAGTTCAGAATGAGGAAGCAAAAGATTACAAATATATTTAATGCAGCGCAAGGATTTATTAATCCTGAAAAGGATATATTAAACATAATAGTTCCCGGTACAAAAAAGTAAATATTTGTTTTATTGATACCCCTTGGTAAAACAACCCCAACTTACTAAAGATTTTCAACAGACGCATTTCACACTAGATCTGTGCAATGTACAATGCTATGAGTCACGAACGAAACTTACTGACGTGTTGTTGCATTTTATTTTGTTGTGTGCATATTTAGATGTTATATCGTTTGTGGTGCATTGTATGTGTCCGTGACTCACAGCATTGAACAATGCACTGATTTAGTGTGAAACGTGTTTGCTGAAAAACATCACTAAGTAATGGTTTTTTGCCGAGTGATATCAATAAAAGTCACTTGAAGAAACCTCAAGATGTACAACACAAAAAATTGCAAGTAAATATTTTATTGAATATTTAATTAAAATATTTTTAAAAAATTGCAAGTTATTTTTTCAAGAGAGGTGTTTTTAAAGCCGTTTTCTTGTACTGAATGGTGTATTTATTTATATTCACTTATGCTAGTAACGTCAGAGTAGAAACTAGTCGATACCTTTTGCTTCCTTTTGATGCATACAAACTCCACTAAAACAGTATGTACACTCAGAGTTTACTACTAGCCGGGCAGATAACATTTCTCATGTTTCTGTCTTATTTCTTAAACCATGAACTAAAATATGTTTATGAAACATATTGAAAGCTGCATGTTATTGAATTTTAAAGTCCTCTAAATGTGCATTTACCATATTTTTATATTAAATTAACTATTTTAAGTGTAGTGTGTATCATTGAAGATTTTATCTGGAAAGCCTTTAAAAAATTATCCGTAGTTTTTTAAATGAGTATTTTAATGTTACGAGAATATTTTCTTATCTCTTAGTTTTAACTCATTAACGTGTTTGTAAGACCTGAGTATCATCAGTGTGTTAAGTGATGAAGTTACCTTTTAGTTATAAGAAACTCTGTGATGAAAACTAGCAATTTTATTCTAGCTTAATCAGTATCAAAGAGTTACGGACAGTGTCTAGATGTAGATTAGAAGGTAGATCTTTAGAAACTTGTTAGCGCAAGTAGTCTGTAATCATCGCTCTGAGTTGTGATCACGAGTCTGCTAATGTGACCAATCCAGATTAGTTATTAGTTTTACGAAAATGTTTGTTCAAGTTTCTTTAATGTTTTAAAATGTTTTTAAGTATTAGTCATAGTTGGTTGGAAGTGTTCTATAACATTTTACAATGACAGAATGTATTCTATAATAACAGAGTCTATTATACGTCAGAGTGCATTATACATGACAGAGTCTATTATACAATGAATAATTGTATTATACAATGGCAGAGTCTATTATACAATTACAGAGGGTATTTTACAATGACAAAGTATTTAATATAAGGACTGAGTGTATTATACAGTGCCAGAGTGCATTATACAATGAATAAGTGTATTGAATGACAGAGTCTATTATACAATGACAAAATGTACTCTACGATGGCAGAGTCTATTATACAATGACAGCGTGTATTATACAATGACAGAGTGTATTATAAAATGACAGAATGTATTGCATGATACGTGAGAGTATATTACAATGACAGAGTGTATTATACAATGATAGAATGTATATTACTAGAACGGAGTTTATTATACATTCGTATAGTATTATATACAATCACAGATTGTTTATTACAATGACAGAGTGTATTATACAATGGCAGAGTGTATTCTACAATGACATAGTATGTTATACAAAGCCAGAGTGTATATTATAAGGACAAATTTTGTTTTACAATGACAGTGTAACATTAAAGACTGAGAGTATATTACAATGACAGAGTGTATTATACAATGACAGATTATATATTTCAAGATCAGAGTGTATTATACAATGTAAGATTGTAGTATATATTGATACAGGGTTTTATACAATGACAATGACACAGTATATTTTAAAAAAAGGGGTGTAGAAAAATAGAGAAGTTTCATATATTTATATTACATATTAGGGCTTTTTAACCGGTGGGTTTTGACCCCCTCTGGGGTAGCAGGAAGTGTCTGGTGGGGTCGAAAAATAAGTGAGGAATTTATAAAAAAAAGTTTGTTATCAATTTTAAAATAAAGAAAAAAGACACAAATTAAAGATTGAATTTACTACCTTTTTTTCATAGACGATGCGTAATGTATTGCATTGGACGCATTTTCATAAAATCCAAACTATGTGATTTAGGAAATTCCAAATTTGTAAATTGTTTGCATTTGGTAAGTCTATAAAACTTTCAAAGTGGTCATAGCAATATAATTATGATAATTTAGTCTTAATAATTAAAAATTTTTAACAACCAATGTAATACTGTCTAATGCGTATTATTTTTTGTATATTTATTCCATTCATTGAGTGGAATATAAGGGTTTTAAAATTGCTTTGCATGTGTATCATATGGAATCCAACTATATTACCCTTCAGCAAAATTCACTCAAGTTTTGTCCTTATACACCTTTATATATATATATATATATATATATATATATATATATATATATATATATATTAGGGATGGGCCGATTCCTAAAATTTTCGATTCCGATTCTAAAATTTTCCGTTCGATTCTCGATTCTCTTAAGTTATATTAGCTTACATGCTAGTTATCTAATAATTAATTTAGTTAACATCTTGGTCATATGGCAAAACTTTTAAAAGTTCTGTTTTAATGTAATAGGCTACACAAAACCTTCAACCTTGATTTATCAATAGGAATTTTTAAAAGCATAAAAACATATCAGATAAAAGTAATGACTTATTTTAAAGTTAAAAATGTGAACTTTACTTATTTCATGATGTTTGAAAAAATACCTAAGCCTATTTACATTGTCTCACAAAACAAAACAACCATTAAAAACAAACGAACAACATAAAAAGTAAAAAATTAATACAAATAGGATAGTTTTTAATATTTAAAAGTCTGGCAGGTAATGTACATTTCTGTTCAAAAACAAAAGCATTTGAACACGCTGTGGGTCAAGCTAGTTTCATCGCTTGTCATATATAACTCCTGAAGTTGAGAAAGGTTTTTCAGAAAACACTGTCGCGAGTGGGCAGATAAGTATTTTATTGCCATTGCAATTAAATGAGGGTATTTGGCACTTTGTACTGTCCAATACTTCCCAACATCACAATCTGGACTGGCTAATGGTTCCCCCAGATAATTGTTTACTTCTTCTTCTAATGTCAATTCCCCTGGGGTACCTTCTTCCTCAACATTCTGGATTAGTGGGGCATACCTTCTCTACATCGGGTGGGACCTTTTTTCTGCAGGTGTCTGGAACAAGTGCAACTGATTCAGGCCTATTTTGTATTTATTCCTCAATCCCAGTTGATTTTTAACCGACTATCACTTGTAGGTCCTGTGTCTGAGGATAAAGTTTCTTCAAGTAGGTCCTGTGTCTGAGGATAAAGTTTCTTCAAGTATAGATCTTTTTTATTGATAAATTTGTGCAAAATGAATGTTGTTAAGTGCTTTTTCATATTTGATCTATTATGTGGTATTCCACCGTCAGTTTCTGTTAACCGTCATCGAATTGACGCGACGGCCAGTATCCTGAACCGAATACCGTCGGGCCTCTTAACGCTTTATCTTTATTAGTACTACTCAGCTGGTGCTGCTACTTTTGGAAAAATTAAGGCACAGTTTTTAACAATAAGCTTCACTACTACAGATGAAATTACGATGGTTTTTGTTTGATAGATAAACGCCGACGGGATTAAAAACATGATGTTATTCGAAGAGCTTTTTATCCGTAGATAGAAGAGAGAGAGAGATAGATAGAGAGAGAGAGAGAGAGAGAGAGAGAGAGAGAGTATCGAACCCGCTCTAGTAAGAGAGAGAGAGAGAGACGAGCGATGTCAAACGACCAGAAATGGTTATGATCTTGATTGCTGTTGCTTCATACATAATAATATTATCGTTTACTTTTATCATTTAATTCATTCAAATCAACTAATACATAAATAAGACATAGTTGGTAATTAATTATTTTTCCAATAAATTACTCCACACACATATTTTAATAGTTAACAAAATAGGAATCGGAATAGACACTTTTATGATGAAGAACCGAGTATCGACGATTCCTCGATACCACCTAGAATCGACGATTCCTGGAATCGAGAATCAGAATCGGCCCATCCCTAATATATATATATATATATATATATATATATATATATATATATATATATGTGTGTGTGTGTGTGTATTCGCAATGTGTTTCCGTGGTTATAGTTCACTTTGTGGTTTTAACATGTTTAGCGGTTCTTATCTTCCTCTCGCCTTGCTTCTGAGGGTCTATTTGCCGTGTGTTTCCACTCATTGTGGCTTTAAGTACTTTAGTTTCATTCAAGATGATGATACGTTGAAACAATTGTAATCACACAATGAAATCTTTTGAAGTCACTTCCTACTTAAGCAAAGACATTTTTTATTTTAGTTACTTTTTATTAAATAATTAAAATTATTATAAATAAAATAACATAACCAATGCGTTAAAACAGCTGTTCCGTCACATAATCTATAACACAGAATCATCTGTTTTATGAAATCATATGTTATCACTTACTTTAAAGCCAAATAAGACGATATTGCATACTTTGGCCCTTTTGTGAAACTTTTTTTTCTCGTATAAAACTAGAATGAATTCATTATATTTAATGAACGAATTATTTTTGAAAAACGGTGGTATCCAGAATATGTTTAAGTAGATGAATAAAAAGTATTTTACTAACAACTGAAAATTTCATCAAGATATGTTTAAGAAGAGCACCTATAGAAGGAAGTGAAAACATATGTCTACATGAAACATTTTTTATAATTATTTTTATATATTTTGTTTAAAGGTTTTTAAAATTAGCTTAGTTCTAGTACTGTTTCGATTATATTTTAATAACGAATAACGAGTTTCGAAAGGGCTAAACCATTTCTCGTTTATAATGCGGGCAGATGAAGAGGTGCTCGGGTTTTAAAATAGTCTCACGCAGTCAATACTTAATAGTCTTTTATGTACTTTAAGAACACAATTTGTTTAAAGTCAAGAATAAATGTTTCGTCTAATATTTTCTCGGACAACCTGTACATTGTATCAAACTTCTTACTGAAAGTTACAATTATTTTTTATTAATATTAAGAAAACTATTGTCTCTTTCAAGGTCTATAGTAGGTGATTTCAGCTCAGTATCCAGTATAACAGAATTTAAACTATAAAATATTAATTAGATTTTAATTATAAGGTACATTTACTTAGATGCTCAATTTAAATTTAGTTACATCAATGCTATTAAATGTAGTTTAATTATGTTTTATATAATATTAATGTGAGATACTTTCGAAAAATTCTATACGACAGTATGCATTCAATTTGTGTAGTATATTTTTTAACGAAAATAAATGTTTTTAGTTTAAAATTAATTGTGTAGTGAATTTTATATGAATTGTTGAACATTTTTATTGTTTTAAATTTGTAGTTACTTAATACATCTGAATATGAAGATTTCGTACTATATTTTTTCCTGTTTTGTAACTTCCTATGTTTAAAATACTTTAATTAATTTCAGTCTGGAAGATTTGCTAGAAGTGAATATTTAAAAAAATTTAATACTAAATAAAATTATACTTTCAATGGATATTTATATAACTGAGCTTATGTACGTACCTGTTTATAATTTGATACCTGTCATCAACATGAATGAAGATAAAAATACAGACATAACTAAAATAGAAAAACATAAACTGGTGAAACTTTTTAATAAAAATGTTCAGATTAAGAATGACTGCAGAACGTCTTAAACTTTATGTCCTTCGATTTACACTCTGAAAACTTTCTAAATATACAGGGAACACTTGGTCTACGTGAAACGTATTGAGCCCAGTATAAAACAGGAAGACAATCTTTGGACACTTCTAAGTCACAGAAGCGTGGAACTGTGAGTCCTACCGAAGAGGCAAACTGTTGTATTGCAGGTAAGATTACAGGAACAGAAAAATCTCTTAATAGCGAACAGAAAAATCAATTCTAAGAGAAATCGTGTAGAAACCGTGAAATTATGTGCATTTGTAGTGTATGAATATTATACGTATGAAATATCTTGTAGCAATCGAGCAAGATTCAGTGTTAGCAAAAGTTCTAATTGTAATCGCGAATGCTCAAAGCACAGTTAAATTTTGTGCGACTTTTGAGAAAGTTGAAAATACAGGGAGAAAGCTCTAAATGTAATGATGAATGCTAGAAAGATGCTTAATTATCTTGTAGCAATATGAGCAAGATAGCTAAAAGTAATAAAAAGAAAATATATACGGTAATAAAAATCATGATAATATTGTACTATAGTAATATAAATTGTTTCCTCCGAGTAATACAGTTATATTATAAAAAAATATCTGTCAATTTATTATTTTAAGGTTATGTAGTAAGCTGCAACAAAATATTGCCTTCCCTCCTTTAGATAATATTTTGTTGGTGCAAGTGGTAGAAATAGTTTTGCGCACAGAATGTTACAGCTACCTAACAGTTTAGTACCTTATCATGGCTACGAGGGTTTCAGCCGCTTAGGTCGCCATATCTAGGAGAAACTAAGAACTTTTACGTCATTGTTGTGTTAAATGCCATGTAAAGTACATTTAATAGGACCTGTTTTAATGTCCTGTAGATTAATCGAGGGACAGAAAGAGAAAGAGAGAGTGAGAGAGAGAGAGGAAGAAAGAGGGAGAGAGAGAAGGCTAAATATCCCACAAAAAGAAATAAAAGTGTAAAGTAGGCCTACATTCAATAGGAGTTGTTTTTATGTCTTAGGTATTCTAATCAAACTATCTAGTAATGTTATTAATAGAGAAAGAAGGAGAAAGAGAGCGAGAGAGGGAGATTGAGAGAGTAAGAGGGAGAGAGAGAAGGATAAATATCCCACAAAAAGAGATAAAAGTGTAAAGTAGGCCTACATTCAATAGGAGTTGTTTTTATGTCTTAGATATTCTAATCAAACTATCTAGTAATGTTAGTAATAGAGAAAGAAAGAGAAAGAGAGCGAGAGAGGGAGATTGCGAGAGTAAGAGGGAGAGAGAGAAGGCTAAATATCCCACAAAAAGAGATAAAAGTGTAAAGTAGGCCTACATTCAATAGGAGTTGTTTTTATGTCCCAGATATTCTAATCAAACTATCTAGTAATGTTAGTAATAGAGAAAGGAGGAGAAAGAGAGCGAGAGAGGGCGATTGAGAGAGTAAGAGAAAGAAAGAGGGAGAGAGGGCTAAATATCCCACAAAAAGAGATAAAAGTGTAAAGTAGGCCTACATTCAATAGGAGTTGTTTTTATGTCTTAGATATTCTAATCAAACTATCTAGTAATGTTAGTAATAGAGAAAGGAGGAGAACGAGAGCGAGAGAGGGCGATTGAGAGAGTAAGAGGAAGAAAGAGGGAGAGAGGGCTAAATATCCCACAAAAAGAGATAAAAGTGTAAAGTAGGCCTACATTTAATAGGAGCGGTTTTTATGTCCTAGATATTCTAATCAAACTATCTAGTAATGTTAGTAATAGAGAAAGAAAGAGAAAGAGAGCGAGAGAGGGAGATTGAGAGAGTAAGAGGGAGAGAGAGAGAAGGCTAAATATCCCACAAAAAGAGATAAAAGTGTAAAGTAGGCCTACATTTAATAGGAGCTGTTTTTATGTCTTAGATATTCTAATCAAACTATCTAGTAATGTTAGTAATAGAGAAAGAAAGAGAAAGAGAGCGAGAGAGGGAGATTGAGAGAGTAAGAGGGAGAGAGAGAGAAGGCTAAATATCCCACAAAAAGAGATAAAAGTGTAAAGTAGGCCTACATTTAATAGGAGCGGTTTTTATGTCCTAGATATTCTAATCAAACTATCTAGTAATGTCAGTAATAGAGAAAGAAGGAGAAAGAGAGAGAGAGAGAGAGAGAGAGATTGAGAGAGAAAGAGAGAGAGAGTAAGAGGAAGAGAGAGAAGGCTAAAGTTTCCACAAAGACAAATAAAAATAATACTATTCTTTAATGAGTAAAACCTTTCTTTCTGCAATAAAAGATAAGTGTAACAACGGTACTTAGACTCTAAACATTTGGTTAGGTTAGGTCAGGTTATGTAAGATTAGGTTATGCATTTAGTCCTCTGTGGAATAGGAATCTTAGTTATATTTAAGCAATGAGAAAGATAAACGTCCTGTACAAAGTTTTGGAAATACATGTTTGATAACACAAGAAAACCTTATTATCAGGGATAAATATTTTCAGGATAAAGTCAGAATGTACTCGTTCTGAGTAGCAAGATACAACGTAGAGCCGACGAAACGTTACGGGCATAGTGTCGTCGTAACAAATGTTCGTCTGATGTAACTTTCTTAATGGAATTGGCAGCCTTAACAGTCTCGACAACACGGCGGTATAAATATTATTTTAACTTCTGTTTGTTGACGATAAATAAAATGGAAAGAGATAAACAGTGTAAATTAACTCCAAACAAATTTAAAAAATTTTAATCTTTAATATTGCAGTTTTAGTTTTTAAAATATAGTTTTTTTTAAATATGTAGATCAATAAAAATAACAAAACGATGGAATTAAATATATTTGCTTTAATTGAGCACCACAACCGCTTAGATAGTGTTAATCCTTTTACCAAAAAATCGTAAAAAGCTCGTTTAAAATTTTTTAACTTAAAAATGTTAAATGTTTTAATAAATGTTAATTAAAAAGGACTTATAAGAAAAGTATGCAACAAAACCTTGAGTTCGCAGAAGCGTAGAGAAACCTCAAGGTAACCTCTTTGTTTATATTTAGAGATATTTTTCACAAAACCTTTAGAAATAACTACACTGTAAGCTTCTTAGCAAACACTTCATTAACTCAGTATTTTTGCGTTTATACAAGCTACTTAAACAAACATTTTAAACAAGGAAAAAGGTATTTTAAATGTCGCTAGCTATACAGCTACAACAATTATCGTCATACGAACCTAACCTCACTTCACAAACGCACTACTTTATCAAAGAATTCTTTCCAAAAATGTTTACTAACTTTATCATTTGTACAAATTACTACACTATACAGTTGTGGTAAAATGTAGTAATAAACCATCCGGTTCGGGTATTTTTTATTATATCTAACCTAACCCAGTGAGGAAATGAGTATGGATGTTGTATGTACGTGGATCTGTTTGTAGAACCTAGTTGCTAAGTGTCGGAGGTGTTGTTTGATGAAAGGCACTTTCAAGTCAGTGTGAAGCAGTGTTAATTTTATGCACCTAGGTGCCTTCGTGGTTATTCGCAAAACCTTGTTTTGGAATACCTGCAGGGGTCTTCATATACCTAATCTGGTCACGCCCCTATTAGGCCCCACCCCCATTTTAGTCCCACCTACTTGGTATGCATTTCGCTTCTTTTATTTTAATTTTGGGACAATTTTAGATTTTTTAAAATTACAGTCTTGTACTAAAAATTACTACTTTTGTATTTGTGTATTTATTATTTTTCAATTTAACTGGGTTTTGTAGATTTCTAAATTTTAAATAATATTAATGTGTTTTCTTTTATTTTCGTATGTTAGTGATAACAGACTATCCAGTTTGGATAATTTTGGTTATATCGAAGCGAACCCAATGAGGAAATGAGCGTAGATTCTGTATGTGCGTGGGCTTGTTTGTAGATCTTTGTTGCTAAGTGTTGCGTGGGCACTTTCAAGTTAGTGTTAATCTTGTGCATCTAGGTGCCTTCTTGATTATTTGCAAGTTTTTTTTCGAATAACTGCATGGAATTAGTCTTTATATACCTAATCTACACCTGTTATGCCCGCCCCCACACTAGTCCCGCCTACTCGTTTTTTGTTTTGCCGCTTTTATTTTAATTTTGGAGCTATTTAGGGTTTTTTTAAATTACAGTTGTCTACTTTTGTATTTGGTTATTTATTATTTTGAAATTTATCTACTAGGCTTTGATTTCAGAATTTGCAGTAATACAGTATTTAAGGTCTTTCTTCTATTTTCATATGTTAGCGGTTTCATCGTTTGTTCAATTTGCCTTGGTAAAGCCCACGTCCTTATTCTATGTAGTGTGGAGCAAAATGTGAATATTCTTTTTACTTGATCCAATGCGCTCTTTTTACTTTTTTATACCCGTTTGCCTAAATACATTGGGTTATTATCTGATTTATTTTATGTTCTTAAAATTTACGGCATGCCTCTCGCCGGTATAAAAACCAAATCAACTTAGAACAATTAATTTCCTTTATATTTGTTAAAATTTGATTTGATTTTGCTGTGCATGGTTTTAAAATTTAGGCTGAAATTAGAAAATGTTGTTTAATTATTGTCATTTTGTGAGAAGCAAAAACAAAAACAATAAGACAACTTCAATGAATATCAATGGTACAGGAGTCAAAATGTAAAAGCACCGAAGGTGCTCATCGAAAATACACCTACTATATGTGACCTAAAACACAGATTTAGTCTTAATTTGAGACTTGTTAACGCTGGAAATGCTTTAAACATGAGTTTTAGAGTGGCTAAAATTCAATATTTTTTACTGGGTTAAATATTTCCCGACTCCTTGTATTTCTGACCCTCTCCGTGAAAAATTCCTGGGTGCACCGCTGGTTTGAAATATTTGTTTTTTCGAACAAAAAGCAATTGTTTATACTTTGTGAATAAAAACGTGTCTGTGCACCTGATGATTAAGGGTAAAAACTTATAGTTCGTAACACATGCAAGGATGGTAATGAAACAAATTGGGGCAAGAAACTAAGTCGTTACGGATCGGTCTCAAGGCTGCATCGCTGTTTATACATCAAACATTCGCTCACAGATGTTGACACAGTTTCAGATTTTATTAGATCGAAGAAGAGCAAACTGTGACGTCATTAGCAACTGACACAGCAGCTGGCGTTGCAGGACATTCTGGAATACATCGCTTGGGATTGATAACTCAGAGGATAATAAAATTAACATAATTCCAATCAGTTTGTTCACATTGGTGTGTGTATGTTTTTAAATCGAAATTGAATTGAAACACATTTTTATATTTTTAGAGCCAGTCCATTCACCACATTTAAAACAATTTTCGAAAACTAAACTCTACTGTTTACTCTTGTTTTGTTGCGGGTTTCTGGACTTCAAATAAACTCTCCCCTCTTCATGCACTGTAGTCCTAATATTCTACTCGTGGATCTACTTAAGTCGCTTAGAAGAGATTCTGGATAATTTTATTTCTGAGAATTTCCTATTCACTACGGTTTCCTATAAGTAGACAATTTTGAGTAAATTTAGAAAGATTTTAATTTTCTGTTTTTGTATTTTTAAAGAGTCCACATGAAATTTTCAAATTACTTTTACCGTTTTTGAAAGTAATTTAGGTCCGTTCTTTTGAAATGAAAACTTCCATACCGACAGCTAAAAAAAATTATTGGACAGACATAAATATACGATTTCGCGATAGTATAATTTTCGTTAGGTTACTCTATGAGCCACCTCAAAAAATAAATTGAATAATAACATATGATTTTATGTAACAGCTGATTTTGTGTTATAGGTTATGTTGTAGAACAGCTGTTTTACACGTAGGTTAAGTTACATTAATTATTGAACATTGAAAAGGAAAAAGGTTATTACTAAATAGTTTTATCAGTTAATAAATATATTAATTTATTTAAATTTGAGTAAATTTTAATACAAACAATTCAATATAACGATTATAATAAATTTTGTACTTTTAATCCAATTTTTTGATATGAAAGCATTCTCAGAAACGTCTGATACTTTTTAAAAACTGATTTCAAATGAATTTGTTAAAATTTTTTTCAGTAAACATCTAATTAAGTTTTTTGTTACCTAGACTATTTTAATACTCGTATTAGCTACAATAAATATTAGCCATTTATTAAATACATTCCTCAAGTAAAGATATATATATATATATATATATATATATATATATATATATATATATATATATATATATATTGAGTAAAAAATTTATAAATTAATGTTTTTATCGATTTTCGTTGACAATTTCGTAAAACCAAATTTTGGTATTAAATATAAGAAATCTGTATTATTGTTTCTTATATTATGACAAATGTTTAGTTAATTTCTCCATACGCAATATTAAATGTATTTGTCAATTAAAAATTTTTAAGACAAGGCTATCAAAGTTTTGTTTTCTGTCGCCCCCCTCCCCGAGTACCAGCATTAATCTTTTTCAAATTTATTTAGCAAGCTTTATTAAAAATGAAAATGTAAAATTGGAATATAAAATTTTAAACTTATACAAACAGGTCGTGTAATTCTAATAATATTTCTCCGTTGGAGAAATTCGTAACAAATGAAAAAATCGTGTTTCTAATTATGCCTTATTGTACCTCTGACTTAAAAGTTCTATAAAAGATTCAGGACACTGAACGAGACCTCATTTTTAAACCAAGCCTAGAACTGAATCACTGTATTCAGACAGTTGAGGCTGCATATAAATTATTTCTTGTACAAGAACGAACAATGCTTCAGACTTTGAATAGGGGAAATACTCCTGCAGGCGTTCCAGTCGCGTTACGAGAAATATTTGAATAAAAATGAAATTGAAATTGCTTTTCTATTCTTATACATTTTAATAAATCCAAGTTTATCATGTTACATTCCATCTTGTTTTGTATACATATTTGTAGAGAGAGGGAGAGAGAGAGAGAGAGAGAGAGAGAGTAACAGTGTTTTTATTTAAAGAATCTCGTAGATGTGTACGACCTTCATTGACTCCTCGCATTGTAAATACAAATCTATCTTGCAATGTTCACGTATAGACAAATCTATTTTACATTTACTTAGGGTCGCTAAACAGCTTATCGGAACGACGTTTCCAAGTTTCCAACGTGGTGTCTCCTCAGCGCCGAGGGCAAATTAGTGTATAAGCGCCGAGCCCATAAATAATCAAAGGGTCTGCTCAGTGATGCAGAAGTGACGGGAGTATTATCTTCTCTTTCGAGATGCCGGGCTCAAGTGATACCAAACAACATATGGTTTACTATGTTTTATTGATTACTTTAGCAGTTTGTAATAAGTTTTAGATTGTTTTATTAAGTTACACTATAGTAAACTTCGGGTTGTTTGGTATCATTTTTCTTGTAATTATGGGTAGAGTATATATTTATTAACCAATTTTAGTTAACATCAGAAGCTAGAGCTTTAACTGGTAGGGCACTAAATGGGCTAATGGAGCGGAAACACCGCCGGTCCTGAGACCGTCCTACTGTAAGGTTAGTTACAATACATTATGTTACTTTAGAATTCGAGGCGTATCATGTCTGCAATGAAATATATGCAAAATTTACGTCATTCCAGTGCTGATCATGTATGCTCAGTTGCGCACACGGCATTACCACAGTTCGTTGCTTTTGTGTATTCCAATTCGCCCGTCAAAACTGTTTGATTATGGCAGGTGGCCCACTCGGCGCTGGGAAGCCTCGGAAATGGGGCCACTCGGAGCTGAGGAGACTTGGAGCTGAGGAGATTTGGTGCTGGGGAGACTTCGCGAGGGGGAGATTTCGTGCGCTGGAGACTCGGCGCTGGGGAGATTTGGCACTGTGGAAACTCGGCGCTGGGTAGACGCGGTGACGGAGAGATTTCGTTTTGTGGGGACTCGGCGCTGGGAAGATTTGGTACTGTTGAAACTCGGAGCTGGGGAGACTCAGAGAGATATGGCGATGGGAAACTCGGAGCTGGGGAGACGCAATCTGTTTCCACACTCCGGTCCAAAGCAAGTTTACTTCAGATAAGTAATCCTGTTCGCAAGTGGCAATAATTTGCTTCTGTGTCCCATTCCTGAGAACCATTAGGTGATTTCCTTAGTTCTACCTAGTTGTGTCTACTCTTTATCACCATTCATCAACTTAATTTATCTATAAAATAGTTTCTTTTCTTTACTATAATTTTTTGAACTTATATTCTCAAGAAATTTAACCTGTTGGTATACATTACATGTTGATTTAGGAGGATATGCCCCACTTAGATTTGCTTTCCTGACCTATCGTTTATAATATGTGCAATATGTTCCTTAAATCTAGTGACAAATCATCCCTTTAGTCTAGCCTATATATACTTCGTCTTATCTGCTCAATGTTTCTTATTTTTCTTCATCCACAATACGTGATTTCTTTTCATAAGGTTATGTTGGATGTACACCAACAATACGTCGAACATTGCATGTTACACAGTAGATTATGAAATCCAAGGCATTACTCTCTGAGCACGGATTCATCACATGTGTATTAGTTGATAACAAACTAACATGCATGGGCGGAGTTAAGGGGGTGGAATGAGAGTAATTGCCCCCCCCCCAACTTTCTGGGCAGATATATTATGTTTTTATAATAAAAAACTTACAATGAACTCATTAAAATAATCCAAACATGATAATAGTGTTGTCAAAAAATATACTCGGCAGTAAAAGTTGTTAATTTAATGGTATGCGAGTTATTTTCTAAATATGACTAAGTTGAAAGAAAAATATGAACTTCCGCTTCCTCCTCAACTCTCTCTTCGTCTTCTCTCTCGTTCTATTCCTCGACCACTTCTTCCGCCTTCTGTCTTTCTTCGTCTTTGCCCTCGTTTCCTTCCTATTTTTCTTCCCCTCGGTCTTCGTCTTCCCTCTTATTTCCTTTGTCGTTCTCCTCGCTTTTCTTATTCACTCTCTCCTTGTCTTCCCTCTCATTTTCTTCCTCCTCCACCTCTTCCTCGTCCACTATCTCCTCTCTTTCCTCTTGTTCTATCCCTCGTTCTGCTCCTCGCCATCCTCCTCCTCTCCTTTCTCCTCCTCACCTTTCTCTTTCACACTCTCCCCGTCTTCCCTCTCATTCTACCCCTTGGCCCCCTTATCCTTCTCCACCTTCTCCTCGTCTTTACTCTTGTTTCATCCCTCGACTCCCTCCCACCTGCTCCTTCACGTTCTGCTTGTCTTCCCTCTCGTTCCCTCTCTCGTCCTTCTCCTGATTTATAGTTAATACACAGTTGTCTCCATTGCAGGTTCTACAGATAAAACTGCAGAACAGGCCTACCGTTTGGCAACTACACGCTGAGCTGCATCCAGCTATTTGATTGTCTTTAATATTCCTTCGATTTAATTAAGTCCCAGCAAGTGCATTAACATTTATATTTCCCAACATAACGCCCTAAAACATCCCATAAAGCACCTATTGTTGGAACGAGCGAAGACAATTTGATGGCGTTTTTACGTAGCTGCTTTGATAAAACAGTCATATACCATTTGTTTTAGATATTAAAATAAGTCCCTGACACGATATCTGTATGCTTCATTTTATATAGGTAATAATTTGCATGCATAATGGATGTATGTCTGCACGTAGCGTGTAGTTTATTGGTTAGGCGCGTAGGCATTCTCTCTACTCCATATTGCTTGCAGAGGAATTGGCACCAAAAGGCCGTTAGTTATCCAACAATAATTAAGTGCATTAAAAAAATGTAGAAAATTCCAAGGGCTTCAACATCATAGGGGTTTTAACTAAACCTTATTTTTTTAAAAAGGTCAAATAAAGAGCTCTGCTAAGCTACTACTTACGCGCAAATTTTAATCTGCCCCATCTAATTCAATATTATTGATACATAAATAACGCCTACATCAAAACTTTCAATGAAAACGTTTTTGATTTTTGTGCTAATGTGTTTTTACTTATCAGGAAATTTTTTCGGTTTATTTTTAAATAAAGGCAATTTTTCGTATAACTGCAAAAAAAAGTTATTTTCATTTTATTTCAATAATTTTCCTACAAAAGTCCTAAATCATATTACCAGTGCCCAAATATAGTAACGTAAAATAGGTTACGTGAAAAAGATAAAATTTCAATAAAGATGCTAACGCCGAGAGAATCATTGTTCCTGTGTATCCCAAAAAAACACAAAATTAAATTAAAAGTAAGTTTATTAAAATCCTACTGTTGGTTCACACTATCCCTATATGTATATATATATATATATATATATATATATATATATATATATATATATATTTATTTATTTATATACTGTACCTTGGTCAAAGTTTTAATTGCTAATAAAATACTTACTATAAACACGTGTGTTCAAACACATTTTTTTCAACTTTTAGATGACACTTGTTACTAATATAGTTTTTTTAAAAATATTATTTCATTAATTAAATTTAATAAAAAAATTAATTTTAGTTTTATATGGTAGAAAAACCTTTTACAAAAGGGGCAAGGTATGCAATATAGTTATTTCGTCCCATATAGCTTAAAATAAGTGATAGCATATGATTCCCATTTCATAAAAAAGGCTGATTTCATTTTATAGGTTATGTGGTACAACGACTGTTTTAACGCACAATTTATGTTACATTATTTATATTAATTGTAATTATTTAATACAAAATAAATAGAATAACATTGAGTAGGAATTGACTATAAAAATGTTTTATTTATATTACTTGTTTTTATTATAAGTCTCTAAAATGTTGTGCCAAGGACTTAATAGAGCCCATTTTAAAGGTTTTTCAAAATACCAAGCTCTTTAAGGTTGAAGGTTTTAATTTTCATGAACAAAAACCTACATCAACAAGCAATAATTAGATTCATATTAAGTCTACCGTAAACAAATCGACAACAACCTTTTTGTTATAAGCCAAATTTTTGCTTAGAATGGTATTTTTTTAATGTAAACGTTTTTACGTCATTCGGGAAACCCCGTGTAAAAACTTGCGATTTTTCGATTAAAATGTACATTTTATGTCTCTAAACGTATCAACATTACAACCAAATTTATTGCAACACCAATTGCTTAGAGTTGCTCAATATATCGCCGAATTTAATTTGGATAAAACATTTCCTCCCCCCCTCTAGATTGGGTGGAGGCTTCTATCCTCGTTACACCCTAAATTTTAAACTAAATAGAACCTAAATCCAGATTTTTATAAAAATCTGAATTGCTTCCTAAAACGTAACGTAGAAGCCGTGAATACTGGTCTACTCGAAAAAAATCTGGATAAACGATGACAAGAAAACGGATGTTTAAAAAAAGAGGTGAATAACAAATGAAATAAAAGGAAAAAATGTATACGGGAGTAAGGAAAACAAAGGAAAACGAAATAAAGGGAGAAAAAGATGACAAGGAAGAAAGAAAAAGTGGAAAGTGCAGGAAAATATATATCACTAAAAAAGTGATGACGTTAAAACGTCAGTCAGGATTTAACGACAACAATGGAAAAAGCAAAAACTTGAAATAGAAAAATAAAAAGAAATGCGTAAAAAGTAGGCAAAATGTAAGAGGGAACAAACGAAAACTTGGATTTAAAAATGTAGTAAAAAAGAAGGTGGAAACACCAAAAAAATATATTTTATTAAAAATCAGGTAGAACTTTTTAAAAGATTTTTTACAATTTATCAATACATCATATTGTTATTGTTATTGTAAAAATACGAGGTTAGAAGTTGTACAGTTTGTTATTATATTGTACAGCCCGTTACGCCTCATTGAACAGTAATACTATTTGCCTTTAATGGCGGACAAAATATGAAACAATCTTTGAGAAAATAAATTGAACATCTGATTGCTTATTGAAAAGATAATCATTCATGCAAGCATATTGCAAACTGAAAAAACAATTCTACAGTTTTATTGTTCCCTTTTAAAATGCGTCATTGGTGGAAAGCGGATATTAAGGTCAATGCATAAACTAAAGGCCTATTAAAACGTCTTGTAGAGATACTTACAGGCCTTGCGTGTACTACCTCTTCTGAAAACATGTTACATACTCAGAATGTTCTATAACATCAAAAGTTTCTGCATCCGATATGTCTACACATATTTCAGGATTGTTTGTTTTTTCATACCGATGCTAATTTATAATGAATTTACCTAATATTGACCGTTTCGTGCAAATCAGTGTTTTAAAAGTTCTTATGTTTGTAGGACATACTAGGCCTGCCTAGTAGGGAAGTATTCATAGTAACCCTGCCTCTACCTCCCGTCTCGTCTAATGCGATATCTCAAGGACAAGTGCACGTCTACGTGATCCGCACTATACCTACCGTGGTCTTGAACATTTAGCACTGTGTTTTGAGGAAAGTGTAATTAGGGAGAAAAAAAAAGAATGGAGTCATTGTCTTTCGACTCAACCTCCTTGGCTTAGAACACAAAGACAGAACTTCATGTTGAATTTCTCCAGTCTAGAGCATGAATCCACTACATCTACGAATTCAACCTCAAACTCGTAAATCCTGCCCGGGTTACTAGCGTCAGTCCTTAAGAGTCCCTTGATGCCACGACCAGTCTATAAAAGACTTGCGTCTTCACTTTAAAGCATAAACTGGTGACACTACGGTTTCGACCGCTTCTCCAGAACTACTCGGAGCCAATAGAGCCTTCAGAAGGCCAGGTGTTCCGTATCTCACTCCATTTCTGCCATTTCTTCCTGTCTCGTTGAGATCTTCTTTTTCCATCACCATTTCTATTTATTTGCTCTATTGCTATCTAGAGTGTCCACTCTTCTACTTGGTTTCCATTTCCTCAGTGGTATTTCCTCATTCTTCCCATTTCAAAGACGTTTACGTCTTTATAATTCTGTATTTATTGTTCTTTTTACATTAATTTTAGTTATGTTTTCATTTCGTATTTTATCTCTTAACGTTTGTTCGCAGTTTCTCTGTCTGAGCCATGGATTGAGCAGCTATGTACTATTGTTTTAAGGATTTAATGTTTAGTGTTGTTTGTAATGTTATCGTTCAGGTGACTGAATGTAACTGTTCGAATGCTTTACTACTCATTTCTTTATTTCTATTGAGAAATTAAGTATAATATAAAGTTATGGTAAGATGACGACAGGCATGTAAGTCAGGTGGATGACTGATGCCTAATAATGAGCCCCTGATAGTGGGAGGGTCAGGTCGTTTGCAGTACAACTACTGTCGGTATCATAACCAATAGTTGGGGAGACCTTATCATGAATTATATGTGTTTACCCGTTACCCCTTGTAAGAAGAGGGATGATGGAAGTCAGGTGGAAATATATAGAGCTAAGGAAAGGGATAATGAGCCCCTGATAGTGGGAGGGTCGTGTCGTTTGCAGTACAACTACTGTCGGTATCATAACCAATAGTTGGGGAGATCTTATCATGAGTTATATGTGTTTACCCGTTACCCCTTGTAAGAAGAGGGATGATGAAAGTCCGGTGGAAATATATAGAGCTAAGGAAAGAGATAATGAGCCCCTGATAGTGGGAGGGTCGAGTCGTTTGCAGTACAACTACTGTCGGTATCATAACCAATAGTTGGGGAGACCTTATCATGAGTTATATGTGTTTACCCGTTACCCCTTGTAAGAAGAGGGATGATGGAAGTCCGGTGGAAATATATAGAGCTAAGGAAAGAGATAATGAGCCCTGATAGTGGGAGGGTCGAGTCGTTTGTAGTACAACTACTGTCGGTATCATAACCAATAGTTGGGGAGACCTTATCATGAGTTGTATGTGTTTACCCGTTACCCCTTGTAAGAAGAGGGATGATGGAAGTCAGGTGAAAATATATAGAGCTAAGGAAAGGAATAATGAGCCCCTGATAGTGGGAGGGTCGTGTCGTTTGCAGTACAACTACTGTCGGTATCATAACCAATAGTTGGGGAGATCTTATCATGAGTTATATGTGTTTACCCGTTACTCCTTGTAAGAAGAGGGATGATGGAAGTCAGGTGGAAATATATAGAGCTAAGGAAAGGGATAATGAGCCCCTGATAGTGGGAGGTTCGAGTCGTTTGCAGTACAACTACTCTCTGTATCATAACCAATAGGTGTTGAGAACTTATTATGATACTATAAGATATCTATACAAAATACTATTAGACCACTACTATAAGATATCCTCTGAGGGATGTTTTATTCCCGTATGGATAAAAATGACTCAAGGGAACGATGGAACACTTCCTGGAGCTGTGTCTATAAGTGAAACGGTACTTCCAAGCAATTTTTCTAGCACTGTGATCAGGGATCCTTAGTGTGACTTTTCCTGTAGTACAAATTCTCTCTCCCGAATGCAGAAGAGCTGTTTGTCTGCCAAGTGCGGTGGAATGTAATTACCCATGTCTCTCGGCCATGAGATCTGTTTGGCAGTTTCACTATGTAACTCTTTGCTTATCGGAGAAATAAATATATAAATCGGATAGTGATAATAAACACATTTTGAAAGCGTGAGATGAGCCGACAAAAGAAAACACTTTGGTGAAATTTTAAAATTTTACAAAAGATTTTTAAAAATGTTAGCAAAAACTGTTCAGAAAATAAATTTAAAAATTTTAATAAACTTGTTTTTTATTTTTAGTGGCAGACATGCCTAAAGAGGTTTCCAATAAGGTACGTTAATACAAATATATCGCTCTTTAACATTATATTGAACTGTTACGAATACGTATAGTGAAATATATATTAATATCTGTATAAAATTATAAATATAAATAACAAGCTAACCCAGCGAGCTTCATACCGCCTAAAAGTAAGTGAATGGGGTCTCAACATTAGCTAAACTTAATTTATTATTTTATTAACCTACTAATAGCTGAAATTATAGTAGTTGCTCGAGAAAGTGTGACAATAAAAGTTCTTCATTGATTGTTATATATAAAAGCGCATTTGGATATACAACACCTTTGGTTTTTCTCTCTGGTGCGGACACAAATAAATCGGAAGGTTTTCCACGCGTGAGCAAGCCACATACAGCTGTTATTGTAAGAAGCACGGACTTTCAAAGTCCAATTATTTAAAATTTATTGAGTGTGGCTTAGCAACCCAAAATTTGGAATGAATGCAATGAAATATCTTAAGACAAGATGAGAAAGAACGACATAATTAAAGCTATTTTGTTACTTAAAAAATACGTGTTGAAAAACATTTTTATGTCATCAGGAAGCTGTTTTCTAAAATCCTAGCACCATTTTATAGGTTAATATATTTTTGGTAAAATTCATTTGTTTGGGGGGGGGGGTCCCGTGCTCCTGGTTACGCCCCTGGGAGTTACTATGCAAGAAACCTTCCAAGATTTGTACTCAATAATTTTCCAAAGTTTCATGGCGATTGGATCAGTGGTTTAGTAATGGATAGGGCTCATACATACATACATACATACATACATACATACATACAAACATTCATTTATATATATATATATATATATATATATATATATATATATATATATATATATATATATATATATATATATATAAAGAGCATAAGTCAAAATACACAATTATTTAATATTCCTGATGATGTTGGTACTGTTAGCCAACGAAAAGCTTTGAATTGTAAATTAAATTATAATTCTTGTATTTGTATTTTGACTTAGTTCTTTATTAATACACAAGAATGCATAATGCGATATTTATATATAATGCAACCATTATAATTATCACCACATTTTGCTAAAATTTAAAAGTAATGTAACCTATAAATAATAAAAACAGCTGTTATATGAAATCATATGATACACAACATAATCAAAAATATTATGAAATTGCATTTGAAAACTATTTGAACTTAGTTTTGTACGTCAATTCGATAAAATTTGTCAGCGCTAAAGTACTCCAACTTGGAGATTTATCGAAAATATTGTTCGAATAGCGAAATTAATGTTTTTTTTCTAATCCGTAGAGCAAGAAGCGTCTAAATATGTTTTACTTTGAAAAAATAAAAGCATGCAAACCTTTTTAAGAAACGAAAAATATAGTTTTCCAAAATAATATTAATAATTGCTAGTTTAGATTAGGTTAGGTTAAGTTATATTAGCATAAAAGCTTTTGTTAAAAACATTTCTTAGCTAAAACTATTTGATCACTACAGGCCATTCTATTAAGCCTACTTAAATTTGCAGCATATTCACGGACATTTTAAAATTAGTATAATCACATAATTTACCAGTTAAGTACTCGTACATCGTCCTAGAGGCTGTGGTATATATATATATATATATATATATATATATATATATATATATATATATATATATATATATACAGTCGAACCTCTGTATAACGAAGTCGATTATCCAGAGAAAAAATTCGTTGTAGAGAAATATTTGTTATTGAGAGGTTATGTTGTCAAGAACGCTCCCACCCCATCTTACTGATTTTACAATAAGAATTGTATTTAAACTTGATTGGATAAAGAAAAACGTACTTTATTAACGATTGAAAATGTGTACAAGATATATTTGAGGAGAGTGTGAGCTAATAGAAGGAATTTAATAATAGGGACTGGGTGGAGGGGTAAGACTATTTGGATCTGCTCTGACAGGTTGGGGGCTCTGAAGACTATAGGCAAAGGCGATACCAGCTCTAGGCGAAGGCGAAGACTGTAGGCAATTTAGCGGAGCTCGGAAAGTACAACCTTCTGACGGACTCCAAGACACTACGGCCAAGGTAACCGAATAAGTTTCCGTACTCAAGGTCGTTGCTGAGGGCAGCAGTTATGTCCTCTGAAGAGGGATGCAAGAAGATTACTGCATACATTGATAAACTGTGCAAGAAGACTGGATTAAGTCCACGGCACTGTAAGGCTGCTCGGGAGACTTATGGACAAAGAATTACTCATCCTTATTCGGTGTCAAATCAGAACTATTGTGGAGCTGGTCAACAGCCCATAGGAGTCTCATGAAGTTCAAAACAAAATGGGGAAATTTAATAAATGAATTGCAACGAAGGTCAAGAGAAAATCCAAATCAAAGTAATCTGCTTAGGCCCAACATTAGAGCCCTCTACAACACTTAACACTAGGAGTTGTTGGGAAATTATGGGTAGAGTGTAGAGATATACACAAAGCCAATCCCATGCTAGGGATTGGAAAATAGTACAAGTAGGGATGGTCAATATTTTCTGTCACGGTGAATTGTCAGTGATATTCGTTTGTCGCTGGTGATACCAGTGACAAAATATGGAAAATATCAGTTCCAGTGACAATGGATCCATCGAAACTTGCCTCTGTTGTGATTGGGAAAAAAGTTGCAGTCACTGGTTGAAACAGCTGTAATTGGTTGATTTGTCACTGTTACTGGTTTTACTCATTTACGTCGTGTCTGAGTGAACGATTTGTGTCAGGTTTTACGACAGTGACGGTGTTGTGTACAGTAAACGCAATTTCCCACTCGGTAGTTTATTCTTAATTTCGTAGGAGTTTATTTATAAATAAAATGAGTGTTTCAAAAAATAAAAGCGAGGGAATCATTTCACCCGTGTGATATGCCTGTCTGTTACTGGAACACAGAGAGCAGTCTCTGTATCCCTTGTCACAGGTAAAAGTCACTGATTCAAACCTGGTGCTGTCCTAAAACCACCGATCCGTTAAAGTCACTGTATCGACCATCCCTAAGTACAAGGACAGTCGTGAAGTCCTCTACGCCATAAGGTCGCTCCGAGTATCTTAAATAATAATAATTTTCTAATAAAATAAAACCAAGTGTTCAATGACTATAGATAAACTTGACAGCGTAGTGAGACACTTACTTACAGAGCTGTAAGGCTATTGGCCAGAGTGTGAGCACTGAGCTTTAAATCCCATTTAAATTAATTCGGGCAGAAAGTTCAGACTTGATAAAAGCTCGGACAATTTACCTTTGCTCTGAAAATTATTTGGAGCAGACTGAATGAGGAAATTTGTAACAGCGTCAGGTCGAATTGTGGGTGCAAATAACCCTTTACAGACCGGGGCGTCCAAAGGAATAATTGCTCTTAGCGAAACTTAGTTGGCAATATGTGCCGTCAAAGGTTATATACATTTAATAACTGTACAGTGCACAAACCGACATTGGGGTTGTCAGGGGATGCTTTTAGGCTTTTAGTCAGCACGAGATTTCAACAGTTTTACTGTAGACTTCTAGCGCGCCTGAAATTTTTTGATTTAATAAAAACATTCGGAGTAAAAATTAGAAAAAAAAATGTTCGGAAGAGCTAAATACGACGCCTCTTACTAATGGAGCTATTTAACTCTATCTGTTTCATTTAAAGGTTACTTAGAGGTTACGTTTAACCTTTAACTTATTTTTGCAAATCCTGTATACTCCCAATTGCTTAATTATTACGTGGAGATGCTGTTTTTTATATTCACTACCTATATTGTACTTAGGGTGTCGTACAGTAAGTTAAATTATTACGAATAAATAATTGTATAAAGTGAAAATGTTTCTGGATAATTATTTTAAGTCTATGACTTTGACCCCAAAGATTTAACTCTTTGTGTTGTAATATGTTTGTATTTGCATCACTGATGATAATGAAATAAGTCATCGAAACGCGTATGAAATTAAAGTTTTGTAATTGTAATATATTTATATGTATTTTGTTTATAGTTGTGTACAGTCCAATAAATATAACTATATAGGCGTGTTAGAATGTGACAGGTTTAGCGTGACCGAACTCGGAGAATTCTCCTGTCAATGTTTCCGTTTAGGCGAGCTAAAAATGTAGGATATTCACCTTAAAATATAACATTACTATTCTGAATTGTTCCTGATTGCTATTCCTGATGATGTTGGTACTGTTAACCAACGAAAAGCTTTGAATTGTAAATTCAATTATAATTCTTGTATTTGTATTTTGGCTTAGTTCTTTATTAATACACAAGAATACATATTGCGATATTTATATATAATGCAACCATTATAATTATCACCACATTTTGCTAAAATTTAAAAGTAAAGTAACCTATAAATAATAAAAACAGCTGTTATATGAAATCATATGAGACACAACATAATCAAAAATATTATGAAATTGCATTTGAAAATTATTTGAACTTAGTTTCTACGTCAATTCAATAAAATTTGTCAGCGCTAAAGTACTCCAACTTGGAGATTTATCGGAAATATTGTTCGAATAACGAAATTAATGTTTTTTTCTAATCCGTAGAGCAAGAAGCGTCTAAATATGTTTTACTTTGAAAAAATAAAAGCATGCAAACCTTTTTAAGAAACGGAAAATATAGTTTTCCAAAATAATATTAATAATTGCTAGTTTAGATTAGGTTAGGCTAAGTTATATTAGCATAAAAGCTTTTGTTAAAACATTTCTTAGCTAAAACTATTTGATCACTACAGGCCATTCTTTTAAGCCTACTTAAATTTCACGGACGTTTTAAAATTAGTATAATCACATAATTTACCAGATCAGTACATCGTCCTAGAGATTGTGGTATATATATATATATATATATATATATATATATATATATATACAGTCGAACCTCTGTATAACGAAGTCGATTATCCAGAGAAAACATTCGTTGTAGAGAAATATTTGTTATGAGAGGTTGTGTTGTCAAGAATGCTCCCACCCCATCTTACTGATTTTACCGCATTACGCATACCGCACTACGTGCGGTAATAAAGGGGATACAGTATAATATCAGCTAGCAACATTGAAATGAGTGATAAGAGAAAATGGTGGGAGGATGGGCATGTACTGTAGGCCAGTACAGTAGGCCTATCTATAAATGCTGAGTTCTTAGAATTCCTAACCGATGGGTCATTGCATTCTTAACTGAACCAAACTATAACATGCAGTCAATTGCTGACATGTGTTTCGCCTACCATTCTTGGTTTTGTTGACCTTCCTGCTGAAAATAAACAATTTCCTGGAAATGACATTGTGAGCTGCCTATACAACACTACATTTCTTCGGTTGAAGTAAAGAAAAAAATTTCGTTATTGAGAGGTCCGAAATTCGTTACATAGAGGTAAATAAGCAGTATAACTTCTAAAATATCATGGGACAAGGTAAATATCATAGAGGATTTCGTTATATGGAGGTTCGTTATATAGAGGTTCGACTGTATATATATATATATATATATATATATATATATATATATATATATATATATATACAGCTAAGTCATAAACTATGCTTCATGGAACTAAACTAGGAATTGCTTTGTTCCTCCGTAAACTAGGAATTGCTTTAGGAATAATAGCTTAGTTTTTTTATTTTTATAATATTTATATAACGTATGGTGACAGCTGTTCACGGCTGGGCTTTGAATTGAATAAAATACATAACTTTTCATTAGATTTAAGACGGAACAATATGCCTGTATTTGTGTTTCTTTATCATTTTCCTTATGCTGAATAAATCACATGGTGCAGTTTGAATCTAGTGCAATTCCTCTAGAGAATTGAACTCACCACTAGAACCGACGTTCACTCACACGATATGATATTCCAATGTATTTAAATAATAGGTCTTATAATAGGTTAATGGTGTCATGTGGAGTGCACAGTTCAGGTCTTTACGTCACTCTTCGGACCGGCAATGCACAGATCTGACTCAGCCTTATCAATAATAATTGTTATCCGCTTCCTGATATTCCGTGTAGCATGAAATGTCTCTTGGTAAATGAGTTTCTATTTTGTATGAATGCAACGTCATGGCTGGAGTCTATCAGAGTCCAATCCAAGATAATAATGGCGTTTTCGAATTTTTACTGCAATTATATAAAGATGTACTGAGTTATTTGGAGCTTAGTTAATGAGAACAATACACAACGGTGAATATTAAATTAGTTCATTCAAAATCTCACTACACACTAGTTTATTATTACAGACTAGTTTCGATATCGATGTCGCCTTCATCAGTGATTGGGTACTACTTCACTGATGAAGACGATATAGCCGTCGAAACTAATCTGTATGTAATAAACTAGAATGTAGTGAGGTTTTGAGTGCACTATTTTAACATTTACCGTTGTTATACAAAACATTTAGGCAATATGTTTAAATATTAGAATAATATAATTGTTAGTTATATATATTTTTTCAAATGTGGATGGTAATAAAAGAGCGATGATCGTGTATCACAAGTTGGACGCTTCAAAATATCATTGATGTGGGTTTATTACACCTGTTTATGATCACCCTCATGCGGGCTATGGTACATTTCAGCGTGGTTCCAGCTTAGTCGCATTGAACTGGTTTCTTGTATCAGTTACTAGGGTAGTACTCGTGACCTGTTTTCGTCACTGATTTCTAGTTTGTATTCCTTTCAATGCTCACCTACTTGGTTAAGTCTCGTGATTTTACCAGGGCTTTCATAGTAATCGATTGATTCAAGGTGGCTCAGTGACGTCGATGATTACAAAGGTGTGTTGGAAAACCCCTTACAGCAAGCATGTGGTCTCCAAAATCCCAATAACGACAAGATAGCATTAACAATATAATAGTATTGCGATAGTCTATACAATATGTCTTGATTATTCGAATTAAGGAGATCTATGTACCTGGGATAATAGAAAGTACTAGAGGCGGATCCAGAGCGAGACCGTCTCTAGGGAAAAATTAAACAAAATTATATAAACCATCGGAAAGTTTGACGCTATTCAAACACACCAAATAAGTAGCCGTACTACCTTAACCAGACTAGGAAATTATTTTAAACTTTTTTTCTAATTACTTTTGAAATTCACTCATGAAAAGTTCACTCATAAACCTTGATATGCAATTTCTCATCTCCGTACTATCTATTTTTTGAAATAATCTTTAGTAAATTGAAAGTAATTTTACGCCCTGCAAATCTTAGAAAGTTTTGAAAATGTATTCGCTTTCTGTGGTTCTGCAATCATCAGGCATCAACGTTCTTTTAAAATTTTTAGAGTTTCCAATTTAAGTATACTTGGAAACAACGTTTGTCATTAAACGAAAACAAAACTTAGCAACTTCTTAGTTCAACGTCTTTTCATCTATCTACTAATTCTAAGTTATTCAATTCCTACTATTATTTCACATTCACTATATATAACATAATTGTATATCTCGCTCAAATTTACAATTGTTAATAAAATACGTTTTATTCATCCGCTACAAGTTTAAATACGTTTTTTTAAACGTGTAGTGGATGGCAATTGATGTTAATACAGTATTTTTAAATATTAATTCATTAATTAATTTTTATAATTATTTTCGCTTTTTATTTTTCCACTCAATGGAGTAATTCTGTCACATGCTTATGCATATTTATATTATTTGTAATAATTTATTAAATAGTAACTAAATTAAATTTTTATTTTTGTTGACGTAAGTAATATTTGAGTTTAATGTTATATATATATATATATATATATATATATATATATATATATATATATATAGTATATATACTGTGTGTGTTTGTGTGTGTGTGTGTGTGTGTGTGTGTGTGTGTATGTGTGTGTGTGTGTGTGTGTGTGTGTGTGTGTGTGTGTGTGTGTGTGTGTGTGTGTGTGTGTGTGTGTGTGTGTGTGTGTGTGTGTGTGTGTGTGTGTGTGTGTGTGTGAGTTTGTATGGGCCGACAAGCGAGGTCCTGACACACTCCCTGTACCGCCTAGAGCGATCCTCGCACACACCGAGGTCTTCCCCGTTTTCGGTCCTCGCTATACACTTGCTGTCACGTATGAAAGTGTGTTTTAGTTCTCGAGTGCATCCAATAGATGGATCTGCAATCGCTGACAGACTTTATACACTTTAGCACACTTTTCAAGGCCATGCTTTATTTAGAGCCAGGACAGACGTTAGGTCTTGCACAGTTCGAATGAGAGTCTGATTTATATTTCTTGACACAACAATAAAATAACTTTCCTTGTTTTTAACTCGATTTATATTCAAGGTTAACATTCTATAAATATGCTACTTTGTTAGTTTTAAATGAAAATGTTGTTAAATGTGAATATAGCCTATATTTTTTATAAGTGCACAGATAATTTTTCATAAGAAACAGATTCGTATTATCTGAGAAAAATGTTTTATTAATCTAATTTTGAATTTTTATTTAATGTTGAACATTGTTTGACTATTCATGTTAAGTGTAGATCGACTGACGAGGGCAACATGGTTATCGAAAATGTGTTTTGATTAAGGATAAATTTTTTGTTGTTGTTGTGACATATTGTTTTAATGATTGTAGTGTTTACTTCTTTAATTTACTTATTTCTTATACACTTTCGTGAAAAATTGCTTATACAAATATTTATAATCTACTTCTTTGCACATCACAGTTTTTTTCAAATACTAAATTGAAAACAACAAATTGGAATCAACAAATATAAATTGAAAAATTAAGATGGCTCTATGTATAGCCTAATTAGCACAAAAATTGAGTAAAACGTTTCCCTTCTACTTATAACTTGTAAGATATCTGACGAAAATTTTTAAGATTGTAGTAGAAAATCGAATTACTTTTAGTTTTGATGTGAATAACTTTATTTAATTACTAATATATAGACTACGTATAGGCTAAATTTTAGACAAAACATGTAGAGAATTTAGTTTTGAATAGATAAATAGGTCAATATTAGACACCTAACAGCTTAAAATAATTATTTGTAGTTAAATCAGAACATTCGAAGAATAAAAAAATTCTGTTATACATTTTTATTATTAAAAAAACGTCTGTCAACTAGACATATATGCTTTAAAATTAACATCTACTGTTTATTATTTAGATTTGAAAAACTTAAAATACTAACAACATGACAAAGCTGATTAGTTAACTCCTTAAAAAACCGAACTATTTAATAATCATGTTCTTTACACTATTTACTACTGATAACAGTAAACAAATTACAGTAATACTATATTGATTTTCACGTAGCCTACCTGCTACCTTGTTTTCATTTACTCATGCCATCTTTTTCAAGAGCAAAGTAAATTACTTCCTATGGATATAGACTACATATATGAACAATAATTTATGTAGGTTTTTTATATTATTAATCTGTAAGTGACCATAAAGTAATGTAACAATATTATTATGTAAGACTTATCATTAATATGTAAATATTTTAACACAATACTGTAAATATATTGAGTATGTTTTATAACATCAAGTTATGTAATTGTGGTTGTTAGATAATTAATTGTTAATAATGAACAGAAATAATATTTTTTAAATTGAAATAATATTTGCTAAATGAAAACTTTCACCTTATCAATGCCTGTATGTATTTATTATTAGATTTTATGATGCACTTTGCAGTAACACAGATTATTTCATTTCTATGAATAAAAGTTCTTTGCATACTTCATTTAAAAGCGGCAATGTTTCCACCACTATTTTACTTTTAAAAAACTATGAATTGAGTAAGTTAATCGAAACAAAACGGTAAATTATAACTTTTCGTTATATTGAGTTGGAACGCCTCTAAATACTACAAAAAAGATGTAAATAAAAATCAATAGCATCATTATTCTTGTCGTTTAATTATACGAGCACTATGTAATTTTTTATAACTTTTTTAAACTCTAATATTTTTTATACCAAACAAGAAAAAAGTACCGTTATTTTTAGGTTTTCAATCATCGCCTTAACTTTAAACATTGATTAATGAAATACCATTTGCTTAATCGAATTCGTAATTTAAGTCAACATAACTGGATAAATTTTATGAATGATTTATGAATTTCAGAGTTTCATCTTCACATTATGTGTTATTTGTTTACATAAACAAGTTTCCTCATCTCGGAGTGGTCGGAAAATTTTGTATTTGGTCGCGCTGTAGGCTAATCCTTATTACATTGACATTTACGATACGTGATTATAAAAAACATTAGTAATTCGGTTTTTTTACAAAAACATTATTACTTGTTATAGTGGTTAATGTGTGGGCCTGTAGCCGATTACAGTGGAGGGAAAGCGTACAATCCACTTTATCCTACAATATAGAAAGTATAAAGTTATAAAAAAATTTATTGCTTGGTAAACCTAAACTAAACATATAAAGATAGAACAAATTAATTGATTAAAAACATTTCTTTAAATTTATTATGTTAATATAACATTTATAGTCTATAAAGAATGTAGTTTAAAAAAAATAATCAAGCCTTTACCTTGATGTGTGAGTCTGATCGCAATTATACACAACACAGATGAACTATCCACATAGCAAAGACACCGTCACTTATAACTAAATCAACTAACTTCTCACGCAACAGAACACTGTCAAAATATAGTTTATAATTAACCCGGTTTAATGTCACGGCGTGTCATCGTCGTTTATAATTGTTAAATCTATATTAAAAATTGAAGCGCTAGGTATGGAATCGGAAACGTCAACTTTTTTGCCGGGTGTACTAGTACAAAAGTACTAGTACGAAAGTACTTGTACTTTCGCGGCAACACTTTGAAACTTTACTCAGAGCAGGGTAAAACCCAGAATAAATTCGGCCCGTCCTTAATCCTTTGCCTTTGTGTGAGTGAGCCGACCTATGCTAAAAATATGTAATTGTAAATATGACTAGCCAAGTATAGTTTGTGAAATATGTATTGTGACCCTTTGCAGGGTTTGGCACTTGGCGAAGACAAAGCAACCCAGGTAAAGTTTAGAACCAGTGGCCAACATCTGTTGCTGTTGAAAAACCAAAAATAGTACTGTTGCGGTAAATGTAAGCCGGAAACTAAGATGGAAATTGTTTTAAGATGTCTGGAAATTCAAAAATATTTGCTCAAATTTATACAAATATATACTAATATTACGATAACTTTCTTGTCTAAATCATGGTAACTTTGGAAAAAAGTACTCTTAATTACTAGCTTTCAGAAAATTGTTATAGATATATAAGATTCACAAAATATTGGGTAGATAGTTCTCTTCACCCAGATTGAGTGTATATGTGCTTCAGGTATGCTATAATTCTCCTTAATTCTTAGTACCATGGGTATCCTTAGTCACACGCAATTCCACCTACCCTTATTTGCACGTTTTCATACAAGCGACGCCTATTTACTATCCCGATATAGATTCCGTCTACCTCAGGTATTTAACTGCACACGTTAATTCCATGATCATACATCTGCAAAGGGACTGTACCTTAATCCATCTTATACTGCAATTTATTTTCAACTGTCATTATTACCTATTAAAACACATAATTTTTAAGTATAGCCTATTCTGTTTATACCAAAACAAAACAAATGAAAACTCTTCCCGAGTTTATAGAAAATAATTTTTTCCATGCTACAACACTGTATAAATTTCCCAACTATATAAGACTCTTTCCTAATGGAAAATACTCCATATTTCTTATCAGATAATTACTATCAGCCCTGATATCGATAGAAGCTGCAGGCAATGGTAAAGAAGACAACCGCAGCAAAAACAACAGAGCTTCTTCTACCCTGACTGACTGACTTATTCAATTTTTTTTTTTATTTAAAAGAGAAATGTACTCATATATATATATATATATATATATATATATATATATATATATGTGTGTGTGTGTGTGTTTGTGTGTGTGTGTGTGTGTGTGTGTGTGTGTGTGTGTGTGTGTGTGTGTGTGTAGCTTTGCAGCACTGTTTTCTTGTATTCACTTATCACTTTCACTAAATGATGTTGTGAAACATTATTTTAATAGTAGTTGTTATCTCCTAAAGTTCTAAATGTGTTTCATATTGCTAAAATGTGTGCGGTACAGTAACGGCCTAGCGAGGACTCAACATTTTCTTAACATGCAACCGAGGTCTAGGTAGTTCATTATCCGTACACAAAATAGTTCTTCAAATGATGCTGTTAAACATTATTTTAATAGTAGTTGTTTCCTCTTAAATTTTTTTAATGTGTTTCTAATTGCTAAAATGTGTGCGGTACAGCAACGGCCTAGCGAGGAATCCAATTGGAGAGGGGCCCAATTCAACCCCGATTCTTTGAGGTTTGACGTAGTCCGCCTAGGGATAATTTGAACGTGGGCCCAGTTAGACCGTGTCCATTTTCGTGAGTTTAAAAACAATGTTTTGTAATTATATCTTTTATAGTTCAAAAGATACAAAGATTCCCCACGATGTTCCCTTTTTTGCGAAAAATATGTAATTGTAAATAAGACTAGCCAAGTAAAGCATGTGAAATATGTATTGAGAGCCTTTGCAGGATTTCCCAAACAAACGGTTTGCACTTGGCGAAGACAAAGCAACCCAGGCACAGTGTAGAAGCAGTGGCCAACATCTGTTTCTTTTGTAAACCAAAAATAGTACAGGATCTAAATAAGGTTGACCACACACTGAAAGCCTAACGGTGAAATTAACCGTGAAGATGTCGACAATCTTTTGAAAAAGAGCGAACCACGATTTGACGGAAGATTACAGACGGAAGTACAGTATAGCTGTAATCGATGTTAAAATTTTAGATGTGGAACGTAGCTATCCCCTTTCCATGTACAGTTGGTTTCAGCATTCGCGGATTCTTTAGTTGCGGTAAATTCGGGGAACGTATCCCCAGTGAGTAACAAAGGATCACTGTGTATCAGTGCATTATAATATTTTGGTACTTAAAATCGTTCCTTAAACTAAAATAGAATTTTGGTTATCAATGTAAGTTGCTTTTTCACGACGCCCTGGATACATTCGGTACGACAATTTATGTTGAATATGCGGTTCAATCTGATTATAATGAAATATAGGCCCTATTCAAAATGTTTGAGTCGTGAAACTTGAACAGCTCGCTCGTCGAAATCCTCTAGTTACTAAACTACTACGATGGTTTATTCATAAAACTGTAACTAAACGAAATGTTATTGATTTAGTGTAGCCTAACCTAAAGACATTAAACTCACAATCTAAAACTCTAACTTGAATGATTAGCAGTGACTTAACATTTTAAAAATAAATAGCTCAATAATGTGTAATATCTAGTTTAATGCTTATAATAATGTACAGTAACTTATGAGTAACATATATCTAGGTTTATCAAACAGAACATTAAAAAAAATAATAAAATTCACATTTGACACAAAATTACATTTATAGTGGTAATCATCTATTTTGCAATTTTAATATGTTTAACACAAGGTGTCTTATAATCAAGCTGATAATTAATTAATTTTGATCATTAACTTTAAAAGCCTAAAATAATTCATATAGCTTTTTAAATAGTTTTAAATAGTTTTCACAATATTTTTTAATTTACCTAATTATTATTAGAATCAATTTAATTTTTCTACATGCCTATAAAATAAAATAATTTTAATCTGTACAAAATAAAAACGATTTGATATAATCCATTAAGCGGTATTTGATTCAGATCTTAAACAAACTTCTAATGAAATTTGAACTTTAGATGCATAATGAGTAATGGTAGTTAAACTTTAAGCTATTGCAGGAGACGTATTGCTTTTAATGTGAACAATATGCAATACATGTAATAATCAAACTACATACAGCAATAGGTCTATTACTTTCAACATAAAACTTATTTTTGTTGACCTTATAAACTCTGAAATAAGAGTTTAATATTTCAGGATTGAAATATTGAGTATATTCAGGATTCCATCGTTATAAAACTTGTACTAGCAAAGTTTACAAGTAGTCTATATAATATATTCTAGACTATATAAAAGTAAAGAAATACTAAAATATATGTTTCCAAAATAGGAGCTCAACAATGAAAAATTTGTTTTGTAATCTAGTGTAGTGTCGACACAGCCATTAATAAAAACATCAGCATTGTGATAGACGTTAAAATTAAATAATTGGAATTTAGAATAGTAGGTTTAAGTTATGTAAAGAGAAACAATGCCTTGAATATATTTGTTCAAATAATTTATGATGTACAAGAGAGGGAGGTTTCTTGTACATGACAAAGGCAGAGAATCCAGGTAAAGATAACAGTAAGGTTGAACATGGGTTTTTCCGTAAGCCAAAAATATTTTTAGTAGGAGTTGAGACAAGAACAGGTTAGTTTGAAAGAGTTATTTGTGAAAATGTGCCTTCCAGGTCCGTGTCTAACAAGTGAACTAACCATTAGGGTGAATATAAAGTGAATTGTTTAGTGAACAGTGCGTTTCCTAAACCACTTTGATTAAATAACTACCTTGTTCTCAAAGTGCTATTATATTATAGGGTTTTAATGAACAGTACTAGGGACGACGTGTATGACATCGAAAGAATATAGGTAACAGTAACTTATCTATATAAGAAAAATGCTCTTGTAATATGCGGATATATCCCCGGAAATAGTATAGATACATAGAACGGATTGTTATTGTATGAAAAAAGACATTTGTATTTGTAACCGGTAATTGTCATTTCGTCAGGACCCATTGGTATAAATGTATAAACCTCCATATTCGGCATTAAAAGTACAAGATTTCGCTACAAGATATCAGCATTTAAAAATCCTATTTCAACAAAAGCTCTTAAATCCTAAATCAATTTCACATACTAACCGTTGTCTAATTTATTAATACACGGCAATCGTTAACAAAGTACTGTAATTTAGATTTAAACTAATATAAAATAAAGTTTGCGTGTTATGTTTTAAATAAATGCCAGTACAGTTATATAAGGAAAACAAAACACATATTAGAACCAATAAAGTATATAAAATAACCTGCAAATAATGCTGTGAAACATTATTTTAATATTAGTTGTAACGTCTTAAATTTTCTAAATGTGTTTCATATTTCTAAAATGTGTGCGGTACAGCAACGGCCTAGCGAGGACTCAACATTTTGTTAACATACAACCGAGGTCTAGGTAGTTCATTATCCGGTCAACAGAGGTCTTTATTTAAATTGTACAAACAGAAAGATTTTTAACCATTCTTATGAAATCGTACACAAAATAGTTCTTCAAATGATGCTGTGAAACATTATTTTAATAGTAGTTGTTATCTCTTAAATTTTTTAAATGTGTTTCATAATGTTAAAATGTGTACGGTACAACAACAGCCTAGCGAGGACTCGACATTTTCTTAACATACAACCGAGGTCCTAGGCAGTTCATTATCCGGTCAACAGAGGTCTTTATTCAAATTGTACAAACAGAAAGATTTATAATGCATTTTTTATTAAATCTGTTACATACTATAAAAAACTGCAAAATTATTTAAAACAATTTTTACGGGAGTAAAAGTAGCGCTTTAAACATATTTAAATTTAGTCCAGTTGTAAAGATTAATGTGTACTATTTACTACTATTTAAATTAACAGTAAAAACAAATAAAATACTTGAATTTATATTCCAACATTAATTAGGAATTTTTAAATTCAAAAAACCTAAGCCAAGATTCCCAATTTATTGAAACATGCTAATAGGCTAATATTAATTACAATATCTATTTTTTAATATTAAAAATTATATTGTATTATAATAAAATATTTTACAGTATATTTCTATCACGGATACGACTCCGTTAAATAAAATATGAAAACAATTTAAAAATCGTTATTATATAACTTTTATTAGGCTTAAAAATGTAAACATTTAAAGTGATCGAATACTTATGTATATTTTAAAATATTTGTATATTCAAGAGCATTTTATATAATTACATACAATCCAAACTCTAATTATCCTGTTAGTTTCGCCAAGAAAAATATAGGTTAATCCATTTAATAAAGTACCTTTCACATTACATGTGTTGTAAAACAGTCTTGTTTTAAAAACAAATTCTAGTTTTACTACCGAATTTTATTAATTCAAAAATAATTCATTAACATTACAATTATATAAAGATTTCATGAACACAAAAAATCTTTTACAAATTTATTAGAAAAAGACCTCAGTAGTCGATATCAAACATTTATTAGACCTCGCTTTGCTTTTATATAAATAGTGCAGCTGAGACCTCAGTAGTAGGTTCTAAAACGACAAGACCTCGCTTGCGTGCAGAAAAATCAACTTTTTAAAATTCATTTCCGAAATAAAAAAATTATACCATTCGATTCAGCATTTAAAATATAATACATTGCCATAATTTATTTTCGAAATATTTGAATTGTTTAGACTTATTGACTTGAGCCGAATTTATAACTATTCAGGTTAAAATAAAAAAATCGTAGTAGAAAAAATGCAGTAAAACGCCCAATAAAAGTAATAGTTGATAATTGTTGTATATGGGATTGCTTAGCAACAGCCATTATTTCGGCTTAAAAATTTTCACGTAAAGGTTCTTATTTGTATCAGCTAACAAAATTCATGCCTAGGTCTTGCATTAACTAAAAATGACATCTAAATGTACAGTAAATAAATAAAATCAGAACAGTTTAACAGTACACAGTGAATTTTAACAGTATGGTGCTTAGTGATGTTAAACAGTACAGAGTGAATTTCAACAGTAAGGTGGTCAGTGATGTTTAGCAGTACATAGTGAATTTTAACAGTATGGTGCTCAGTGATGTTTAACAGTATACAGTGAATTTTAACAGTATGGTGGACAGTGATGTTTAGCAGTACTAGTGAATTTTAACAGTAAGGTGGTCAGTGATGTTTAGCAGTACATAGTGAATTTTAACAGTAAGGTGGACAGTGATGTTTAGCAGTACATAGTGAATTTTAACAGTAAGGTGGACAGTGATGTTTAGCAGTACATAGTGAATTTTAACAGTAAGGTGGACAGTGATGTTTAGCAGTACATAGTGAATTTTAACAGTAAGTTAGTCAGTGATGTTTATCAGTACACAGTGAATTTTAACAGTATACCTTACATTTTACACCAGCAAAATTTGCAGATAAATAAACTGATTTTCCAACTCCAATAAAACATGAGATGCAAGACCTAGGCACGTTCCTAACAATATAACATGAAATCATAACTGTCTTCTTTACAGCAAAAATTGCGAGTGCATTTAAAATTGGAAGTAGCCTCGGAAACTTCTTACTCTGCTGCTCATTACAGATCACTCTTCTGGATTAAAGTGCGATTTTATTAATATATAAATTCCAGTTTACCAAAGCAAGCCAGCTAAATATTGTACGATTGAAGAACGAAATTTAAAAAATTACGTATACATTTACAAAATGAATCTGGAAGTGATTACGATTGACAAAATTTCGAGATATATAATGCCACTCCTATCCAATACTGCAAAAATTGTAAGTGTATTTAAAATTGGAAGTAGCCTCTGAAAATTCTTAATCTGCTACTCATTACAGATCACCCTTCTGATTTAAACTACGATACTATTAATATATAAATTACAGTTTACCAAAGCAAGCCAGCTAAATATTGTACGATTGAAGAACGAAATTTAAGATGTCACCTATACAACTATAAAGTGAATCTGGAAGTGATTATGATTGGCAAAATTTCAAGATAAATAATGCTACTTATTTTCCTATCCAATACAGCAAAAATTATGAGTGTTTTAAAAATTGGAAGTAGCCTCTGAAAATCGAACTCTGCTGCTCATTACAGATCACTCTTCTGATTTAAAGTGCGATTTTATTAATATATAAATTATACTTTACCAAAGCAAGCCAGCTAAATATTGTACGATTGAAGAACGAAATTTAAGAAATTACGTATACATTTACAAAATGAATCTGGAAGTGGTTATGATTGGCAAAATTTCGAGATATATAATGCGACTTATTCTCCTATCCAATACTGCAAAAATTGTAAGTGTATTTAAAATTGGAAGTAGCCTCTGAAAATTCTTAATCTGCTACTCATTACCGATCACCCTTCTGATTTAAACTACGATATTATTAATATATAAATTACAGTTTACCAAAGCAACCAGCTAAATATTGTACGATTGAAGAACGAAATTTAAGAAATTACGTATACATTTACAAAATGAATCTGGAAGTGGTTATGATTGGCAAAATTTCGAGATATATAATGCGACTTATTCTCCTATCCAATACTGCAAAAATTGTAAGTGTATTTAAAATTGGAAGTAGCCTCTGAAAATTCTTAATCTGCTACTCATTACCGATCACCCTTCTGATTTAAACTACGATATTATTAATATATAAATTACAGTTTACCAAAGCAAACCAGCTAAATATTGTACGATTGAAGAACGAAATTTAAGATGTCACCTATGCAACTATAAAGTGAATCTGGAAGTGATTATAATTGGCAAAATTTCAAGATAAATAATGCTACTTATTTTCCTATCCAATGCAGCAAAAATTATGAGTGTTTTAAAAATTGGAAGTAGCCTCTGAAAATCGAACTCTGCTGCTCATTACAGATCACTCTTCTGATTTAAAGTGCGATTTTATTAATATATAAATTACAGTTTACCAAAGCAAACCAGCTAAATATTGTACGATTGAAGAACGAAATTTAAGATGTCACCTATGCAACTATAAAGTGAATCTGGAAGTGATTATAATTGGCAAAATTTCAAGATAAATAATGCTACTTATTTTCCTATCCAATGCAGCAAAAATTATGAGTGTTTTAAAAATTGGAAGTAGCCTCTGAAAATCGAACTCTGCTGCTCATTACAGATCACTCTTCTGATTTAAAGTGCGATTTTATTAATATATAAATTACACTTTACCAAAGCAAGCCAGCTAAATATTGTACGATTGAAGAACGAAATTTAAGAAATCACGTATACAACTACAAAATGAATCTGGAAGTGATTATGATTAGCAAAATTCATAAATTCTAGTATACCTAAACAATGTAACTAGTTATTTTACATTTGGAGAGTAAAAATTCAAGACATCGTTACTTATATGAATCATAAAATTGTAGTTTACCAAAGCACAATATTTAAATTCAAATTCATCCAATTGAAAAATGTATTACTTTATTACTTATTAAAAATTTTCAATGAAAATGTGTTAATTTTAATTTTTATATAAATGGTATAAATAACAGCCATTTTGAAGAATATTTAGGACAAAAACTCCGTTAAAACCCTGTGTAGCGGTAGTCGGTACCTCTTCATTCTGGCGGAAAGCAAGGCTACGTATGAGTGAACCTAACCTGACAACGCACCATTTTTCCCCTTTCCTAAAGGAACATTGCCCTGTTCGTAGTACTGCCTTATTTCATCGGTCCTTGATTATCCCTCTTCCTACAAGGAAGTGTATTAGATATCTGAAGAAGATCTGCTCTCTACAGGGTCCATACAGAAGGGTGGGTGAGATTATGTACTTATTTTTTTATAACGGATCTGTTACAGCTGTTGCCACTTCCCCGCTTCAAATTCCAATTTCTTTTGGCATAGATTATGCCTCTTTTAGGTTTCTTCCGGTCATTGCTTCGTCGATGCCATCACGCCAACTTCTTCGTGGCCGTCGTCTCTTTCTTTTCTCAGGTTGAATCTACTCTATTACCTTTGGAGGCCACCTTCTGCCGTCGTCTTTACGTGTCCAAACCATTTTAGTTGCCTTCTTTCTATCTCCTCCCTTATACTTTTATCCATTTTCATTTCGTTACGTATTTGCCTATTTCTGACCCTTTCAAGTCTTGATTCACGTATCGTCGTCTTAAGTAGTCCATTTCCATCGTCATGAGTTTGTTATTGTTAGCATTCGTAACATCCCATACCTCTGAACTGTAGTGTTTAAAGTTAGTTTCACTGATCTGCCTTTGTTTAGTCGTCCCCTGATTTCATCCTCACTATCGCAATTCTTATTAAAAATCGCCCTCAGATATTTGGAGGTTGGTACCCTCTTGATTACAGTGTTTTCTAAGCTACAGTCCCAAATCTCGTCTTTGCCTACTATTAGATAATCAAATTTTAGAATGTTCGTTGTTGAGCCTGCTGCCTCATATTCCTCCGGTAGTTTTCTTATCATATGACTAATATCGTGTTTCATATGGTTATTTAAAATATTATATGTAAATGGAATTTTCCATCAAATCGTAAGTAATACACAAATGTTCTATTAACACTTCTTCCTGCGGAGAATGTATTAGTGGATAAGCCACTCAGGGCATCCATGCCCTCTTTAGATGAAACCACGACTGTTCTAATGACCGGGCCAAGTATGTTATATGCCGGCACAATAAGAGCAGAAAACGAATGCTACCCGTATCGTTGGCATTATTCCAGCTGAAATAACCTAAACTTGTAATTAACACAAGCACTGTATGTATACAGTCATGCTTCACTACGGCTATACTAAGCCATGGCTAAATGTGTTATTGACCACCAGTTTATGTAGACATATATTTTGAATGTGAATAGACAGCTAATTCCACGTTATTTGAACTGTTTGGTAGTTTTTATTTCTTGTATTATCACCGGCCATTGAATTATTTTGAATGTATCTTTCTTGCATCCAATTTGTACGCATCATTTCTCAGATTTATCCGGAATAAGTTCTCAGAATAAGTTCGTTACGACTTTTTCGGGAAGGTTTGTTTCCAAGATACCACTTTCTTATTACGGTATATTTAACAATACTTTGCGGTATTTTACAAGTACTGATCTACCGGAATATCTTCGTACTACAAGCACTGGCTAGTTCTGAAATAGCTTGCCCCAAAGTTCTCAGTAGGTCTAACTATTTATGTATGGGTCAATCCACATACATAGAGAGCCAGAGATATTATATCGCTACTTTGTTTCAAATATTATTATTTTTATTATTTATTCGAACATATTTATTTCTTTATAGCATTCAATCGTTTTTGCCATTATTATATTAGTTAGATTTTTTCTGTAATACAAGTAATATAAACAAAAATTCCTATTTGATAAGGTCAATTCCTACTTAGATAACCAGCGAAAAATGTTACTTTATTTATCTTTTTATAAATAAAGTAACAACCTATAAGTTAAAACAGCTGCTTTAATCTTCGTTAGAATAACCAATGTTTTCGTACATTAGAATAATCTATATGTTCATTTAAAAATAAATAAACCTATATATCAGATGGTTTTATTTTTTTTCTACCACATAACCTATAACATAAAATCAGCTTTCTTAGCTAATCATGTTATCACTTATATTACGCCAAATAGAATGGATTACCTATATCATCAACCTTACCCCTTTTAAGAAACGATTTTATCCCATGTAAAACTAAAAATAATTTATTATTAAATATATTTAATGGATTATTTTTTCAAAAAAGTTATCACCATAAATTATCAAATAAAGTATCATAAACTTTGCGTTAAAACAGCTGTTCTACCACATAACCTATAACATAAAATCAGCTGTTTTTTTTATATCATATGATATCAGTTATTTCAAGTCTTATATTGCAATCCTTGTCCCAGCTAATATATTAGTAAGCTTTATATATACAAGGAGACACATAGTCAATTAGTAAGCTTTGAATATACAGGGGAACAGCTAATCTATTAGTAACTTTTGAATATACAAGTGAGACAGACAATTTATTAGTAGGCTTTGAATTTGCAAAGGGACTGCTAATCTATTAGTAACTTTTGAATGTACAAATGAGGCAGCCAATATGTTAGTAGGGTTTGAATATGCAAAGGGGGCAGCTAATCTATTAGTAACTTTTGTATATACAAGGGAGGTACCCATTATTAGTAGGCTTTAAATATAGAAGGCATCACGTAACCTGTTAGTAGGCTTTGAATACGCAAAGGATTTGAATCTATTAGTAACTTTTTAATATACAAGAAAGGTGGCCATTATTAGTAGGCTTTGAATATAGAAGGTATCGCCTAATCTGTTAGGAGGCTTTGAATACGCAAAGGATTTGAATCTATTAGTAACTTTTGAATATACAAGAAAGGTGGCCATTATTAGTAGGCTTTGAATATAGAAGGTATCGCCTAATCTGTTAGGAGGCTTTGAATACGCAATGGGGGCAGCTAATCTATTAGTAACTTTTGAATATACAAGGGAGGTGGCCGTTATTAGTAGGTTTTGAATATAGAAGGTATCACTAATCTGTTAGGAGGCTTTGAATACGCAAAGGGGGGCAGGTTATTTATTATAATAATCCACAGTAACTTATAAGTAACATATATCTAGATTTAACAGACTGAATATTTAAAAAATAATAAAACTCGCATTTGACTCAAAATTACATTTACAGTGGTAATCATGTATTTTAGTATTAATATGTTTAACACGGTTATTGATTATTAATAGGTTTCTTATACTCAAGCGGATAAATATTTTTGATCATTAATTTTAACAGCCTAAAATAATTCATATAGCATTTTTAATAGTTTTTTACAGTATTTTCTAATTCATCTAATTAGTAGCATCAAATAAATTTTCTTCCTTCTTTATAAAATAAAAGAAATTTATTCTGTACAAAATAAAAATCATTTTATATAATCGATTAAGTGGTATTTGGTTCAACTCTTAACCAAATTTCTAATGAAATTTGAAATTTAGATGCATAATGAGAACTGGTAGTTAAACTTTACGCTATGCGGGAGAAATATTGTTTTATTATGAAGAATATGCAATACATGTATTAATCAAACTAAATACTGCAATAAGTCTATGACTTTCAACAATAAAACTTATTTTTGTTGATTTTATAAACTCTGAAATAAGAGCTTAATATTCCAGAATTGAAATATTGAGTATTCAGGATTCCATCGCTATAAAACTTGTACTAGCAAAGTTTACAAGTAGTCTATATAATTTATTTAAGACTATATGAAAGTAAAGAAATACTAAAATACATGTTTCAAATTTGGAGCTCTAAATGAAATATTTGTTTTGTAATCTAGTGAAGTGTCGACCATAGCCATTCAAAAAAAACATCCGCATAGTGATAGACGTTAAAATTACATAATTGGAATTTAGAATAGTAGGTTTAAGTTATAAAGAGAAATAAGGCCTTGAATATATTTGCTTAACTAATTTTTGATGTATAAGACAGGGTGGTTTCTTGTACTTGACAAGAGAGAGAGAATCCAGGTAAAGATTACAGTAGGGTTGAACATCTGTCTTTCCGTTAGCCAAAAATATCTTTAGTAGGGGTTGAGAATGTTAACAAGAACAGGTTAGTTGGAAAGAGTTAGTTGTGAAAATGTGCCGTGTCTAACAAGTGAACTAACAATTCGTGTTAATATAAAGTAAATTTTTTAGTGAACAGTGAGTTTCCAAAACCACCTTGATTAAATAACCACCTTGTTCATAAAGTGCTATAATATTATAGGGTTGTAATGAATAATACTAGGACGACTTGTATGAAATCAAAAGAAAATAGGTAACAGTAGCCTATGTTTATAAGAAAAATGATCTTGTAATATGCGGATATATCCCAGGAAATTGTTTAGACCCCTAGAACGGATTGTTATTTTGTGAAAAAAGTCATCTGTAACTGTAACCGGTTTTTGTCATTTCGTCAGGACCCATTGGTATACATGTATAAACCTCCATATTCGGCATTAAAAGTACAAGATATCGCGAGCATTTAGGAATCCTGTTTTCAACATTAACTCTTAATTCCTAGATCAACTGAACAAACTAACCGTGGTCTAATTTTTTAGTTAACAACAATCGACAAAATATTGTAATTTATATTAAACAAATATAAAACAAATTTTGCTTGTTAATATGTTTTAAATAAATGCCATTACAATTATATTACCAGAACATAATACATACTAGAGCTAATGGAGTATATAACATAGCTCTGAAAATGATGCTGTGAGACATTATTTTAATATTAATTGTAACGTCTTAAATTTTTTAAATGTGTTTCATATACCTGAAATTGGTGCGGTACAGTAACGGCCTAGCGAGGAATCGACATTTTCTAAACATACGACCGAGGTCTTAGGCGGTTCATTATCCGGTCAACAGAGGTTTTATTTAAATTGTACAAACATTAGAATTTATAGATTTTTTTATTAAATCTGTTATATACCATAAAAAACTGCAAAATATTTCAAACATTTTTTACTGGATTAAAAATAGCGCTTTAATCATTCTAAAATTTTACATCTAGAGCAAAATCATACATCTAGTTGTAAAATTTAATGTATAGGCCTACTATTTTACAATTTCAAAATACTGGAAAATTAAATTATCAGTAAAAACAAATAGAATACTTGAATTTATATTCCAATAATAATTACGAATTTTAAAAGTGAAAAAACTTTAGCCAAGATTCATAATTTATTGAAACCCGACTTATAGGCAAAAATAATTACAATATCTATTTTTTTTTTAAATTTTGTATTGTATTATAATAACACATTTCACAGTATATAGTGGAGCTGAGACCCCAGTAGTAGGTTCTAAAACAGCAAGACCTCGCTAGCGTGCAAAAAAATCAAATTTTTAAAATTCATTTCCGAAATAAAAAACTTATACCATTTGATTCAGAATTTAAAACATAACACATCACCATAATTTATTGTCGAACTATTCAATTTTTTTGGGTATAATTAGGTGAGACCTTATTAGTCGGTTTCGGAAAATTATGGAGTCCTCGGTTAGCCGGATAGTCTTTAACTCCGGCACACCGAGGTCCTCATACAAACCTGTGTGTGTGTGTGTGTGTGTGTGTGTGTGTGTGTGTGTGAGTGTGTGTGTGTGTGTGTGTGTGTATTGCTGGTTTTTGATGGTCCGTTGTCCATTTCCTGACTTTAGTTCGATAATTTCCTCAGCTAAAATACTCTCTTTATTAATTTCAGGCAGGCAATAGAGTCTAACCAATAATGGATTACAAATTTTTAACTTAAACTTAAAACAGTCATTGTTAGAAATAACTAATTTGGAACTTATTAAAATTTCTCTGTTAGTATAATACACACTTTATTGGTCTTTGTTGTAGTGTTTCATATGGCACATCCTTAGGAAGTCATTTCTCCAGCAATTTTGTTCAAGTCCTACTAGTTTTTATTCAGTATTACCAATGTAGTATGACCTCTATCAGGTTTAACACAATAACAATCTTTCTCTTGTAAACTTTAGATAATTTTAGCCTCTGTATTCGACTTAAATTTTCCATTTCCATGCTTTTCCAACATAGTTTTTTTTTGAACGTTTTCGATAAAATGTACCACTCCCAATATGAGCTACAATATCTCCAATCCTGTGTTAATTTTAATTATGGAGTGAATATTTGGAACCCTTACTTAGAGGGATAACTTCATCAGACTTCAAGGAACATTATGACGAATTATCTGTTACTGAAAGCAAATCCTTATTACTTGCTTTAACATTAGTAAGAGGCAAGAATTTTCTATCAATAACTCCGTTTCCAATTGTGCTTTTTAAAGTCCCTAATACCTTAAGGCTATTACAGAAATCGTCGCATTCTTTTATTTTACTGAGTTCGGATGATTCTAAATGAACTTATAATCTCAATTGAATTTCACTAGGTTTATTATACAGACATTTAATTTTTAGCAATAACATTTTTTCTTTTTTAATTCTAAAAACTTCAATACGAGAATTTTATTTCAATATTAATCCCAGTAAGAAAATTAAAGGAAAATTTATGTTCTATACATTGAAAAAAATAATAGCTGGTGTAATTATAGTTGGCTTATATAATTTTCTGGTAAAACTAATAAAACAAAAGCAATTAAGAGCGCAGTAGTGTAATTATAATTAATAAACAACTAAAAGCTATAAAATGAATACACAACCTTTATGTACATTTCACCAACACGCTTAGCCATGTTAATACAGTTTTTTTAAAATAATAATTCGTTAATTAAATTTAATAAGGATTTAATTTTAATTTTATAAGAGAGAAAAAGATTTACACAAAAAGGGCAAGGTATGCCATGTAGTTTTCCGTTCCGTTTGGGCTAAAAGTGACATTAACACATGATTTCCTAAATCAGCTGGTTTTATAATATAGATTATGTGGTAGAACAGCCGTTTTAATGCATAAGTTGTGTTAATGTTTTAAATTTATTGTAACTACTGTATTTAATAACAACTAAATAAAATTCTCTAGCTAGGAATTGACCTCAAAACATTTGTATTTATGTTACACTTTTATAAACGTGTATTGGATGGCACTTGATGTAAATCCAGTTTTCCTCAAAAGTTAATTAATAATTAACTTTCTCTTTTGTCGCCTAATATTGTTATGTATATACATATGTATATGATGGGCAGAGTACTTTGGTGATCTGTACAACGCGGGAGTTCAGACGATAGACACGGACAAAAATACCTTGAGCCGAATAGAATTGACAAATGAGGATGACATTGAACCACCGGACAAGGATGACTTCGTGAAAAGCTGAAAAGCATCAGAGCACCTGGTGAAGACTCACTTGTAGCCGAATTTTTTAAAAATTGTGGAGAAATTGTACACTCACAATTATATTCCCTGATCCTAGACTTATGGGAAAGCGAACGCATGCCTAGAAAATGGAGAACTAGTCTCATATGTCCTGTTTTTAAAAAGGGTGACAAATTGGAATGCAGTAATTATCGTGGAATATCTCTGCTCACGGTAGCATACAAAATATTCTCAAACATAATACTGAACAAGCTTAACGTCTTTCTTGAAAACATCATAACAGATTATCAGTGCGGATTCCGACAGAGAGGAGGAACTACCGATCACATATTTGTTTTAAAACAGTTACTCGAGAGGTGTTGGGAATATAAAATTGACCTTCATCTTCTTTTTATTGACTATCGGCAGGCTTTTGACCGTGTCAACAGAATAAAATTGCTCGAAATCCTAAAGGAGTTCAACGTACCAAACACGTTGATCAGACTGATCAACATGACATTGTGTGATAGTAACGGCAAAGTTGTCATAGGCGGCGGTATGAGTCCCGAATTCCCTATTCTGACTGGCGTGAGACAAGGCGATGCCCTGTCTGCTACCCTCTTCAATCTCGCCGTACATGGCGTTTTGAGGAGGATTAACGTTTCAGGGAATATCAAGCATTCATGCAGTCAAATATGTGCATATGCTGATGATATATGCTTGGTTGCCACGAATATTCCATCGTTCAAAGAAACTTTTAATATAATCAATAATGAAAGCAAAAAAATAGGTCTCTGCATAAATGAGGGAAAAACTAAATATATGAGTACAAGCAGAGGGCCTAGTAGTACGACTATAGATATCGATGAATATTCATTTGAAAAAGTAAAATGTTTTACATATTTGGGCTAAAAAGTAAATGATGAAAATAAAACAATAAATGAAGTCCAGAAAAGAATAATGCCAGATAATAGAGCATACTTCGCAAATATAAAGCTTTTTAAAAGTAGGCTATTGTCTCAAACCACTAAGGTACGACTCTATAAACCCAAATTCGGCCAGTCCTAACGTATGGAGCGGAGACGTGGACTTTAACCGCCGCGATGAAAAATCAGTTGTCATTGTTTGAGCGTAAGCTTTTAAGAAAAATGTATGGTCCGGTCCACGATGTACAGACCAATGTGTCGAAGCTTCGATCTAATGCCGAGTTGTATTCCTTATACAAAGATGCAAATGCGGTCCATTTTATTAAAACGCGACGTCTAGAATGGTTGGGTCACGTCATAAGAATGCCCACCAATGGAATGCCGAACAAACTTTGCACTATGATTGGCAAAAGAAGAGTTGGCCGACCAAGAAAACGATGGCTACAGGACCTTGAGGAAGATTTAAGAGTACTCGGCATTACAGCATGAAAACAGAAGGCTAAGGATAGAAGTGCATGGCGGAACATTGTTAAGGAAGCCAAGGCTCACCCCGGGCTGTAGCGCTACGTAGTAGTAGTAGTAGTAGTAGTAGTAGTATATATATATATATATATATATATATATATATATATATATATATATGTGTGTGTGTGTGTGTGTGTGTGTGTGTGTGTGTATTAAGTATAACTAATTAATAAAAAGTGTTTAAAATAACATTTTTCTTTGTTGACCTAGGAAGGAATTTACTTTAATTTGTTTTATATATGACTTGTTTTTATATACTTCCTCATTTTAAATGCCATAATTTTTTCCCATAACCAAATTGCTACAAAAATCCTAATATACTCATCTTTATTTCCGTTAGGAATTTTAATACTCATTTCAATACTCTTCTGCCTTTCCCAGGTGGGATAAGAAGCGAGGTCTGCGGTACAAACATAAGTGATGGGGCGGAGTTTGGGAAATCGGTCAGTACAAAGTTTTGATAATGGAGTTATTCCAAAACGCGTCAACGAACAATAATGTATTGATATTAGGAAAAGTAGAAGAATATATTTAAATGTATATCTTGTAACCAAGCGCTATATAACTTCTAAAACCTATATAAACTGTTTTAACAGTGACAGTGACTTGGCGTCAAGGTCACTTCGTGTGCTTAGTTCATTTACTTCAAACCTTACAATTCTATCGTTAAAGTCACTTTGGTACATAAATTTAGACCGACGTAAAAGCCGTATGCGTTCGTTAAAGTCACTTTGCTGTATACATTTAGCTCGACGTCACTCCAATGTCTGTGCTATAAAAAAAGTAACTTTCGTTGTTTATTTAAACATAAAATATCCTTAATTTGACGTGTTTATACACAGTTTCAAGGTTTTATTATTTCGACTTTTTTAATACGAGTAGCCAACTTGGCGCCTATTTGTTTAAACTATTCAAAATGTTAATAAAACAATTAGAACCCTATTTTTGGTAATAAGAAATAAGCTGTACACCTATAGGGTATAAATATATCTCGTCTCCTTCCTAATCTGCGCACACCGCCGTCAGAGGATATAAAAAAACGAGGTTAATAAATTAAAGAAATACAATTTAGAATACCCCATCCCATTTAATAAATTATGACAAATAACCCTCCTCGGGACAGGACGGTGCGCGTATATACAATTCAATGTAAATAATTATAATAAAAAGAGATTTAAATAGTCTACCTGTTAGGGGTCGTTCTTAAGTCTATCGGTTACATCGGTCTGCTAACTGGTTCCCTCGGGAAGACGCGGAATGTGCTCCCTCGGTCACCAGGAAGTCGCCAATGAACTGTCGCCAATCTTCTAGTCTCGCTATCAGAATGCTACTTTTCCCACTTCGTTATATTAATTTAGAAAGTGATCGGTAAATACACGTTTACCACACTCAGCTGTTCATGACGACCGTTGGAACTACTTACTATTTTTCATTTACGGAGATCGAGGTTTGGCGGTAACATAAAAAAAAAGTTACCATATATGTTACAAAAAAAACCTAAACTAGTTATTTTAAATGCTGCGAAACATTCTTACGTGTTAAAATTATAAATATTTAAATATAAGTTTAATGTAACGACGCAAACAAAAATCTATTATGTGTGTTCCTTCGTTATAAAACATAACATTATTTGAATTATTAAAAAATATAGATAATTTACTTTATTGTAAATATTTTGCTTTAGTAATGGTAGTTTTACGCCATTAGTCACGCATGATTTTACGTTTTACTATTTCAACTTTTAATCTGAAAGACATTCCCATCTTAAATTTTAAGTTTACTTTACCTTTATCCGATTTACGTTTACGTAAACTTCCTCGTTTTCTCATCGCTACTACTTATTTAATTTATTTTTAAAATGTTTATTTGTTATTTCTACTTTTAGCGTAGAAACACTGTTTATCTCTTGAACATTATTCTTTTAAAAACTGATATCTTGATAATATTATCTTACGTGATTACTTTTATTATTCTCTCATTTTCATTTTAATTTATTTATGGAGACTATTTTTATTCCGTTATCATTTTTTTAACTTATGCTTCAATATACAATGTCAACGAAGTTTCTAAAATAGTCAGTTTTTGTGTTAATACTTCTATTTTATTTTATCCAATTTTCGTCTGATATTTCTAAGTTTTAGCCTGATTTGTTATTCTGTGATTATTTATTGATTAAATCAGGTCTTACCTTATTTACTAGTCCTAAAGATTATATTTTTGTGATGTAGTTTTTATTTTATATTATTATTTCTGCATTATATATCTGTCTGTAATTTTATTTTGACATTTGTATTAGTGCTACATTTATTTTACACTATATTTACCAAATATCTCTGATTTCTTTCTTATGTTTCAATTATTTCAAAAATGTAATTTATCCAGCATAAGTCATTGTTTTACATCGAGTTATAAGCTGTAAGGTTTGCTTACATCTGAGCTCAGCTCGGATCGATTATACTTTGAGTTCTACATATTTCGATATATAACGCATAGTTCTACATATAACGCATAGTTTTGGCCATTCATTATTTAAAATAATAATATAAACAAAATTAAATGAACTCAAATTATTCATCAAAATTGCAAGGCAGTTTTTGACCCTGTGTGTGTGTGTGTGTGTGTGTGTGTGTGTGTGTGTGTGTGTATGTATGTGTGTGTGTGTGTGTGTGTGTGTGTGTGTGTGTGTGTGTGTGTATATGTGTGTGTGTGTGTGTGTGTGTGTGTGTGTGTGTGTGTGTGTGTGTGTGTGTGTGTGTATGTGTGTGTGTATGTGTGTGTGTGTGTGTGTGTGTGTGTGTTTGTTTGTGTGTGTGTGTTGTAACGGAAAAAATTGGTTCCGTAACAATTGAATAGAAATTGAAAAATCTTAAATTTTTATAGAATAAGTTTATCTAGTTTTGCTAAGCCATGAAACTCAATTGCTAATTGAATAAGATAAAAACCGATTGTAATGTACACAAATGATGACTTTGCGAGTGCTTTGTGTGCTAGAACCAAAATCAAGTTCCAACAGAATATTAAATAAGCACGCTTAAAATCAAAACTGTGCATGTAAATCAAGTAGTGGGGGTAAGCAGCTAGTGAATTGGTTGCAGGTTTAGAAAAAAGGGACTCTCGTTTGAGCATTCGACCGAGAAGGTCACTGTTTAAATTAAATTGCAGAGAAAGTCATAATGGACTTTTAAATTTCATTAATCTGGCCGCGGAGTGCGCGATTTGGTCGTAAAATGTCTAACAATAACGACTAGCGCAAGCTAGTCATTCGATCATGGTAAAATCCCGGTTAGATTTCTTTTCTTGAAGAAGATGACGTCGCCTTGTGCCGCTGCCTGGAAGGAAAATCCTTCAGACGAGAACAACTGCCAGTCTGAAAGGAAGGATCTGGCCACCCAGGACATACAAGGGGGATCCAGGAAAGTGCGAGTCGGGCAAGTCATAATTTCTGTACAATTTTAAATATTATAAACCAGATTATTTGGAAAAATTTCTAAAGTCAAAAACGACAAATTAAAGGTTTAAATAACTAAGTCATGGCTTTATTTCTTGAAAAATAAATTAAAATATGAAGCTTATTAAATATATATAAAAGATTTATGTGAAATTTTAAATGATTGATAAATGTTAAAGTAATAACTGTTATAATTTGGAAAGATAAACTTATAAAAGCACAATCATTAAGATGTTTAGAAATTGATATGTTTTATTAATTAACGTAAAATCATGCATAACTTGTTTGATAATTTATAAAGGATTGTTGTGAATCCAAACTCAGTTTATCAGAAATTTAAGGTAAATTGTATTTGTCCAAAAAATTGGTAAACAATTCTTAAGTGTTAACAAGTAGTGTTAATAACAATTTTATTCTCTAGTAATTTCATATATAAATAAATAAATGTCAAGTAACTGCTGGTGCAAAGTCAGCCCATAAATGAAATGAGTGCAGCAATTTGATATAGGATCTGTCAACCTCCCTGCAATCAATGAAAATATGTATTTGGGTAGTAAGAGACAATTTAATTTATGTTCTAATATGTATAAACGTCATGAAATTATGTTGTTAAAAGAATATGATCCTTTTATTTAACAATTATTATTTTTCACGCGATTAAATTCAAAAGTAAAACTAGATGTCAAGATATTATTTTGATCTAAAGAATATGTTCATTTGTTTAAACTTCGTTGTTTCAATGTGTATTAAATTCAGATATAAAACCAAATATCAAGATATTATTGTAGTTCAAGAATATGATCATTTGATTAAATTTCGTTATTGTAATATTATTAAATTCATATTTCAAGCAAAGGTTAGTGAAAAATTTTATTAAATAATCCTGTGTGCTAAGTAATAAATGTAATATTTCCCAGCTAGAAAATTTATCTAATAAAACCATTGAAAGCTTTAAATGCCATACCAGCAAGCCTAATAGGGTCATTTATTTTAATAAATTACATATAATAAATGATCAAAGTGCACCTTAAAATAATCGAGGAATCCACCCAAAGAATTAAATTTAACAACCAAATCAGTTTGAGCTAGGCCAACACTAGCTGGTTTTATTTCCAAGTCCAGGGGTTGATACCCACTGGCAGATCTTATCATATATAACACAGGGCCTCAGTAAAGAGGATATGGTAGGATGTTATCTGACACGGACTTCACGAGAGCAGGAACATGGAGCAAACAGGTCTACAAAGCATGGTAAGGTATTAATTTGTGTGATAAATTTCTGTGTTTTCAGCTACCCAATGTTACACCGTTTGACACATCACTGACATGACCATGCCCTTTTCAATCTTAGTAGACAGAATCCACAGGGTGGGTTTTTAATTACGATTTAAATTCATGTTCTTGTAATTGCGAGTTGGGCAAACGTCGACAGGTTTGTGGCAGGTCGAGTTTGCTAGGGTCGGGAGTGAGTGAGCTGGGTGAAGGTCCGTTGCAGATATGGCGCCCGCACTTGGGACTCGAATAAGGAAGGCACGATTAGGCAAAATCATTAATAAATTTTAAATTAATTTAACCCAGCTAAAGAATTTTAGTGGGTAATTAATTATAATAAAAACAAAATTAAAAAAAAAATAATAATAATAATAAAATGTCAAGAAAAAAAAAAAAAAAAAAAAAAAAAAACGAGAATAGGCAGGGAGTAAAGCCATTAAATAAAAAATAATTAAATAAAAATTAAATTAAAAAGAAATAAGTAAAATCAAGAAATCTAACTAGGTACGAGAGTACAACACCTTAGGCATTATCTACAACCCGCACCGAACGGCCAAACCAAATATAAAATAAATTTATAAAATTAGAAATCACATATAAAAATAAATATCTAGTCGCATCTATAAATTTAGTTAAACAAACTTTAAATTTAAACAAAATGGCAAAACCCGAAGCGAAATCCGACATGGATAAGCTTTTAGCCTATATGAAAGCTGAAAATGCGGCTAGGGACAAGCGCGAGGAAGAGAGGCGCGTAAAAGATAAGGAAGAAAGGGAACTAGAAAACGCGGCTAGGGACAAGCGCGAAGAAGAAAGACGGCTAAAAGAAAGGGAATTAGATAAAGCAGTAAGAGAGGCCGAAAGGGAGGAGGACAAGAAACAACGTCGACAAGAGTTAGAGTTAGCCGAAAAAAGTGGGAGTTAGAGAAATTAGAACGCCAAAAGATCCTAGAAGCGTTTCACGATGAAATGAGCAAATATAGGGCGGATTCGGAAAGTCGAACGAGCAACCTAGAAGGGAAAATGACCGAACAGGCCACCGTGATCGAAAAAATAAAAAACGATGTAGAGATTCAAACAACGCAGTTAAGCGAGAAAGTAAATAAAGTAAGGGAGGACGTAAAGTCTGTAAACCAACAGGTGAAAAAATTAGAAAATAGGCTTACTAGTTCAGGGACGGCAGGGCCAATAACACAAATATATTTGCCTACAGTGTCAAACAAATTGAACGAGGCATCCTATAGGAAAATAGAGTTTTGGGGTACATCGCGGGAAGACCCGATCGAGTTTCTCTGTGAAATGGAGTCGTTATTTTCTGAAATCGATAATACGATGGAGGAAATTACAAAGCTCAAGATCATAGAACGATATATACAGGGTTCAGCCGACAGTTGGTGGAGAGCTATAAAGAAGGGGTCTGAGACATACCAGGACTTCCGCAAGGAATTCACTCAGCACTTCTGGAGCTTCCACCAACAGGAAAGGATTCGGAGGAAATTAAGTCAGGGCAAATATAGTAATAACGGACCTTCCAACATGGCGGAATATTTCGTCATGATGGTAAACAAGGCGAAGAACTTAGATCCAGTCATTCCCGAAAAGCAATTAATCTTCATGATCATGAAGCATTTCGGGACCAACGTTCAATTAGCTAGTGTGGGCAACCCCACGCAGAACATTAAACAAGCTATTGCGTTTCTAATCCAACTCGACAACGTGACGGAAAACGACCGCGCTAACGGAAATGCAAACCGGGCACCACCGCGCTTCGTCACTTCTAACCACCAAAGACCCGACCATAACCCAAGATCCTATGGTGAACACCAAAAAACAACCCCACCGAAGTATCCTAAGAAACCCAATCCGCCACGTTCTATCCCCGGACCTAGTGACACACAGCAAAAAAACTAGAAACGAGGATCTCTAGCAACAAGGAGCATTGTCCGTTAGCGCGTCTAGGGATCCGAGGAAAGAGATCGCCGGAACGCAATAGCCCGAAAAGCAAAAATCGTCAAGTTTACCATCGTGACGAGATAGTGAGCCTGAACGGTTTAGCCTTATTTATGCGGGACGAATTGTTAGAGGAACCCGATAGTTGCATAAATAAAATTGAGCAAGTAGAGCAATGCCCATTGATTAGCTGCAAGATAAATGGTATGGAGATATTCGCAGAAGTGGACACTGGTGCACAAATGTCCGTGATTAATGCGAACAAATACCTGGCCTTGAAACAGCAAGGAAACATGTTTTACGAACTACCAGTAGCTAACATGGGGGTTCTAACAGCAATCGGCTCGACATGCAAACGGGTTAAGTTACAAACTTTCTTACCTCTAACTCTTCAGGGTCACACAAAGGAATTTGTATTCCTAATAGTGGAAAACTTACGAGTTGACCTCATATTGGGGATGAATACTTTGTGTGAGCTTAAGACCCGCATAAATCTGGAGAAATCGTTTATCTCCTATGAGTTGGACGGGGAAATGCTCTGGCAGGATTTCGAAAAAACGGGAAAAGACGGAAAAATATGTTTACCCGATAAAAATAATAAACAAAGGCTAGAAGCCAACAGGGAAATAGAAAATATAAATCAAATAAACAATGTAAATGAAAAGAATGTAGGCGTAAAAATGAAAAGTGATAAAATGAATGTAAAACAAAATAAACAAGACAACCCAATTAACCAAGGCAAAATACTATCTTACCAGCCGGAAGTGGAGGGGTTGATTGCCAACGGCGAGAATATGGGGCCGTTAGCCGTTGTACATCGAGAACAAAGGGATCTCGATATACAACGTACTCTGTCACAGACAGGAGAAAAAAACCAAAATTTAAAATTTAAACAGAACAAAAATGTAAAAAATCCGAAACTAGAACCAAAAATAAAAATTAATGCAAATATATCAGTAGGCGGTAATCCCCGAAATAGCAGGGAGCGAGAGAAGTTAGAAAATAAAAGAATTAATATAGGATGTAATAAAACGAGCAACCCAAATCCATTAAAAAATGGTGAAACTAAAATAAATCAGGGTATAAACCCAACAAATATAAATAAAGGGAAATTAAGGAAAGAGATTAAAGGAGGAAACGGGATCAAAGAATCCACAAATAAAGGCCATGAGCCACAAATAAAAAAATTAAGTAACTTGCAAGATAGACCTGAAGTCACAACAAAGAAAAAAGCTAATTATATAAAATTAGCCAACTGCTCATTTTATACACAGTCTAATAACATAAATTCGTCAACTAACGAATCGCTAAAATCAAAGCCCACTGATCGCGGCAAAATTGGAAAAAAATTAAATAAAGAAAAGGAAATAAATTACAAGGGACGGGCCGAATGGAAGAGGTTCCGTAAAAAAAAAAAAACGGGACAAAATTAATACCGATAAGCAATGTGTAAAAATAAGTAAAATTGAACTACAACATGTCCAAGATAAAAATAGTATATTAAGTGAAAATCAACAGGGAAAATTAAATAATTTATTAAATGAATTTAAAGATATATTTAGTGACAAGCCAGGCAGGGCGACTAAATACAAACATGCGTTAAAAATTCAAGAGGATAGCACGTTCATAAATAGGAACTATCCCATCCCTATGAATTTTCGAAAACATAATTACAAATAAATCTAGGGGAATTTACGATGTAAGGGACATCAAAAAATTTCATCAATAATTATAAATATGTAAAAAGATTAATTAGGCTATGAAGTATTTAAATGTACAATTATGAAAGGTTTTTAAAAATTTAAAGGGACAAAAATAAACGTAATGTAATAATCTGGATGGATTAGGTAACTTCTAATAACTTTAGAAATGGAATTTGAATAGGCTGCGATAAGTTAAGTAGTTGCGGATTCAACAACAAATAAGATAAGCAATCAGCTGCTTGGACGGACATGGGGCGACGGCCTAGAGTAAATCAGGCTAAATAAAACTTGTAGGATATTGCGTAGCATTGCACAGATAAAGTCGAAAACAGCAAAATGAAATGCGGTAGCTGACCTGCTCAAAAGAGAGGGGATGCCCAAAGTCCAACTAGCGGACGTTGCCAAGCGCGTTCAAGGCTACTGGCTGTCAGAATCAGCTGCAGTTGTCAACAGCGCGAAAGTCGCGTAATTCAAACATATAAATTGTCCAGATAACAGATTAAGTATAAACTGTAGGTGAAATTGAAATAAATCCATGTTAGTTCTATGTAACTTATAAATATAAAGAATGTAAATGTTAAAATATGAGTACAAGGTATAAAAAGAATTTATGGATCAAGAAATAAAGCATTGTTTATGGGTATTAAGTTCAAATAAATTGTATGATATGGAAATAATGGCTTGCATCGTGAGTGCAAGGAGACAAAGTTTCAATGTGTTGAAAGTGTAAGATACTAATAATATATGTGTTATGTGAGTTTCAGGGAGAAGGACGCCTGAGGACATGAAGCCAATATATAATAGTGTTAAATAGTAGTAAGTAGTATTAAGCTCAATTTGGGAAAATGATCCCAAATTTCATTTAATAGCAGGGAGGTTGTAACGGAAAAAATTGGTTCCGTAACAATTGAATAGAAATTGAAAAATCTTAAATTTTTATAGAATAAGTTTATCTAGTTTTGCTAAGCCATGAAACTCAATTGCTAATTGAATAAGATAAAAACCGATTGTAATGTACACAAATGATGACTTTGCGAGTGCTTTGTGTGCTAGAACCAAAATCAAGTTCCAACAGAATATTAAATAAGCACGCTTAAAATCAAAACTGTGCATGTAAATCAAGTAGTGGGGGTAAGCAGCTAGTGAATTGGTTGCAGGTTTAGAAAAAAGGGACTCTCGTTTGAGCATTCGACCGAGAAGGTCACTGTTTAAATTAAATTGCAGAGAAAGTCATAATGGACTTTTAAATTTCATTAATCTGGCCGCGGAGTGCGCGATTTGGTCGTAAAATGTCTAACAATAACGACTAGCGCAAGCTAGTCATTCGATCATGGTAAAATCCCGGTTAGATTTCTTTTCTTGAAGAAGATGACGTCGCCTTGTGCCGCTGCCTGGAAGGAAAATCCTTCAGACGAGAACAACTGCCAGTCTGAAAGGAAGGATCTGGCCACCCAGGACATACAAGGGGGATCCAGGAAAGTGCGAGTCGGGCAAGTCATAATTTCTGTACAATTTTAAATATTATAAACCAGATTATTTGGAAAAATTTCTAAAGTCAAAAACGACAAATTAAAGGTTTAAATAACTAAGTCATGGCTTTATTTCTTGAAAAATAAATTAAAATATGAAGCTTATTAAATATATATAAAAGATTTATGTGAAATTTTAAATGATTGATAAATGTTAAAGTAATAACTGTTATAATTTGGAAAGATAAACTTATAAAAGCACAATCATTAAGATGTTTAGAAATTGATATGTTTTATTAATTAACGTAAAATCATGCATAACTTGTTTGATAATTTATAAAGGATTGTTGTGAATCCAAACTCAGTTTATCAGAAATTTAAGGTAAATTGTATTTGTCCAAAAAATTGGTAAACAATTCTTAAGTGTTAACAAGTAGTGTTAATAACAATTTTATTCTCTAGTAATTTCATATATAAATAAATAAATGTCAAGTAACTGCTGGTGCAAAGTCAGCCCATAAATGAAATGAGTGCAGCAATTTGATATAGGATCTGTCAACCTCCCTGCAATCAATGAAAATATGTATTTGGGTAGTAAGAGACAATTTAATTTATGTTCTAATATGTATAAACGTCATGAAATTATGTTGTTAAAAGAATATGATCCTTTTATTTAACAATTATTATTTTTCACGCGATTAAATTCAAAAGTAAAACTAGATGTCAAGATATTATTTTGATCTAAAGAATATGTTCATTTGTTTAAACTTCGTTGTTTCAATGTGTATTAAATTCAGATATAAAACCAAATATCAAGATATTATTGTAGTTCAAGAATATGATCATTTGATTAAATTTCGTTATTGTAATATTATTAAATTCATATTTCAAGCAAAGGTTAGTGAAAAATTTTATTAAATAATCCTGTGTGCTAAGTAATAAATGTAATATTTCCCAGCTAGAAAATTTATCTAATAAAACCATTGAAAGCTTTAAATGCCATACCAGCAAGCCTAATAGGGTCATTTATTTTAATAAATTACATATAATAAATGATCAAAGTGCACCTTAAAATAATTGAGGAATCCACCCAAAGAATTAAATTTAACAACCAAATCAGTTTGAGCTAGGCCAACACTAGCTGGTTTTATTTCCAAGTCCAGGGGTTGATACCCACTGGCAGATCTTATCATATATAACACAGGGCCTCAGTAAAGAGGATATGGTAGGATGTTATCTGACACGGACTTCACGAGAGCAGGAACATGGAGCAAACAGGTCTACAAAGCATGGTAAGGTATTAATTTGTGTGATAAATTTCTGTGTTTTCAGCTACCCAATGTTACACCGTTTGACACATCACTGACATGACCATGCCCTTTTCAATCTTAGTAGACAGAATCCACAGGGTGGGTTTTTAATTACGATTTAAATTCATGTTCTTGTAATTGCGAGTTGGGCAAACGTCGACAGGTTTGTGGCAGGTCGAGTTTGCTAGGGTCGGGAGTGAGTGAGCTGGGTGAAGGTCCGTTGCAGATATGGCGCCCGCACTTGGGACTCGAATAAGGAAGGCACGATTAGGCAAAATCATTAATAAATTTTAAATTAATTTAACCCAGCTAAAGAATTTTAGTGGGTAATTAATTATAATAAAAACAAAATTAAAAAAAAAATAATAATAATAATAAAATGTCAAGAAAAAAAAAAAAAAAAAAAAAAAAAAACGAGAATAGGCAGGGAGTAAAGCCATTAAATAAAAAATAATTAAATAAAAATTAAATTAAAAAGAAATAAGTAAAATCAAGAAATCTAACTAGGTACGAGAGTACAACACCTTAGGCATTATCTACAACCCGCACCGAACGGCCAAACCAAATATAAAATAAATTTATAAAATTAGAAATCACATATAAAAATAAATATCTAGTCGCATCTATAAATTTAGTTAAACAAACTTTAAATTTAAACAAAATGGCAAAACCCGAAGCGAAATCCGACATGGATAAGCTTTTAGCCTATATGAAAGCTGAAAATGCGGCTAGGGACAAGCGCGAGGAAGAGAGGCGCGTAAAAGATAAGGAAGAAAGGGAACTAGAAAACGCGGCTAGGGACAAGCGCGAAGAAGAAAGACGGCTAAAAGAAAGGGAATTAGATAAAGCAGTAAGAGAGGCCGAAAGGGAGGAGGACAAGAAACAACGTCGACAAGAGTTAGAGTTAGCCGAAAAAAGTGGGAGTTAGAGAAATTAGAACGCCAAAAGATCCTAGAAGCGTTTCACGATGAAATGAGCAAATATAGGGCGGATTCGGAAAGTCGAACGAGCAACCTAGAAGGGAAAATGACCGAACAGGCCACCGTGATCGAAAAAATAAAAAACGATGTAGAGATTCAAACAACGCAGTTAAGCGAGAAAGTAAATAAAGTAAGGGAGGACGTAAAGTCTGTAAACCAACAGGTGAAAAAATTAGAAAATAGGCTTACTAGTTCAGGGACGGCAGGGCCAATAACACAAATATATTTGCCTACAGTGTCAAACAAATTGAACGAGGCATCCTATAGGAAAATAGAGTTTTGGGGTACATCGCGGGAAGACCCGATCGAGTTTCTCTGTGAAATGGAGTCGTTATTTTCTGAAATCGATAATACGATGGAGGAAATTACAAAGCTCAAGATCATAGAACGATATATACAGGGTTCAGCCGACAGTTGGTGGAGAGCTATAAAGAAGGGGTCTGAGACATACCAGGACTTCCGCAAGGAATTCACTCAGCACTTCTGGAGCTTCCACCAACAGGAAAGGATTCGGAGGAAATTAAGTCAGGGCAAATATAGTAATAACGGACCTTCCAACATGGCGGAATATTTCGTCATGATGGTAAACAAGGCGAAGAACTTAGATCCAGTCATTCCCGAAAAGCAATTAATCTTCATGATCATGAAGCATTTCGGGACCAACGTTCAATTAGCTAGTGTGGGCAACCCCACGCAGAACATTAAACAAGCTATTGCGTTTCTAATCCAACTCGACAACGTGACGGAAAACGACCGCGCTAACGGAAATGCAAACCGGGCACCACCGCGCTTCGTCACTTCTAACCACCAAAGACCCGACCATAACCCAAGATCCTATGGTGAACACCAAAAAACAACCCCACCGAAGTATCCTAAGAAACCCAATCCGCCACGTTCTATCCCCGGACCTAGTGACACACAGCAAAAAAACTAGAAACGAGGATCTCTAGCAACAAGGAGCATTGTCCGTTAGCGCGTCTAGGGATCCGAGGAAAGAGATCGCCGGAACGCAATAGCCCGAAAAGCAAAAATCGTCAAGTTTACCATCGTGACGAGATAGTGAGCCTGAACGGTTTAGCCTTATTTATGCGGGACGAATTGTTAGAGGAACCCGATAGTTGCATAAATAAAATTGAGCAAGTAGAGCAATGCCCATTGATTAGCTGCAAGATAAATGGTATGGAGATATTCGCAGAAGTGGACACTGGTGCACAAATGTCCGTGATTAATGCGAACAAATACCTGGCCTTGAAACAGCAAGGAAACATGTTTTACGAACTACCAGTAGCTAACATGGGGGTTCTAACAGCAATCGGCTCGACATGCAAACGGGTTAAGTTACAAACTTTCTTACCTCTAACTCTTCAGGGTCACACAAAGGAATTTGTATTCCTAATAGTGGAAAACTTACGAGTTGACCTCATATTGGGGATGAATACTTTGTGTGAGCTTAAGACCCGCATAAATCTGGAGAAATCGTTTATCTCCTATGAGTTGGACGGGGAAATGCTCTGGCAGGATTTCGAAAAAACGGGAAAAGACGGAAAAATATGTTTACCCGATAAAAATAATAAACAAAGGCTAGAAGCCAACAGGGAAATAGAAAATATAAATCAAATAAACAATGTAAATGAAAAGAATGTAGGTGTAAAAATGAAAAGTGATAAAATGAATGTAAAACAAAATAAACAAGACAACCCAATTAACCAAGGCAAAATACTATCTTACCAGCCGGAAGTGGAGGGGTTGATTGCCAACGGCGAGAATATGGGGCCGTTAGCCGTTGTACATCGAGAACAAAGGGATCTCGATATACAACGTACTCTGTCACAGACAGGAGAAAAAAACCAAAATTTAAAATTTAAACAGAACAAAAATGTAAAAAATCCGAAACTAGAACCAAAAATAAAAATTAATGCAAATATATCAGTAGGCGGTAATCCCCGAAATAGCAGGGAGCGAGAGAAGTTAGAAAATAAAAGAATTAATATAGGATGTAATAAAACGAGCAACCCAAATCCATTAAAAAATGGTGAAACTAAAATAAATCAGGGTATAAACCCAACAAATATAAATAAAGGGAAATTAAGGAAAGAGATTAAAGGAGGAAACGGGATCAAAGAATCCACAAATAAAGGCCATGAGCCACAAATAAAAAAATTAAGTAACTTGCAGGATAGACCTGAAGTCACAACAAAGAAAAAAGCTAATTATAATAAATTAGCCAACTGCTCATTTTATACACAGTCTAATAACATAAATTCGTCAACTAACGAATCGCTAAAATCAAAGCCCACTGATCGCGGCAAAATTGGAAAAAAATTAAATAAAGAAAAGGAAATAAATTACAAGGGACGGGCCGAATGGAAGAGGTTCCGTAAAAAAAAAAAACGGGACAAAATTAATACCGATAAGCAATGTGTAAAAATAAGTAAAATTGAACTACAACATGTCCAAGATAAAAATAGTATATTAAGTGAAAATCAACAGGGAAAATTAAATAATTTATTAAATGAATTTAAAGATATATTTAGTGACAAGCCAGGCAGGGCGACTAAATACAAACATGCGTTAAAAATTCAAGAGGATAGCACGTTCATAAATAGGAACTATCCCATCCCTATGAATTTTCGAAAACATAATTACAAATAAATCTAGGGGAATTTACGATGTAAGGGACATCAAAAAATTTCATCAATAATTATAAATATGTAAAAAGATTAATTAGGCTATGAAGTATTTAAATGTACAATTATGAAAGGTTTTTAAAAATTTAAAGGGACAAAAATAAACGTAATGTAATAATCTGGATGGATTAGGTAACTTCTAATAACTTTAGAAATGGAATTTGAATAGGCTGCGATAAGTTAAGTAGTTGCGGATTCAACAACAAATAAGATAAGCAATCAGCTGCTTGGACGGACATGGGGCGACGGCCTAGAGTAAATCAGGCTAAATAAAACTTGTAGGATATTGCGTAGCATTGCACAGATAAAGTCGAAAACAGCAAAATGAAATGCGGTAGCTGACCTGCTCAAAAGAGAGGGGATGCCCAAAGTCCAACTAGCGGACGTTGCCAAGCGCGTTCAAGGCTACTGGCTGTCAGAATCAGCTGCAGTTGTCAACAGCGCGAAAGTCGCGTAATTCAAACATATAAATTGTCCAGATAACAGATTAAGTATAAACTGTAGGTGAAATTGAAATAAATCCATGTTAGTTCTATGTAACTTATAAATATAAAGAATGTAAATGTTAAAATATGAGTACAAGGTATAAAAAGAATTTATGGATCAAGAAATAAAGCATTGTTTATGGGTATTAAGTTCAAATAAATTGTATGATATGGAAATAATGGCTTGCATCGTGAGTGCAAGGAGACAAAGTTTCAATGTGTTGAAAGTGTAAGATACTAATAATATATGTGTTATGTGAGTTTCAGGGAGAAGGACGCCTGAGGACATGAAGCCAATATATAATAGTGTTAAATAGTAGTAAGTAGTATTAAGCTCAATTTGGGAAAATGATCCCAAATTTCATTTAATAGCAGGGAGGTTGTAACGGAAAAAATTGGTTCCGTAACAATTGAATAGAAATTGAAAAATCTTAAATTTTTATAGAATAAGTTTATCTAGTTTTGCTAAGCCATGAAACTCAATTGCTAATTGAATAAGATAAAAACCGATTGTAATGTACACAAATGATGACTTTGCGAGTGCTTTGTGTGCTAGAACCAAAATCAAGTTCCAACAGAATATTAAATAAGCACGCTTAAAATCAAAACTGTGCATGTAAATCAAGTAGTGGGGGTAAGCAGCTAGTGAATTGGTTGCAGGTTTAGAAAAAAGGGACTCTCGTTTGAGCATTCGACCGAGAAGGTCACTGTTTAAATTAAATTGCAGAGAAAGTCATAATGGACTTTTAAATTTCATTAATCTGGCCGCGGAGTGCGCGATTTGGTCGTAAAATGTCTAACAATAACGACTAGCGCAAGCTAGTCATTCGATCATGGTAAAATCCCGGTTA